>OY728582.1:3600000-4200000 GCA_963422195.1 Carabus problematicus | reverse complement strand
CGTTTTATCTGAAATGTACAATAAACAGTGATGATGTGTGACAAACAAGACACTAAATGAGTCGAGACAAAAGGCACGATGTCAGCGTGCCGAAAACGTAGATAAAAGGTTACAGAGCAAAATGGATGCTGAACATTTTGTTATAAAAATGATGTGACTGTTACTTTAGCGGAAAAATTATTTTGTACGTCAAATTTTTTTTTTCTCTTGACGTACAAAAAAGGATTTAATGTTTCAACAAAAGAATTTTTAATAGAAATGAAATATTTGCAAAAAAAATTAAATTATGCAAAAATGAATGTATATATAAAACAAAAAAACATTGACGAAAAAACAATGAATACCTTTTATCATTAATTAAAATAAATGTACAATGGAAATAAGTTTTAACCATTTCATACTAGAGTGTTGAAATTTCACACTATTGATAAACAAACGGTTAATTGAAATAGAATTACCGGTTTTCCGGTTATAATTGGAGAAATTGAACGTTAAGTGAACGGAGAAATACTCATTTGAAAATGACCGCATGTCGGTTATTGAAACCGCAACAATATTTGCCGATTACGTTTGTGAATTGATCATTACAGATTTTTATGTAGGAATTTCCGTTTACTAGATTGAACTGTATAACAAATGTGATAACCACTAAATATTGCTGGTGTTTCATCTAGGATTGGCCTATGGAAGCAGATGAAATATAGTGGCAGTAATCTTTAGGAAATAGTTGTAAGATAGTGCATGGTAATGTGATTATTCAAGGTATATTAATCAAGTCATGTGCGATGATTGAAGATTGGAAAATCTGTGTACAACATGAAATAATAATCGAGGACAAGTGGAGTACAACGAGACCAGTCGATGTTACAGTTGATACTGAAGAGAATAGTGAGAGTACGTGGATGAGATCAGTACGCGACGGGACCTGTAAAGTACATTAATTAGTAATGATACAAAGACGTCTGACATTCACCGACAAGCACAATGCTTGCCATTCCCGAGAGCGCTTGACTGGGTTACAAATGAGCATCATCTCTCCAATTTAGCCGTTGGCACGGTGGATCCGACACCGCGAGAATGAATTATAGACTCCACACTCTCCGTTCTCCTCACACATCCGACGTATCTCAATCCATACGATGCAGCGGCTAGCAAATGTTATTTCCGATTGTATGTTCCACTATTTACTTGGATTGAGAACGCAAACTACAGAACCGGCACAGTCTTGGTAGAACAGAAAAGAACTACCTACAAAATGCATACACAAACACAAGTTTGCTACATCTTCTATTGCGAGAAAACGTGGCAAATCGCATTGAAAGCATAGGCGAAGATGGATTCAACATGACGCGATCGAAGTTTGTTATATTACTCTACTTGTTTTCGGTTGCACCGCACGCAGAAGTAAAGTGATTACGTGGCTTTTGGTTCGTAAGAACCGGTACGAAAGTTCTACGTCAAGTTGAGATGTAAGAATATTGAAGTATCAATATTTAACACAGAACATCTACTAAATTGATCTTATGCTAAGAAAGTGTAAGTAATTAAAATACAATTGATGTTTGACATAATTGTGGTGCCTATGACAAATGAGTTAGATGAATTTACGGACACGTCTACGGTGCAACCAAGCAGCAGTCACAAGAGTGGATTCGAAAAGATGCCGTTATAACATTTCTATCTTTGTCTTCATAATGAAGGATAAAAACTTTGGCTATAAAATAAAATGTGGTTACTGAAGCGTTCAAATGTTCGTCAACAGCAGTTGTTCAGAAGTTTTACGTACTTCCGTTTCGGGACTGGATTTTTTTCACCTAATATGACACATCCTGTTTCCTATCCCTGCCACAAGGATGTTATTAAAATATGTTTCGTCGCATGACGGAATTTCTAGTGCACGTTGCCGCGACTCTCCATCAAGTTTATGTTTTTGTTGTGAATATTCTAGAAAAATTCCGTAGTTTAAAATATGGTTATAAGGAAAGTTGGCGGAACGTAAACGGTATTTGGGTGGTTTGTATCTTATTTTTGCCAAGCAGTTGAAATTTATTTATCCTTGAAAGAAATAACTTTTAATCTTCGTTAAGAACTTTAATAGTTGTAAAGGAGGAAACAATGTATCTTAAATAAATATTCTCTGCAAAAAAAAAAAAACATTTCTTTAGATAGATTGTACATTTAACAAAAATACTCGAACATTATTTACAATGTACTGTTCTTTTATTCTTCAAAATGCAATTGATCGCATGGACACTTCTTTCGATGATATACTGTTTAGTACAAAATTGATTTCCACGACTAGGTACCTCTATAAATCGTTCCACAGCGTGAGCAGTAACGAAATACTGCATTGCTGCAACACAAGCACAAAGCCATTTCATTTGTTTTACTTGTAATCCATTATAATTATTTAAACAATTGCCGGCTATATTTAGAAACCCATACGTTAAATACGAATATTTATTGATTGAATTGTACAATAATCTTAAGCATTTATATATGCCGACTAAATAAATGTACCTTTCAGTTTGTACAAAGTATAAAAATAGATTTGTATCATGTGTCCTGCAAATGCGAATTAATGATAAGTGCGATTCATAAACACAAGTAGAGTTACGCCTCTCGCACAAGCGGTAGGAAATGGTATTTTTATTGCGAATGTGGGGCGTGCCCGAACATCTGGGGTTCTTTTTGTCCAATGCTCTCGGGATTATTGAGTCACCCAACGGTGCATTACGTATTCAAATGTCTCACTTAAGTGTTAATGCGAACGTGTATCGGTGTCGTGATAAATGATTCAGTCCTTTTATGAAAATAATATTCACCCATTGACATGTGAGCCTTGTTTTTGGCTAATTGATATGCATTAACAACAGTCTGTTATGGATTGGACTTGCAGCATTGTGTACGGAACATGGGTATTGATTGTATCTAGGAAAATGCATGACTGCTGACCAACATATAAACCTTTGTTATGGAATAACCTAAGTATTTGATTCAATTTATCACAGATGGATCAAGGGTAGAATATAGACTGTACCAACAAACACCACATAGTCTTAAATCTGATGAAATGAATCCCATTTATTGTGTATAAGCTTGCTATGGATTTTCGTGGAAAATATCCAAGAGAAACATGTTTGAAGATACTGGTATAGTTGACAGTTGATAAACTGTGACAGAAGTAAAATAATGAGAACTATCAGGCGGACGGGCGGGGCGTAGAAGGAGATGCATGGTCCATTTTTAAATCAAATTTGCGAAAAGCATTTCGCATAGCGTCTGAAGTCACCACCCACCAGTGTTAGTGTGAGTGAGACAGAAGATAAACGGATCCGAGAGGGCTGGTGTATTCGTTCACATTACACTGAAATCGAAGTGTAATATTTTCTACTTTGAATTATATATGTTGACCACAGTATTGTTTGGCAATTTGGTTAAAGGCAAGTTGCCGAGGAAGATAGATAGCAAGGAACGATTCGGGTTTCGGGAAAAGTCGAAGAATTTATGCACTGACTTCGGGAACTATTACAGTAATGCACGTTGTGTATATGTATGTGTGTGCATGTAACACACTACCAAAGCGAACAGATAGAATATCTCTTTTCGGCTGCGTTTGTCACTCGAGCCAGCAAGCGATTTCCTAAATCGAGAAAACTTTGCGATATACAACGGATATATTTTGTCTACTAAAGACGAATAAAAACATCCATTTTTAGGTATGGAATATTAATATTTTGCCTCTAATATTTTATGACATAACCTGTACCAACATACTGCAATTGAAAGTTTTTATTTTTATTTTTGTAGAACATTGTAGACTGATGCGGGTAACTAAGTTAACCTATGATTTTGAAGTCTGACGTTTGTTGAGAATAAAGTTATAAAGAAAGTTTTACACGTGTCAATTAATAAACTCAACAAGAAAAACCGTACCGTTCACGTTCAAACAATTTTATACTTTCTTGTACACTTTTTCAAAATAAAACCAAATCAAATTCACAACTTGAAAACATGTTTTGTAAGCATATTTCATACGGGTAGATTTGTTGCTGTACAAATAGCGGGACACGCAACTCGGTAACATAATATTCTGATACAACAAACCTTTACGGAAAATTGCAAAGTTTGAGGTTATAATGACTGAGGTTTTGTGTGATTAATGAATGCATGTGTGTATGTGTGTAAATTGTTTGCTACATGTTTGTAATTATTACTTTGTAAACTTGATTACACACAAGATTATTTCCGTGTATCAAGCGCGACCGATGCATATTCGTGGAGTTTATAGCACGTTTTCTCGTCAACAAAGTATCACTTAATTAACATGTATGTACCGTGTGAACAATGTAGCATTAATTAGTGCTGGGAAAATGCATACAGGTTAATAAATAACATTTATTGTATAACTGAGACTTCAATAAGTTTGAAAGAAACACAGCGTAAATATTAGTTTGGTTAGATTCATTACTATTTTTGTAGGTTGTTTTAATCATATGTATGCGAAAAAGCATGATGAAGAAGAGAACAAGCTATTTGTACAGTGCCTCGTGTTTACAGTGACTGAGTCACGTAGTATATTAAAGAGTGTCAGAGGGACAGTGCTTGATATAATTTTAAGTGATTGATTGTCCTGCACGAGGGAACAGAACTTTACTAACACCCGCTTGTCATCCCAGACGGTGAGTCTGCAGAGAGGTGGGCCGTTGACTTCAACTACTACGTGAGTCAGATTTGCATCTCTCTCGTTCTCTCTTATTTTAAACGCGCACTACTCTCTTTGCTCCTTTTTGTAGAAAGTGAAATGTTTCGGAAGAAATGTAGAAAAATACGAATATACATTCGTACCAATGCATCGATATTAATATGTAATGTATACATTATTTAGTTTGAATATTTCCTCACAAATAGGCGTTGATGTATTATGAAAGAAAATGAAGTATTAATCAATTATCGTCTAATTATTTACTGCATCTTATATTCTTATTTAAAAACTAGTATATTGTAGTGGATTAAATTTAGTAATTTCAAATATTCAAATATTCCTAGTAATTAAAGTTTCGAAACTTTCATTTGTTATTATTTTATAACGATAAATATTTTTGAAAATGTTAAAATGAAAAGTAAGTGACAGTATTCAAATATGAAACGTGTTTTTTGTACCGCACAGCACGATAAATCTATCTAAACCAAACTACAATTTAATGTTATCCCACTGACTGTAAATCTGATTAATGTTTTATATTTTATATCGTATTTACTCTGCATTTTGATAAATATATCAGGTCGTCATACACATACTTTTTTAAAAAAATTTATCTACACAAAATGAATTATTGCGTACAAATTTAATTCAATTCATTTCAATAATGGAATCAATCAAAGTCAATTCAATGACAATTTGTTCATTTTACAATAATACGTGTAATCACAATAGGCAAACAAAAGAGAGTGTGACGTATGGATATAAATATTGTGTACAACACAAATTCAATTATATAATTTTATATTGATTTGAAACATGAACAGAAACTGAACATATTTTTATAAGTTGTGCATATTCAAAGTGTAATATTTTAGCGTTCAGAATTATCCTCATTATACAGTTTACAAAATCACATTAAATAGAAGAATACGAAATCTAAGAATTTGTTTTATTCAATTTTATTATTGAGGAAAGTAAAAATTCATAATTCTAATTCTTCTATTTAAATTACTTCTCTTAATGAGAATAAGGATCAATGTTTTATTACTGTCAGTTGTAGCTATTGTGAATATACCGGGCGTCTCAGTGACTACCAGACATAACAAAATTAACATTGGTAAGTTTTGTAAGGATCAACTATGGCTGTGTCGGATGATTTTCAGTAATACATACAACAGAAAGCTTGAGAGCATTTTGCATGAAATAACGAAGAGAAACACAACTGATAAGCACTAAAAATTCAATAACACTAACAGGCACTAATTAATTAAATGTTCAAACGTATTCCCATTGACTAGTAGACAGTGGCTTAATCTGTCGTAATAATCGCGACTTATATTTCGTAATGTTTGAGGAGTTATGTTAAAACATGCCTTCCTAATAGAGTCATTTAGAAATTCTAAAGTGTAAATTTTTGATTTTAGGAAGCCCCATAAGAAAATATCATTAGGTGCCAAATCTGTTACCTGCTAAATTACATGCTACCATTTGGATTTTTTTTTTTCTGTTGTATACACATTCATTGTTAAGTATTTGAAAATGTAATATTATGTATGTATTTTAAATACATCCCTTACATAATTATGTAATATGACGGGAGTAAATTTCTGTTTATTTTAAATCTTTTGTTTTGGCCACTCAGCAAGAAAACTTATTGCTCAGGGCAATAGTGGATCCTTAAATAATTTTCCAATGTTAATTTTGCTATGTCTGGTAGTCAGTGAGACGCACTGTATGTGTTATGCGTTATAGTTAAATGTGAAATTAAATAACAAATACTCATGAATTACGAAATAAATTACTGACGCAATAATGAGCGTGTTCGTTATATTCAGTTAGTTACACACAACATACCAGAAAAGAGGCACATGTGCCAGCTGAAATAAATTAGTGCGTAAAGAGCAAGAAATTCAGTTTTGACAAGCTTATTAAGTCCAACACTTGTATAAGTACATGTGTATAGGCATGCGCAGACATGCGTTGTTGTTTAACCTACCTCTTCTTCTTCCTTCTGTGGGTGTGTGCCTGAATGTAGTACGTTGTTAGGTTATAATATTCCAGCGGCACACAAACAGCGTTACAATTAAGTGAAACAACGCGCTCGACGCCAGAGATTTCACTGTAAACGCAAATTTACGTTCGTAATATTTAAACAATTCTCGCCGTATTCTTAATGACATTGTAAATAAACAACAAAGTGTTAATTGCGCGAAGTCTTCGTACAAGCACCAGAGATAGTTTTAATGGAAATAATGCAGTAACATTGCCGTTTCGTACATGAACAGAGGCGTATCCACTAGGGACTACTTCCGGGCAACAATTCAATGTACAACTAGTGAACATTACGGAGCAAATAATAATTATACAAACATTTTATATTAATTTGTAATAATTCTATGATTTTGACAGCTGTTTTAACCTTAATTTTGTGAATATTTCTGTGCTGCCATCTTTTGTAATGCATATGTACTAGTTGCGCAACATGTCAAACATATGCAGTTCGTTCGATGTGATGTGGTTGTAGTATTTGACTTTTTGTCATTGCGTTCAACGATTAGTCCGTGCGCCAATGGACAAACATTGGTCGACGGGGGTACAGTGGGGCGAGGGTGTGAACACACATGCAGGTTATTGTGAGAGCCCCTTTACAACGACTGGGTTTTAATTAGTTTCAACGCGTACAGACTTCATGCACCGAAGGTAAATACATATATACGAGTCAGACACACCCACACGCATACTGTTATGGCGAATTCAACGTCATGACAATGTGCTGACGGTACACACGGTCATAAAACTTGGTCTTTGCGCGTTTCCATGTCAAGTGACGTTTCGAGTTAGTTTTAACAAATGTAACTTTGTAAGTATTCATATTAATATTCCAATGTTTACAAATTGCGTTACAAGTTGAAAGACAAGATTTACAAGTAGTTTCACTAATGCATGTAAAACATAATCAACTCTACCAATCAGTGATAGGTTAACTGTCATTTTGGTTACAGCTAGAACTGGCATAACTGGATTCCTAGATAAATTCCGCAAACACCCTGACGTTCATGAACATCTAATGCCACGTACGGAATTTATGTGTACCAACCAACACCGTTGACGTACACCGCGCGACACGTCCTCCGCCAAGAGATGATGATGTCACATCCTAACAGTTTATACTCGAGTAGTTTTCCGTTCCATGAAGCACGGTTTCTTCCCGTCTATATTAGCCTTTGATATAGCTATTGATTTAACAATTACCAAGTGAACTTCTAATTATAAACTGTGAAGCATCGCTGAAAAGATGTGAAAACTTAAAAATCTCCTTGATCTTTGCGACTGTATGGAAGTTATTGAAGAAGTAAATAATTAGATGTGCTCGTTTATGTATTTTTAATTAATCGAATTGCGCGTGTGGACTGCACAATAGCTACATTTAAAACCAGGATCTACTGGTTACTGGAGTATAACCGGCACATATAACAAAATGAAGCAGGTGGTTTTTCTTCAGAACCATGCAAATACTGCGGTGGATTCATTAAGAGCTTTGCGCCGGACAAAAGCACAGTGTGCACGAGTTTAAACCTTGCGTTTTTCGATAAAACACTCTTTTCTATGCAACCAGCATTCGCATTACAAAAAAGGCAAAGTACAATTATGATGTTATTTGTTTTCTTGTTTGGAATTTGTGCCACTGTATTTTCAACCACACAGAAGCTTTTTGGTTGTGACACGGTTACATGTACGGCATAATATGTGTTCCACTTTTTATTACTGACAATATTTATTTTGATACAAAAATGCAACCACAACTGCGAAAAAAAAAAGAAAATGTTTGTGTGTGTATATGTGTAATGTATCTCTTTGGGGCTAGTGTTTTAAAAAGAGTTGTTAAAATAAACAGGGAATATATACGTATGTGGTGCTATCTAGCGGTACTTTTTTATTACACTTATTCTGTCTAGATGGTGTTAATAATTCTGTACTTTTATTTGTGTATAGTGATATATGTGTATGTGCCATATTTTTCCCAGTATGAGCATGTTTATTTTTCTTCTCGAACATATGAAGAATCATTTTACAACGGGCTTTTATGATTACTATATTTTATATTATTATTATCTCTCACATGACGTAGTCATATTACTACCGCATTTTTATACTCATATAAAGCAAGATGGTGTCATTAAAAATAATCAATACTAGCTTGTTAAATCAGCAATAATTACAGATTTTCCAGCAAATATTTACAGGTGTACGATGGCGTAATTCAAAGATTCGCAGTATTTTAAATCATAAAATAAATGTATATTATACTTGCCTATTATTAGCTGTTTTCACCGAGGATACGAAATACGAAAATAAGTCCATGGCAACCTAGGGTATAATAAGCGGGCATAATGATGTCTGATAATCATTAACTTTATTTTCCAACTTCCAGTCAATAAATATTTTGAAGACTTTTCCATACATTACCTTCTATTTGGTGACCAATAAATCTTCAGTAGTTTTCTTCGCTCTCGTTAAAATATCTTCCGACTTATCAACAAAAACACGTAATGCAATCGTCGCGATTTTCAAGAATAAACCAATTATATGGGTAAAAAAATAAATAAAGTTCTTGGCAACACATATATGCAAGATCCCTCTTATGCAATACATTACAAAATATAGTTTAATTAAAAATAATACAGAACGTGGACAGGTGGTACGTTTTTCAAGTACATTACGAAGTTCTTCAAGAAAATATTTGTTGTCTGGCTGTCATCCGCTTTAGATGTCACTAACTTTTTTTCTGTCCTGGAAGAGGAAATCAAGTTGCTAAAAGATCAAGACATCGAATTTGTTTCATTTCTTTGCCATTAGTCCTGATCTACACACAGGAGCACCTATGAATGTAAATAGTGTAAGCATATGCACTCGACCACAACCGACATGACAAGGCGAATGAATTTCAAACGAAGACGAAGAAGAAAACGCAATATCCGTTCAGTTGGTGTTCAGCGTTCACTCGCGTACGTCATACGAACGGCCCTTTCGGATTCCGCACGTAAATATCCAAGGCATCGTTGGAAAAACACGAATCCTTATGGGATTGGGATCTGCGGGGGGCGTGGGTAGTGTAAGAGGCATTCTTTGTACAAGGAGAACCCGGCCGGAAATATTCCGGCGGCCTTATAAATCCAATACATCGGAATAATTTAACAAGGAACGAGTGAACGAACAAGCCAACGAACGAGTTGTTTCGTGTCCGTTCGTTCCATGGAACATACGTACGACAGCTGAAGCTCATTGCTCGCTGCATGCGTCATGTTCATTTCTCTTCGGTTACCATTGCTGGTCCGCGGCTGTGGTGACGTTTTGGGTCACTTGAATACGCAAGGAACTGTGAAGGTCAATGCGCACTACCTTGCAGAGACGGAGTATAGGGAACATTCACAGAGCGTTGTCGAATGCGTGATGTGCATCGCTAATCACGCATTATAGCTTGATGGTAGGGTGTCATTTATTTGAACAGAACTTTCATTACCGGCTTCATGATTTTCGTAGATTTGAAATCAAGTACCTACTTCGCGTAAAATGGTAGAGTAAAGATTTTATTATATGAATTTTTCTTTGAGTTTTAAATGACGATTTTCTTTTAATAAACATAAATCTGCTCAGATACATTTATGAATGCAGTTTCACTAATTTCACAGCATAAAATGCACATTCGATTCAATATATGCTACATGTTTGTTTTAAAAATTAAATTATAAATGTCTGCGGATTATACGGGACCGTGTGTGTATTTATTTATGTTTAGCTAATCGGAGATATACAAACATTGTTAAATGTTTTAGTAATTATATAAATAATAAAATGCATTCAAAAATAATGCACTCGGATAAATCAAAATCCCTTCGCCGCTAATTACTACCGATTTTCTGCTATTCAATATTTATAATCAATTAATGTAGGTAATTCCTCCTGCACCAGTGAAATGTATGTGCAACACAATTTCACAATAATAACACTATATAATAATATATAGTTTATAAGTCTATTATTAATAGTATAATATATCATTACAAGGCATATGGGTGGAAATTTAAATTTAAAAAAAATATATATTGTACAATATATTGTGTATTAATAGAATATTATTAATTTCCTGTATAATTACGCAATTATATGTAAACTGTCTTGATAATTACATTTAGAATATCCATACAGGATAAATAGAAATATGGATTGTTAAATTATTTATTGAGACGAATAGTTCCATAAGTAGATCCGTGTTTTCTAAAAATATTTCATAGAAAATCCTGCAATTAGTAAGAAATAAAAGAAATCTCACAAAGAAATAAGTTTGTTCCGTCATCGTTCGCTACAAGTTCGAAAAAGAAAAGAAAAACAACAAAAATCTTTGATACAAAGCAGACCCACGAAAGTTGAGTGAAGAGCGAAAATTCAGCGACTGATAATCGAAGATATTGTCGGAAATAAATGAATATCGAAGTTGGTAAGGTTTTTTTTTTTTTTCGTAGAGTTACAAGAGTTACGGCATTTTATGCTTTCCATTTATTTTCCAATACTATAAAAATATTTCACACCGGTCCTGTTTAGACTGGCTGCAGTAGACTAGCGCTCGAGGTTCTTCAACATGAATGGAAGCAGTCTGAGTAAATTATAAAAGCCATGCTGGATTATTGGTATGGTCTTTTTCTTCTTCTTTCTGTGTGCGCGGACGACGCGAAATGGGAAAATATGGTGCGTGTATGTCTGAGCATACTGGAGTTTCAAAGTTGCCTTTACGGATATTGTAGTCGTTTGCGTTTCGGACATCAAAAAACTTCCTCTAGGTGAATAATTTAAGGGCCAAACTCCCTGATGCGGATTCAAGAGATTTTTCTAGAACAGGACACGGTTAGATCCAGATATACAGTTATGTGTTGCTGCTGTGATGTCTGGAGAATACACCAATGCATATCCATTGTCTTTCTTTCCAGGTTTGACCGCTGCATCTTACACCTCCATCCTCGCTTCACTCCCTTGCGTTTCTACTCCTCTCTATGTTATTTACTATGTTGGTGACCATATTTATTATTAGATATGTAGGCGTATAGAGCAGCGAAACAATTTTAATTACTTCTACTACTTATTACTAATGTATAATATTTATAATGTAATTATATGTAAACGTAATTTAATTCACATTAAACTAATGAAAACTACCAACGGAAGAAAAAAATTACAGCCGTTGTGTACATAAATTTATTAGCCAAGGTTCAGAAGAGCACACGCAAAAATGGAAAAAAAGTTTAAACTGTGCTAATGAAGTACGGTTAGACAAGGCGTAAGTATGATGAATGAATCTAGGTAACTGATGGGTAGGTGAATAACGAATGCAGCGCGCTTACAAAAGTGTACTACTCAGAACGTTTAGCTTCTCAAATGGGTCTTCATTAAATTTCAATTTTATTTCGTAAGGTCGTAAGCAGGCTGTGTAGAGGCGCATATAAAAGTTGAACGACTGCTCTTGAAATATGGAGCACAAACAGACGAACGTGTGCAGGATATTCCGAGGGATATGGACTGTCAGTGTCATTGTTATTTATAAAGAAAATACGGCAAAACAAAGTGCATAACAAAGTACGAAAAATCCGTAAATGTACTCGGCAACTAGACAGCAATTGCCAATTTGAAAACAACAAACGTTACACAAAGTACATACAAACTTGTAAATGTAAATTATTGCAAGACACACTTTTGCCGAACAGTGCCGAATAGCTTCTATTGGAGTAACTCCTGGTAAGAATTTTATGGAACGTCGTTAAGGTAAACCTTTAAGAATATCATTTTATACACTTCTATGGATTGTACGGACTAGCGGCGTATACTTTCGGCGTAACAATGTACTCGGCTTCGGTCGTGTGATATTTGATGCTGTAGTGTGATGTATTGGATATGATGAAGAATATATTGGTGGGTCGGCCGGCTAAGCTAAGTACTGTTGGTGTTGTTGAAGCTGTCAGGGTCGAACGAGCGGATGTGGGCAGTTGTTCCTGATTTACGCGGGACGAGACCTTTCTTGCATCCACACTGGAGAAGTAGTGAACCAACGGGCTTCAACCGTAGACCAAGCACGCTTGGACAGTAACCAATATAACTCATAATGCTTCACTTATTAATTGCATAAGTTGTTTTAAAAGTATCTAATTGAAAGTGACTAAAATGTGAACATAAAAATAAAAGTGATAATACAAATATTAATTCTATATACGCTAAACTACAAACATATTAAGTAACAATGGTTGTAAAAATAATTAGTGACTTTGAAGCGAATTGTTTAAAAAATGAGTGTATTTTTACCAGTTCTTGCGTCTGTTCATCAATCATTATTGCTGATCAGTAATATCGTTACCTAAACGTTACGATTAAATTGATCAGATTCGCAGAACAAGGTTCACGTAGGAGTATAATAGTCTAAATTCTAAGAATTGTTGAAACTAAGGAACCTGATTCGGAATTTCAGTTATAATTGTTTCCAAGAACATCTACACATATTTAAAGAAAATGTTTCAGTAATACATAATTCCATTTACTCACTCGTTTGTTAATTATATTTTATTTGAACGAACATTCGACTTACGGTATAAAATAATTAAAACTCAAGTTTTTTTTCAAGTATTTGCATCATAAATGACGCGGATAATTGTTTGATAAATGATATTAGTTTCCGGGATGTTCTAAGGCTTATGCGTGTTGTCCGATGTTTTCGTGTATCCAGTGTAACAAAATCTGTGGTTAGTTGAATGTGAGGGCGTCAGAGAGGGTTGCTCAATCTCGGGTCTGGAGCGGCTCCGGTTTTCGCGAACCTCAGTTTGTCGCTGCATGTGGAGCGGTGTAGATCGTCACACGGCTCACTCGCGCACGGATACGCGAATCTCGGAACATTCACGATACCGTCTCGTTACCAGTACATCGTAACAATAATAAGAACGGAATGAAATACAAATTACATTAAATTAAATGTCTAATAATATTTTTTTTGCACGCGCGATAAAAAATAAAAATTAGTTAAAATTTTCCAAAACGTCATAGTGATATTTTTTTTTTCTAAATAGACCTAAGTTTGGAACTATCGTAAGAAGTTACATTTTAATAATATACTTACTACTAAGTTGCTTAGCTTGGTAATTAAATAAAATTAATCAATGTGTAATACCCAGTGTCTGATTCATAATTAATAGTATCCAGAAAACATTACACTTACTTGCGATTAATCATTTTGCAAATTAAATTTTAATAAAAATAAAAAACTATTAGCGGAATTCTCATTTACATAGTTATCCTAAAGCGTTATCTATTTTTTTTATAAAATGATATCATTAATAGTTAGTTTTAAATAAAACATTTTTGTCGTGTCATATAGAAATAAAAGTGAAATTAATAATTCATTGCAATTTGCATAAGAGGTCAAAGAAAAATAAATTAAAATTCATTTCGTAAGATAACAGAACGAGGCAAAAAATACTTTCTTACAAAATACCACGATATTTTCCTAAGTATAAAATAGCAACAGCTCCGCGTGGCCATAATCCGTGTATTAAGGAACTTAGAGCAGAGGCTCTTGCGTGTGTGAAATTAATGGACAGACATCCACTCACGCAGACGTAAGCGAATAAACACTTGTCTCGTGTAACGTGTAACGAAATCTCGTTACGTCGAGCGAACTTGTTAGAAGATGTCTGATTGGTTGGCGGAGAGAAAACATCATTTCCGCTGACAGAAGAAGATAATCGGTTTGGCTGAACTGACACACACAGAATGACGTTCCACGTTTCCGTTTCGCTCTGGTGCTGGCTGCTGGCTATTCAACTTACCATCAAGGGTAAGTTGTCGTCACTCGATAACTGGTTTGGGTTCCTCCGCTACGGCTAAGCCCGTCTAACATATTTACTGACGGTAGCGTTTCTCTTCATCCAAGTTCGCGCGCGTATCTGTTTATATAAGTACACAAGTTACTGTCAGTTACACATATATCATCTTGATTGTGCGAAGTTGGAGGAGCGCGTGCGCTGTTCCCGAATCTGCCAAGAACCGTGCTCGTTGTTTCACATCTGACAAGATACAATTCCTAACGTTTTACACTCACCAATACCGACCCACATGGAATGTCTTGACACTCGGCGTAATTAAGATAAATTCGTTGTGCAGTCATTTAGGAAATGCATCTAGTGATTTCATTACATTTTTTGGGTACAAGTACAAGTAAGCCAACATATATTATTAATTAAATTGTTCAGAAGTACAAGTACAGAGTTATATATTTGCTAGTTTGATATTTAACAGTGAAGAATGTCAATATATCTGTGTATATAAGACCCAATAGGAATTAGATTCGAAGATGCTTTTCCTAGTAGGCATGTCTCAGTATATCTGAGTGTTCGGCTCAGTATAAGTGCTTAAATGGATTCTCAGCGTTAATTTGTACTTCCACTTGTTGTAATTAAATGTTTCGGTAGCAAAATTACCAATCTGGCGGCAGAGGCTTCACGAAAAACACGACGACGTTTAAAATATTGATGTTGCGGAATTTTAATTAGGGACGTAGCACATGCCAAGGGAAAACTTCTAACATAATATCGAATCTCTGATAAACAAATAACAGTCTAGCTCGCTATCGTGCATTTTCTTCAGCATGCCTTCAACACGTGCCTCTCATGTAAGGTTGTTCACTCGATATTTTATACTACTCAGTGAACAATACTATAATTCATCCAAGCCGGATGTTTCGCTTTAATGATATAATGAAAGTAAAAAATAACATCCGTTTCAATACACATACATACAATTAGTATAAATGCCACTTACCTACCGTGATCTGTGAAAAGTGAGTTCAATTAATACGTGTATTTTTAATTAATATTTTGTTAAGCTAGTTCGCTTGTTATTTTATTTTTCCTACATTGCTTCAATCATTATTAGTTGGAATTTGAAATTCGAGTATAAAATAATACTTTGAGCTACAGCTCAACCTTTCAAAGATGTCATTATTTTATTATCTTCAAAAGAAACCAGACAATGGAAAACGACCAATTGCTAACTGTCTTGTTAAATCGTTATTTATCGCCCTGTCCTTTGTCCGTTTATGCTGTGTCTGTGTGTTAGTCTTGTGCGTGGAAGAAACTAGAATGACATTGCTAGTGATGGGCTCTTTGATTTTTATTTATTAATCACGAATATCGAATATTTTTTCTAATGAATACAAACAGCCATCACTGGTTCACGAAAAGGCGAATGAACATATAAAGTTTTATGTACCGGAAAAAAAGTGATTTTTATATTCACACATGATTTATTATTGTCACATTAGCAGTTAAAATGGAACTGTCATAAAAATAGTAAAACTGACAATTTGGACGTGCATCCGACGAAATGTGAGGATGCAATTCAGTATGGCATCATATATATATAGTTATGCACGTATCCCAAAAATATAGGTCATATAAATCTGCTGATTTCACTGGTTTACGACTAATGTCGATTTCTCCATTAACCCCAGCACTATTTATTTTCCTCGATGGTACTAAAAATGTTATCGCTAACAGGGTGTAAACTTTTGTGTTATTTTTAAAATTGCAAATATGTGTGCGTTTTTAAATATTCGAAAGTAATTTGAAATTTCATATTTTACAATTAATTATAATATAACAAGTTGAAGACAACTAGATATACATTGCAGTCAAGTTATGCATGTCACAGTAAAAGCATCAATTCAGTCAATGCATGCAATTACTACATTCCTAGTAGAGTAGGAAAAGGTAGGGTAGAGTAGTGAAAAAATAGTAAATGTATACTTTTACTTATATAATTGTACGTATATACATTTACATGTTTTTATTGTAAGATAAATATTATGCACGGGTATGTTTTCGATAGTCAGATTATATTTTAAATTACAAACTAATTAGTTGAAAGGTGTAAATTACACCTAACTAATTCTACCGGCTTCATAAATAATAATTAACGTTAAATTCGCTTGTTCGCTGCAAGATTTTTTCTCTTTGCTGCCGTACGCGTATTTCATGTTTAAATTAATTATAGTTGCTAATTAAAATTAACGTTAACAGTATTATTTTCAATTCTGGTTCTGTTTACATAAATCGAGGGAACATTCGGCTGAAATGCACAAACGTCAACGATTGGTTCAATTACGTTTTATAATGCGACCTAATCGAAAAATATCGTCGGAACTGGAATGGTCGAACTGACAGAACACTAAATGAAGTACATCCGATAACGCGTCAATGTATGTATACTAATTTTTGTTGTGATTTTTGCACGAAGGTCGACTTCAAAATGTAGAAACAATAACTCGCTTTTGTATGCAACAATGAATTTGAATTCCACGGGAAAAAATTAAAATAGGCGGATAATTTATTACCGTATATTTTAACCATAATGCGCGTGTGCGTATGAACACGCTGACTTTTGGACTTGCACTTAACAAAATCATTTATTTTCATTGTCAGTAGTCAGCGGAATAGAAAAATTACTATCATTTGGGAATATAAATACGCACTTTACAAATGGGTACTGTCATGATTTATATCTGTAGATTTTTGCCATTTAACATTTTGAGTAAAACATAATATTACATCTCCTATTTTATTTAGTTTGAGTTTCATTTTATACCTTTATAATTCGGAACAAAAACACAAATATAATTAACAGTTGAAGGAGTAAATTCTAACATCACCCGTAGATTATCAGTACACTAACTTGCTTATAGAACTGTGTACCAATGGTATACGTAGATCATTTGTCTTACAATATCACTACTGGGGTTGATCTCCCTTGTGAATCCGTTATCCCCAGAAGACGTATTAGTCATTCTCATCGTTAACTACTGCGTGAACCATTGCAGTGAAAGCTCTCTTTGCGGACATCTCTCTTAGACGGACAAATATGTTGGTTTCTAATTTGTTCCTATACTTTTCTGTATAAAATACGCTCTGACAAGCGGACGCTCCGATAAACGAACGGGGACATTATATTATTGTATCCCGAATGCGAGCGAAAATCTCCCGAACACATACATAAACAAAAAAAAATGCAGTGGTTCCCCATTTTACTTGCCTACAAAAATGTGATCCCAGTTTGAATGCAATCGTTGCTTGCGAAAAAAGAATGCGTATTTTGATTTGATAAATCCTCATGACCAGCCTTGAATAAACATACAAAAATAGACAGTGCAATTTCGAAAACTAGCTCATCCACTGCAAAAAAGGCAAGATAATACCAATCGAACAATTTATATTTTGTTTAACTGACTACTGAA
Source organism: Carabus problematicus (assembly GCA_963422195.1). Lineage (NCBI taxonomy): Eukaryota > Metazoa > Arthropoda > Insecta > Coleoptera > Carabidae > Carabus > Carabus problematicus. Next base: position 4,181,974 of record OY728582.1, on the reverse strand, counting down.
TAGTTTACTTTTGAATATATACATATATATATATATATATATATATATATATATATATATATATATATATACAGTAGAGTCGCGATTTAGTGAACTAATTCCGGCCAAGCCTGTTCACTTTTTAGGGGTGTTTACATTTTCGGGGTTCTGGTCTCACTCAGATATTTTGAGAAACAACTTATATTCTAGTTATCTAAATCAACAGAATTATGTATGTATATGTAAAATAATAAAAGAGAAGGAAAAATATTGAATCCAAAATGGTTAGTTCAAGGTAATGTGAACTGTTTGTTTCAAAACTTAAGGCTGTCGTTTACCTAAATTTTATTTCGTATCTGAAATATTTTAAAGCGCCTACATTTCAAATGAACGCAACCCAAGTAACACTTTTTTCAATTCCGAGTAGACCCTTACCCCATCATAAATCATTTAAACATGGCTGTTTATAAAACAGGTCCATACAAATATTCTGACAATACATCGAAGGAATAATTCTCTTTGCAACGTTGCCTGATTATTCGGTACACACTTTTCGAAAGGTTCTTATATAAATTACAATAGTAAACTGTATCAAATGAATACTACTTTTAAAATATTTTAAAAACTATTAGATTTCGAACTAATTACCTTTCTGCGTAATATTCACAAAATTATATATGTACTTGGAAATATGAGGAATTAGGGCATTTTGAAAATAAATACAAGATTATTGGAAATCATACTGATTATCTTCTTTCGGAATATCCACTAATTACCAGAAAATATATAATAGCATATTTTCGAGAAACACTGAAAATTCCTGTATTATCTAATGACTTATGGTATTCTTTGAAAAGTAAAACGGTAATTAAATAGTACACAGGTATATAAAAGATGCTCAGTCTTTGTATTGTATCATTTGTATTGTATTCATCGACTTGTGCGTTTTATTATTTCGGTGTGTTTGTGTAAAATGGCAAGAAAGGGAGTGTACATGCGGAAAACGAAGAAATACCAACATCAATCTGAAATTCTACGCAAATACTGGCGGAAAAGGAAAATGTAAGTATTATTTAAAACATAATTAATTTTAAAGTAAAATTTATTGTAATAATCATTTTGCCATTTGAATAAATTGCCGTTCGAAATATAAAAAATAATATAAACTCAGTAAAATATTTTAAAATTATACTATATATTAAATTAAAATTCTAATCTAACTTTTAATTTTGTTGCAGTGAACAAAAGCAAAATAGTCACGGTGCTGTTGAACATGACATTACTTCTACGTCTCTGGATAATAGTGATATTCCAAATGCCTTGGATACTAGTATCATATCAGATGAAGAATATAGTGACTCCAATAATTTAGAAGAGCTTAGCTGTATATACAACAGTAAACATACTAATGTTGTAAATAATAGTTTAATCGATGACAATTTAATTTTAAGTGATAACAGTGAAGGTAAAATAAGTGTACCGAATGATAATATAAATCTAACTAACGACAGTGAAGTTGAGGAAAACGAAGAATTGGCGTTTGTCTGCGAAAAAGAAAATGTTCATTCATCCTCCGAAAATATAACTGGTCGCAGAATAGTGAATATTATGTACTTTATGCGAGCTCTGCAGTCACTAAAACATGATAGTTTCGGTTGTTCATTTTTCGACATGCATGTAATTGCAGAAAAAAGACTTGGCTTTGAATCAGTCATTTCTATAAAATGTACTATGTGCAATGTGATCAGTTACATACATACTGAAGATCCTGATTTGAAGAATTCATATTTGAATATCAATGCAGCCGCAGTAAATGCTATGGATTGAAGAGATTGACTGCGTCAACATTCGGAAAAATTTGCAAAATGAGAAAAACCACATCAACAGCAAACACAGTCAATTCGTTACTGTATTCCGATTTTTCTGGAAACAAAGCCACGCAATATGGAGTGAGAAACGAGTCTAATGCTAGATGTATTTTTGAAGCAATGTTCAAGAAAAAAGTTGACAATTGCGGAATGTTCGTTCATCCGACAATTCCATATTTTGCAGCAACACCGGATGGACTTGTCGAGAAAAATGCAATAATTGAAATAAAATGTCCATATTCCATAAGAAATTCAACTATTGCAGATTCTATTCTACAAAAGAAAATTACATGGTGTAAAATAGTAAATGGCAAATTATCATTAAATATTAATCATGCTTATATGCATCAAATACAGGGTCAATTAGAGATTACTGGTCGAGATCTGTGTTATTTTATAGTATATACACCAAAAGAAACCTGCGTACAAGTTATACAAAGAGACAGAAAATTTTGGGAAAACATGGAAGATAAATTAAAAATGTTTTATTTAAAATGTTTACTCCCAGAATTAGTTGATCCCAGAAAATCACGTGGGTTGGAAGTGAGAAATGTATTTTTGTCTTAGGATAGATTATTCTCCCCTATTAATTATGTCTAACTATAACAATAATTTCCAGCACTTGGACATATTTTATTTGTCGTTATTTCAATATAAAAAACTTGTAAACTTAACTTCTTCGAAACCAGTTATTGATATTTAATTGTTGTACTATATAATTATTTATAAATAATTGTAATATGTATCATTATGCTCTATTCATGTGTACATATGTGGAAGCCTGTCATTGGGTAACTGTTGACTTTCCTCGTCAAATAAATACATGAATATATATATATATATACTATTGATAAATAATACTCATTCTTGACAGTGTTACACATAATATCTGGTCTGCAGTGATTGAGCAAATTTGTTGAAACAATCTGATAAAGAATATTGCGGTAGAAGAGATATCGGGAAACTCGTTTTACTAAAAATTAAATGAATGCAACAGTGTAAATCCTGACCCAAAAGTATATTATACAATTCCATTGAATATCTAAGTTTTATTATCATAACTTCATAAACACTCAAAACCTTTCGAAGCAGGTATAAAACTGTAATGTTGGTTGCATCTCATAAGGCGTAAAAAATGAAAATAGAAAAAATATATTTAAAAACTTCTGATATCAAAATGGTTTTAGCTCCGTTTTACAAATACCAACTGACTGTTTTTCCTGTCAATATGTTAATGAATTCGTTTTGTTCTACGCTATGGACAAGTCTTTTTAATTTTTTTATATATGTTACGGTTTTCATGTTACAAACCTTTCGTTTTTTAGAGAAAACCTAAAATTTCCTGGAAGTTATAAATAATATATAAAAAATAAAAAGACTTGTCCATAGCGTATAAAAAAACCAATTCATTGAGATATCGTCCACCAAAAACGTTCTATTATTAAGGTCAGAACGGGAACAATAATTTTCAGCCGATTTCTTAAAATTTAACGCTTTTTCATTTAGGTAAACGACAGCCTTAATCGTAAAGATGATTTTTTATTATTTTATTGTAGATTTTCTTTAGTCAATTGTAGATTTTGAGAAGGAGAAATATTGAATGCAAAATGATTGGAATAAATGACTATAGTTCAAGATGATAACAGATATACGACGTTTCGACCATATGGTTTTTGGTCATTTTCAAGCAAAAAACAAAATTCTAGTTCAAACAAACATAAACAAAATCTCTTGAGGATTACACTCCAAAAGTACAAAAATATTTTGAAAAATATTAGAGAATATTTTTGTTTATGTTTCTTTCCTCTAGAATTTTGTTATTTGCTTGAAAATGACCAAAAAACATCTGGTCGAAACGTCGCATATCTGTTATCTTGAACTATAGTCATTTATTCCAATCATTTTGGATTCAATATTTCTTCTTCTCAAGATCTACAATTGACAAAAGAAAATCTACAATAAAATAATTAAAAAAAAATAAATGTACCTATTACATAATATTATGTATACGTGTATTATGTAATGGGAAGGTACATATAAAAGGTTATTTATTTCAGAAGCGAAAAAAAAATAAGTCAATATTGGATTGTTTACGCTTTTTTTCAGGATAATTTGTACTAATTTTTGTCGCAAATCATGTAACACGAGCAAACTGCAATATTCTACTAGCAAACACGGTCACACATTCTCCTTTACCCAGACATTAAGTATTTAATTTTTGTTTGTTTTAAATTCAAGTATTTTCGTTTACGCTCCATCTAGATTCATATTTAGTGGAATCCCCCAGAGAAATATCGCAAATACCATAGTTTACTGTATCGGGGTTTACAGTTGTTCACTATATCGGGACGCAATGATAAAATTTAAGTGTTCACTCTATCGGGTTGTTCATTTAATCGAGAGTTCACTAAATCGCGACTTTACTGTATATATATATATATATATATATATAATTTATATATATTTATATATATATATACATATATGTATATATATATATATATATATATATATATATATATATATATATATATATACAGTGAATTTCGCTTATAACGAACCCGCTTACTGCGAACTTTCGCTTATAACGAACCAATCTGTAAAGTACGAACTAAAGTATCATTAAACGTGTGTTATTTTTTTCGCATATAACGAACCCGTTTATAACGAACTTTCGGGTATAACGAACCTTAATTTTTGTAATAATCGCAAAAGTTTTCGGTTATAACGAACTTCAAACGGCATTTTACCAAATAATCAGGGGATTCCTCGAAATCTTTCAACTCCGCATATGTAGGGTCGCCGTAACAGTTTTTGGGGTTCTTGTGTATATGTGGTTAATTGTATGAAAAAAATTATCGGACCTTTCCGCGATTGGAACGGATCATGCGGAAATTTCAGCATGCTCCACATGTCCTGTCCGCCCCTGTTCACTGTATTTAATGTGTTAAAGAAGTACAATTATGAGTTACGCAATTTCGAAGAAAACATGTAAAGCTCTAACTTTAAATATATAAAAATAATATAAAATAATAATAAGTATAAACAAAAGTAAAATAAACGATTTTTTCAAATAAGCTTCATAAAAAGTATTGTTAGTGTACAATGTATATGTATTACAAAACAATATCTAACTCAATTTTGAACAAATCTGGATTTGTCTAGTTTTGCAAAACAGTTCTTCATATTATGTACCTACTTGAAACATGTACCTATGCATTCATAAAAAAAATGAATTTCTGATGTTTATCGTTTATTACGAACTTCGCTTATAGCGAACTATTTTCGTCGGTCCCTTGAGGTTCGTTATAAGCGAAGTTCACTGTATATATAAATTTAGGATTAGTTTTACACTTTCGATATAACTAATTCGTAAATAAAGTTAAAAGGAATACTTTATAAAATAATATAAAAGTAATGAAATAAAGTAAAATGTTTTTAGTTTAATTCGAAATGCTACAAAGTTAAAAAAAATAAAACAAACTTTATATTTTTTAATTTTCATGTTGACAACTTTCAAGTTTCATCTATTATTTTAATATTAATTAGTCGTTGAGTGAACTCATTAAAAATTTGTTATAGCCTCAGTACATTAAATGTAAACGTTATTTTTAGCGAAAGAAGAATTTCAAAATACCAGATGCTTCATCTCTCATTAAATGTATTTTAACTTGAATTTAACGGTTCAAGATTTATATATTTTGTGTTGATCAATATTGGAATTTCTACTGTTCTTTCGGCATAGTCAAACAGTACGAAAGCATATTATTATTTTTGATATAACGTATATTGCTACAACGCATAAAATTCTTTCCATAGACATTTAATCCGAATAAATATAAATTTATTTATATTTCGTAATTAAACTGAAATACTCGCATAATAAATCGTAATTCTTACTGGCCGTAAATGTTTGCAAATGGCAATTATGTCATTCGTTTATTTCTGGGATATAATGAAACAGTTTACGGGTACTTGATTTATGTAGGTAATTAAATAATATAACAAATTTTTCAGATTTTATTTGAAATTAATTTCAATTACAAGCTAATACATAGTATCATTAAAATTTGTGTGCTTACTTGTTATTAGATGATACCATTTATTGTACAAAATTATATATATTTTTTACAAGATCTGACTAGTTTCATATTTTTACTTTCTTATACATAGTATAAAGGAAGTATAGGAATCATGAAAAATTTCGATTGCGAGATTTTGATGGAAATACATGTTTTGAGGTCCCCTGAATACGTTTTGACTATTTTCGCCATGACGTCTGTGTGTGTGGATGTGTGGATGTGGGGATGTGTGGATGTGTGTCTGTATGTTCATTATCTTCAAAACGAGCAAAGACAGAACAATGAAACTTCGTATTTAAAAGTTTATTGACTATATGAAGAGCTGATTAGATTTCTAGCATAATCGCACAACCGGAAGAGGAAGTTTACTGAACATCAAAATCGAACATTGCGAATTATTGGAGAAAATAAAAGTGATATAGAAAAAGTTTTGAAATAAAAGTTATAGGAAACAATAAGCTTAAGAAAAAATGTTCTATGCATTTTTGTTCTATCTTTATCCAATTTTGAGTAAAATGTATTTATATATTGGCATCTATTTAAAATATCATATATGCTATGAAAACAAAACAAAGACAAAATATTTACAGAAATGCGCATTTGAAATGTCAAATATCTGCCAATTTAAATTGAGTATAAGAAAGTAGTGTGGTGCCCACACCAGATTTTTTATAATGAAATATATATACCTATACTTGTGTTTATGTATTGATATTTATGTTTTCTACAAACATAGTGTTATGTGCTTTTTCGAATTACTGAACAAATAATTACACTTTGATATTTTAATTAAGAAGTTAAATAATCAAAGCAGATATTACTGCGCGCATTGGAATATAGATAATGGAATATTGTATGTTTTGGATTAAACGTAAAACACTTTAGCTGGTCTCACGGGAGAACAAGGATTAGTTTGACCAGAATGGAACAAGCAGCAGAGTAGAACGGTGAGTGGACGACCAGCCAAGACTGGTCGCAGCCACAATGCATACTGGATTATTGAAAATGAGCAATGTGTTGTTTGAAACACACACACACACACACATACACACAGTAACTGTTCTTATCGTTTACGTATATTCCTGCAAACCTTTGTTGTTATAAACCGCAACAGGGGCAATGTTTCTTTGCACCGGCGCTACTGGCTTGCATAATCAAATCGTTATTAATGGAGATAACACGAATGGACGTTATCTCGTCCAATGAAACAAACATTAATCTATCAAATGTGAATTGATGTTTGAGCAGAGAGAACTATATAGAGCCAATTGTAACATTATGCTTTGTATATTTCAGGGTGTCCGTAATTGCAAACAAACAATTTAACTTACTTATTTCCCTGATAGCATGTTGAACAATTTGAAATTATTATTGGTGGTGCAGTGTCTGTTGGAATTATTTCAAATAAATCTTAGGTCTCCAGTGTTGCATGAGCTGGCGTCAAGTAGCGAGTGTGTGTATGTAGGTACGAGTGTTGCCGTATCTCCAAGTGTAGAATCCGGTCTGTGTGAATGTAATAGTCTGAGAAGCGGCCACGAGTCTGCGCTACCGTGCACACCACCCCTCCCACGGGAACTCTTTACACCGTAATCGTACCCTCGGGAGCCCCGGCCAGTTGGGCATGCTAAGTTACGATAAAGTCGTTTAAGTATCCCGGAATGTTTTATCCAATCTACCGATTCTTATTCGACCTACAAAGCCCACACCGGCGAGAAAGAAGACTGTGTTTGTGCGTGCAAATTCACGTTTATTTAGTTTTGCGCCTGCTCCCGGCTCTAACGGGTCTCACTTCAATGCAACTTTAGTTCTTGTCTATTCTTGGCTATCCCCTTTTCGTGCCTCTCACTACACTGATGTAAACGTTGTGTTGTTTTTGTTTAAGAATTAAGTTTGCAAAGTATAAGCTTCGGCAAAGTACTGAAATTTCTCATGAATATTGAAACAATTATTTGTAGTTTGTGCAGAGAATTATTGTTACATGGACGAACAACATTGCAGGTATTAATGTTCGTACCAATTTTGTTTTATAAAACTCTAATGCTTGCATCCTTCGGAAGGTTTGTTTTTGTGCAAACACCAAGTTCATGGAATTGTTGGGTAGAATATTTCTCCAAATGTGTATACTGAATTACATACGTGCCTTCTTTATTTATTTGTAACCTTGTTTTGCAGAAACAAAAGGTTAAAAGGATTGATGTTTAGTTTAATAATGCAAAGAACGGACATTCGAAGAAGAAATATTGGCGAGAGTAGTTGGGCTGGCTTGAGGTAATTCCGAAATGTTAATGGTAATCCAGTGAATTTGATTTTAACTTAAGGATCTTGGGAAATCTTTAGGGCATTTACGTTGTTATCGGGGCCGATGTAAATAAAACATTGATCGGGTAGTGTAGGGAAAATGGTAACGCCGCGAGGCAATGTGAAAAATGAACAATACCCGTTTGGCCGGTACAGGACCCATGAGATTTCTCGTAACCCGTGTTTACTATATACATATATACACTGTGTATGTACATCTTTAGTGCTAACAGTGTTTATTCAAACAATAAATGTCTCCTAGCATCGAACGTGTACCTGCTAATGTAGGCATATTTATTCCACATGTAAATAAATAAATACAATAACAATATGTTTACATAGTAAATTCTTACCTAAGGAACTGTCATGTAAGTCAATATACTTAAAATATATAAAGAAGTTGAACAAAGAAGAAAAGTAAATGATTAATTTAACATACAATTATGTTCTTGCAAATGTTTGATGAATTTATTAAAAGCACATCACAAAAGGACTATTTGTACGATGAACTTTATAAAAAGGTCGTATCACTTTCTTCAAAATTTTATTTTAGGGTTTCCCATTTTATGAAAAATTTTATTATGTCATAAAAAGCAGCTAGCATTTCGTTTCACTCTCAAGATAGGAGGAAGAGGAAGAAGAGAAGTGCATCGTCACATAACCTACAACGTCTGCAATCAGTAACATACAGTACATGAACTGTCGGCTGCACCAAATGACACAACGAAAGGAAGTGTGCGGTAGTGCAAGAACAATTTTATGTGTATGTGATAATTCAGTTTATGCTTCAGTGCAACATATGCCAATTAAAACGCACTTTAATCTGGTGGTAATAATATTATAAATCACCTAACTATATGAAATGTTATATGCATATGTGTTATTACACACATATTTGGCTGTCCTGTGTTTACGTATATAATTTCAACATAGTGCTTTTAGCATTACTGATATAATTACGTTCGCATGTTAACCATTATCTACTTTATAAACCTAAACCTATTTTAATAATCTTATTAATTACGCTACCCAGCTGGCCGGCAAAATTTATTATAATTGAATTATTAGTCTGCGAGTAATATTATAGAAACATGATCGTAGCATCAAATTTTGTAGGAAACAAATATTAGTCGGCGCCTCTTACCGTATGAATTCATCCAATATGGTCATGCATTAAAGACATTTCGTTATGAATATCATATTGCGCTCCTTTTGATACTATGTATTCACTGAGTAAAACATCAAATGCAAACTTATAACTTAATACGAAGATATTTATAAAGAAAAATCTATATATCCTTTATCTGCAAAAGAATGTTACTCTTCTCAGCCGATGGTAACTTGATATGTACGTACGTTTGTATAGTATGTACAAAAATATTTGGAATTGACATGACTTCTAAATAGGTAGCGGTGGAACCATTCACAGCAGGGGAGGTCATTAGCAACTAGTAGCGATGGTATTCAGGTACAGTTTTAATTTGTTATGCTCTTACCAGAAAAGATATACATGTATAAGAGATATGTATATTTGTTTTTGTTACCATATTAATATATACCGTACTAACAACAATCGATTCAGGTTGTGTTTTATTATTTCAAAATACAGTTATGTGTAAATAAACAATTCTGAATATATCTCTGTTTGCACTATACTTGCTATCCATAACATATCACAGATTGGTTTTATTTTGGAGAAAATATCCTGCCCGAGAAAGTCTAGTCTCTGCGTGTTGCACACAGGGGCGGACCGTTCACTTTGGGGGCCCTGCTATAAAACAGCTTGATACAGAGCCGGGCCTAGAGGTATATTCACTTGAGGCAGCAGAAAAATTTCGCTGCTATGTATATTGTTTTTCTTAGCCAGCCATTCAGAAAGGGGCCCTAGGCTACAGCCCATAAAGACCATGCCTAAATCCGCCCCTGGTTACACAGCACAAAGAAAGTGCCACTATTATATATAAAAAGAACAACAAACACGAATGTTCAACTCACAATTACCAAGATTACTTTATTTTCTTCCATGTATATTGCGCACAATATAAAAAACATTTTAAAGTTTGGTTGTGAAATAACTGTGCTATTTTCTTTTGAAAGTTCTAACCGTAATTTTTTTCATTTCGGTATTCGTTCTGGGCCACTTAAAAATATATCAGTTCGGTTCCGGTTTTCGTTCCTGAAACATGTTTTTTTTCGGTTTAGCTCCGAGTCATTAATTTATATTACGTATATCAACACAAAACAAATACTCTTTGGTGTAAGAGGAGTCACGACTACGGTGCGAGGCCGCGCATATCAAGAAACAATGACAATTGAAGTGGAGAGTGAGATTGTGTTAACGCACGTGTTTGAACATGTATCAGACCGAAATAAACCGATATTACTTTCTTATACATTACTATGTATAAGAAAGTAATATCGGAAGTATAGGAATCATGAAAAATTTCGATTGCGAGATTTTGATGGAAATACATGTTTTGAGGTCCCCTGAATACGTTTTGACTATTTTCGCCATGACGTCTGGGTGTGTGTGGATGTGTGTCTGTATGTTCATTATCTTCAAAACGAGCAAAGACAGGACAATGAAACTTCGTATTTAAAAGTTTTTTTATTGTATGAAGAGCTGATTAGATTTCTAGCATAATCGCACAACCGGAAGAGGAAGTTTACTGAAGATCAAAATCGAACATTGTGAATTATTAGAGAAACTGAAAGGGATATGGAAAAAGTTTTGAAATAAAAGTTATAGAAAACAATAAGCTTAAGAAAAAATGTTCTATGCATTTTTGTTCTATCTTTATCCAATTTTGAGTAAAATGTATTTATATATTGGCATGTATTTAAAATATCATATATGAAAACAAAACAAAGACAAAATATTTACAGAAATACGCATTTGAAATGTCAAATATGTGCCAATTTAAATTGAGTATAAGAAAGTAGTATGGTGCCCACACCAGATTTTTTTTTTCGGCTCAGCTCTGCTTTAGTTCCGACCGAAATATCTGTTTTTTCCGGTTTTCAGTTCAGTTCCGGTTCGAAGCCTTGGTTCTAACATTCATTTGCTAATTGGTTCAGTTATTTTCAAAGTAATACAACGAAATTTATTTACCTTTATCCCGTATAAAAATGTAATCGAGAAATATTTAATGTTCATTCATGATGAAAGACGTGCACAGTTGTTGAGACTTTCTAAATGTCAAACTTATAACTGCACATATAAAAGTTGTTGAATGCATTCTCCAAAAATACAGTTGTTAGTATTTTCTTGCAGTTCGCCAATTTACCTGCTCTTTTGTGCAGTTAACCCACTTTCTGAATTGGACAAATTCGAATCCTGTAATGTTATGAGGTACTACATTACTCTCCAAAGTACTACTCCACTTACGTACGTTTACCGAACTTCCAGCCTGTGATAATATTGATTTGCGATATTATATTTGGAAGTTGGTGTTAGTGTTTTCAACTGGCAAGACTCATGTTAACAAGTTTCCGTAAACTTGCTGGGTTCTGATGGCCGATAAGTAATCAAGGTCTCAGACATTTCAAATTACAACTATAATATAATAATAACTTCTTTATTTAGCAAATTTGCTAGTTTACATTCGTATACATCTTTCTATTACAAGTAATTACCCCACACGTTTCGACCTTGCTGACAGTACATACTTCGGTCAGTAACCATGCATATGTCAGCATCTTTCGAACATTGTGTGGTTAATTATGAAGTGTTAGCTTAAGTTTATTCTTAAATATTTTGCTATTACTTGCACTTTTTATTTCTTCATCCAGGTCATTGAACATTACCATACCTTTATCAAATATCGTGTTTTTAGCAAATGTTTCCTGTGGATGTGTATATCATTTCAATTTCTAGTAAAATGTGAATGTACATTAATATTCTTAATTATTTTCGCGCTTAAGTATTCCGGTGTTAAATTATTCAAAATTTTGTATATATATATATATATATATATATATATATATATATATATATATATATATATATATATATATATATATATATATATATATATATATATATATATATATATATATATATATATATATATATATACAGGCTTAGTCAAAATTACCGGAACACCTAAATAATTCTCCTACCGTAAAGAATTTTAAAAAATGTTTCGTACAAAAGTTTTTTGGTTGTAAACAAGCTACCGTTTAAGTATTTTTTTAATATACAGGGTGTTCATTTTATTGCGGAAATTAGATAAACTTTCATTTTTCAAATGGAATACTCTATATTTTTTTACTTTTTTCAATTCTAAGATTAATTCTTAGTATTTTTTGTAGGACTCATTTTTTTATAAAATGCATCATTTTTTAGATATAAGCAATTAATCTGTCGTTTAAATGTCAATTGATTGACTATTTGTCAATTGTTTCATGAAGTTGTGGAGCATTATCAAGCAAGCACATGTACCTTAATTTACATTTACTTTAATTTTATCTATTTAATTTGTTATTTTTTTTTATTTTGCAATTTTTTTTTATTCCTTTGGTTAAAATAAACGATATGTATGTATGAAAATACTCTTAATTCGAAGTTAAGGAGTTTGGATTAATTGCTTATAACTCAAAAATTATGCATTTTATAAAAAAAATTTTCCTACAAAAAATACTTAGAATTAATCTCGGAATTAAAAAATGCAAAAATATACAGGGTGTTCTATTTGAAAAAAAAAGTTGACCTAATTTCCGCAATAAAATGAACACCCTGTATATTAAAAAAATAAGTAAACGATAGCTTGTTTATAACCAAAGAACTTTTGTACGAAAAATTTTTTAAAATTCATTACGGTAGGAGAATTATTTAGGTGTTCCGGTAATTTTGACTAACCTGTATATATACAATGTTTATTATCATATATTCATATGTATTTGAAAACAATGATTGTTACTTATGCCAATGTTAAGTAATTAGTAATTAGTTTGGTGTACGTGTATGCTAGATTTGCACAGTGATGGTTTGTAATACAGCATATAAATGCCAGATATTCGGATTGGTTGTTGAATTAGGTTATAATCACACAGTCTCTAAACTTCCCCTACCCCAATACACAATGGGGGAATAATATGATGAATACTAATTTTGTTTCTACAATGTGTATCTCATTGCTAATAGAGAATTAGCATAGTTCAGGCTGGTTCACTCATGTCACTAGTAATTGGAAAGCAAATATTGAAATCTCGTTAGTTTAAACACAAACACAAAGTTCCATTGCTGCTATATTACGATACGTTGCACATAACACTGTTACTAATAATATTCAATGTTAACTAATTTGTTTACACTGCAAAGGATACATACGTAACCTAAACAAATTTCCTATTGATTTAGCGAAACCTTTGTTACTTCTGTGTTTAGTATTACGTTTGATTTTAATTTATTTCAAGCTGGCACTCAAGTACTGACGAACTGCGTATTAAACGTACAAACACAATTTATTTAAATTACAAACACTGCTTGAACGGGGAAATGATATCTAATTAATAAAGTTTGAAGCATGCGTTAGACATTCCATTATTACGAGGAAATTACTTCATAAAAAACGGCGTGAATCTAAAGTTACTAAAGACTGATATCTGTTAAACGTGCACCAACCACACGCCGCTTGCCCCTGCTACTGGTGCACTCTAGTTTGTTTTTGAGTAACCTCACGTCAAACCGTGTCGGTAATATAGAAGTGTATGCTACTGTGCTGATGCACTATTCTGCATTTCTTGTGAAACCGTAAACTTTATAATTAATTTACAAAAGACGCTTAACAGAATTAAATTATGGAAATGTATGTACACACTCATTTAAATAACTTAATGCTTTACCCGGTGCAATATGTGTATCAAATATTAACCGAGAACACAAGTTATGTGTAGCAAGCAGTAGCATTCGTAAAAATACAACGTGGAGATTGCGTCTGTTGTATGGCGAAGTTGTTGATAATTCTAAACAGGATACTTGGTAACTAAGTTAAGTATGATATTCCGTTAAGCATGATGGTAATTTCCGGATTATAGTCGAGTCTAGCAATTGCCTGGAGAACTGGTGTGGAAACCCCAGCACAAGTTTCGGACAGCCGGCACATTCGAGACTGACCATGTCAGACTGAATTACATCCGCTTACTTAACTTACAGAACTGACCAATTTACTTACGCATGTGACCGCAACGCTATGCCAAAAAGTGTATTCTTGTCATGTTGATTTACTACTGGTTAAAATATATGTTGCAGCTGAAATGTGTGTGACACTTACATCATAAATACATGTTTAATGGCACTTGTAAAGCGTAACACAAATATCTATTTTATTTCCTGTCGCGAGAATCGCAGTTCTTCACATCAGGAAGTGACCGTGACCTATACACTTTATGTCACTGAAACTAAAACATTCACCATTGACAATAAGATATTCACACGCCATGGCCCACTAGGATATTGGTTTCGTTTATTTTATTCATGAAATAATTTCCTCTACAGAAATTTCCCCATACAGAACGTATCGTCTATAAATTCAACACAGCAGTAGATCTGTCAGCCAATGCGAACATATACCAATGTTCTCATCGAATACCCATAACATTGGTATTTGTTAAAAGACTATTACGGAAACGTGCGGGGCGGTGTTCGATAAAAAGTGAAATGTAACAATTGGTGTATAAATCGAAATTATTTCCGTCGTAAAGTTAAAGAGCACAATTGCTCGCGGGGAATGAAAATCCAGCAGAGGACAAATATTTTCTTGAATTTAAGTGCAAACATTCGGAACGACAGTATCGCGAACAGTAATAAAGTTGTCGGACGCAGTTGGCAAAGTCGTTCAATAAATGAAACCGATTGCATTGCCCCCCACCCCACACCTTCTGAAGAGAGAGAGAGAGAGAGAGAGAGAGAGAGAAACGACCAACCGAAAAAACTAGGGACCCAACGCAAACAAACATTGTAATTCAAGTAATGTAACGTTTCAGTTGAAGCGAAGTATATTGGTGCAGGTAGCCAGCCACCAACCAGACCAGCCACCGAAGACTGTATCTCTTCCTGTTTGAATGTGTACTGGTTGTGTGTAGTGCAGTTTATAATGGTACAGTCCACAAATGGCCACTGGTCTGGCTAACAGGATATACACTGTGCACCGCAAATATTGGTAAGATTTCTCGCGTCGAAACTGCAGCTCATATTGTACAAACATCGATTGCTATTTGACGATCCGAACATTTGTCAAAATGTACGTACACTACACACGAGTACATAATGTTGATATTTTCAAGAATATTTCCTTTCAATATCCGCTAATGATATATGTCCTTTGAAACTCGAGTTTCATTATCCAGATTTGCGAGGCTGCAAGTAGTATATGTTTATTTATTCACGCAAATTAGGCCGAGTATATAACTGTATGTGTTCTCTCACAAAGCGATGATCGAAGGAGAGATGATTAAAATGTAAAGCTAACAAATGATATCTGTATGAGTGCTTGTTGATTGGGAGCTCGGTTGATGACCATCCTAGCTAGTGCAATGTGGGTGTTACGGGATGCCTGGGTGGATGGTACGGGGCAAGTCGCAAGCCGTGGTGAGAGAGCATTATATTGAAATGGATGAAGTGAACACTCGTCGATATTAAATCGAAACCGGAACGGGCCGAGAGTATTACGAGATGATCAAAGCGCTGAATTCATCGGCGAGTATTCCATGCGTTTCGTTACGCTGGGATTGAATTCGCTGGAAAAGGAGAGGAAATGAACGGTTACCAGGGATCGAGTGTAGTTAATTACATGTACGATTAATTTCGTGAATCGTACCAATCTGACGACGACCCCACTACCGCGTCAACCGCACAGGTGGAAATATCAAGTTAAACACTATTACTAAGGAACCCGTGATTAACAAAACTAATCGAATGTCAGCCGCAGAGTTCCACTAGTTTCTCTCTGTACTCCAATTTTACGCATTCCAGTCTACCAACGGACCCGTAGTTTAGCAGTACAATACTAGGTAAATCGGAAATACAATTAGTGCAAATATAAAAGAATTTTCTTTACTTGACAATCACGTCACGACGTGAATATAAATCTAGGGTTACACGCATTATTAAAACAAATTACTTCGTCACATTCACAGTAAGCAGCATAACAGATCTGAAAGGAGGTCTTTGAAGAAACGAATTGAAAATGTCAGATACATCCTGGCGACATCTCCGTTGGGGCGGTGCAAGGAAATAAGCGGGTGGGGGTGGGGGGAGCTGTACCATGTCCTAGTGGTTGGTGTGTATAGTGAAGTGTTGGTGTACTTTGCCGCAGGCTCCTTTAAAGCTGCTGTCTACTGTGAAACAGGCAATTAATTTCTCAAACGTTTAAAAGACATCGACCAAAGTGTAACCGTCTCGGGCGGGTCTTAATTTATAATAAATATTCATAAATCGCTTCTGTCGAGGTCTCAAAACCAAAACAAGTATCATTACATACAACGATGACGAATGGCTCGACAATATTACTACTCGGAATAGAAAATGTCACAATGAACAAGATAAGACACGAAAACACCTAGTGACTGTTAGAGTGACTAATATCTGATCTGGTAGATGTTTGGACTGGCTGCAGGCACATTTATCAACAAACAACACATCGTGCAGTGTACATTGTGTGATTTAATCGCTCGATTTAACGCGCAGATCATTCCACTAACGAAATATTAAATTGCGTAATGATGCTTAACTGTCAGGAACATTGATTATGCAAATCAAATTTATGCAAATATGGACGGAGAAATGAAGACGCCCTTCTCGAGCCGGTCCCGACGGACGACGGCAAGGCACAATCTCCAGAAGGGTTGAAGTACAGGCTACCGAGGATCCGGGCACATGGGCTTACAGCACAAACACATAGACACTTGATATATAATATCAATGGATGACCGCAACATCGACCGACGGAGATCATATCTGGATCGAACCGATCCATTACATTGTGCGCAGTGGCACCAGCAACCTTACAAGAACAATCAACTCGTGCCGTTACATCAAAATCTAAACAATATCATGTTTCGAAGGAGATACGAGAAAGGCGACAACCAAATCCATTCATCTAAAAACAGAAACTAACAAATATATAACGCAAAGGATTTATTTGTTCTGATGAAACAAAACAAACAAAAAAAGAGCTATTTACATATTACATATTTGGAAGAGAAATATTTGACAATAAATTTAGGAAATACGTTTCGTGTTTTTTTTACAAATATATCCCATATAGTGGATCGAAGTTGTTAGGAATTCCGACAAATCTGCTACTGTCACGATATAGAAAAGTGGTTATTAATAATAAGTAAATGTAGTAATATGTTGGTCGTGTTGTTGAGGACACTTATAGAGTCAGCCGCTATCCCTGCAATGATTTATATACACCGTAAAACACTGTCTACTGCCGAAAGGTTGCACAACCAGTCCGTAGCCCACTTACTTAAGTCATCATAATATAAGCAGCCAATTTGAATTTCGCAACAAAAACAACAGATGGCGCGCGAACAACGTTCGACCGGCAATGTAGAGTGGGCAATTAATGAGTTACGGAAGACTTAACCTCACTCTTACAACGTCGCGCACCGCTGCCAAACATTACGATTGTTTGTGAAATCTCTGTGTGCATGCTAAACTTCGTACGGGTTTCTGTGAGCAAAAACTAATCATGTAATATGAAGCTCTGGAATCTTGAATAAAAGATATTTTATGGCGGGCAACAAAACTGGTATATTGAAGTTGGACCCGTCTAATAAGGCCCGGCTGTATGTGTTATAAGCTTACAAATGGCCTCTTTGCACAACAAGCAGCCGTACGATGCCTGGCAAGCCACCGCTGACAATATACACGAAATACGACATTTTTATTCAAGTAATCTTTCAAACACAAGTACGAGAAATAATGAATTATTAATTTTTGCGCGCTGTTCGCCGTATATACGTGTGTATGTATGTATGGTTTGTGCCAAAAGGCTTGCACTCACCGAATAGCACAGCCACCTCTCATTTTACGAGTGCCAGTTAGTTTGCATAACAATGTTCGCTCTCTCAGTATCGTCTCATGTCTTCTCGTCAGTAATTGAGTCGTAGCCATTGGCTACGGGTAAAAAAGAATCGGTCTCTTTACCATTCTTACTTGGTACCTTTATATTCTACTGATGCAGAGTGCTTATTAAAAGAGAAATATACCTTATATATATTTACTAAAGGACATTTATATACGTATATGTATGTCTGTATGCTGTATAATAATTTCAAATGAGAGAATATCAGCTCATTATTTCCACACATCGTTTCAACAACAATGTCCTTCTCAGAACGTTTTTACGTTTAGTTTCTGTTCTCATTATTTCCGCCAGTGTGCAAATTCTATCTATTGGCTTTGTCGTAACCTTCATATTTCTTTTTTATTATTTCCTTTACGTTCTACCTTTATACATCATTTCTTTTATGTAGCTCTTATGTCTTTCTCCATTCCAATTTCTTTTTATGGCAGAATACACTTTTCTTTTAAACCCTGTAATGTATAAAAACTATTTTACGATGATAAAATATCTATAGATTAAGTAAAATGTGTATATAGCGGCGATATATACAAAAATGTTGTAAAATAAATTATGAACACTGAAATTCGTGCACAAGCAAAGCTTTTATCAATGATGGCTTGTGCAACACGATCGTAAAACCTTTTAGTTCTTGTTTCATCATAAGACGTAACATATAATGTTATGAGTTGGAACAACATGTTATTGAAGTAATTTATTACTTTTATTTACAGGTGTCAACGGTTTGCGAGCGATGCAAATCCGTGTTCCGGAAGCGGCTCGCTCCGGGGAATCGGTCACACTGGGATGTGACTACGACTTGGAACAGGCAGCATTGTACACGATCAAATGGTATCGTGGCGATGAGGAATTCTATAGATACGTGCCGAAGGAGTCGCCACCATCGCGAGTGTTCCCAATGCCACATGTCAACGTGGATGTTAGTATCGTAATCTATAGTTTTAATCTTCCGGTGACAGGATTAATTTCCGTAATACCGAATTATGAGATGTTAATCTATACTATAATTGAATACTCTAACGGAAGCTTTACTAGTTACACATATACTCTATGATTTGCTGGAAGTATACATGCAAGAAAATCAATCTTACATTTATGATATTTAGATAAACATAACTATACACAATACAACAGTATATTTATGATGAAATGTCAAATATTTTACACTACATTGCGATCAAAGAGAGCCAATAATATTTAGTCCAATTTATTCATGTTGAATTGTTGGAGATCATTTCACAAACGGGAAAATACAATTTGAATGGCAATAAAAAAAGAGTTTCAAAACCACCAGCAATCTCATTGGAATCATCAAATAATTTATTCCATTTTTTTCTTGTCTGGCGACCTCTGACTGACAAGTTCAAACGACAAAGTTCGTGGCTTATCTGCGAGAAGCAGACGGAATTTCTTTGACAGGAAGGAACAAACTCGCTAGTTTTTTGTTTCTGTGTTTGGAAACGTGAGTGACAGCTGAAGGTGACGTGAAGGACGACGTGAATTATAACGGCACCTGTCTAAATCTGTGAGGAAGTTGGCCAAAAGTTATAATCATTTATACATATTGTATGTAGTTACAAATATTTTCCTTACAATGTCGTACCGTTGCATTAAATTAAATTTAGATTTATCTAATTTAAAACATTTCATAATATTGTTTCAATATCTTATTGGCTCAAACTTGTTGATTGTATTTTCATACTTCCCGCCACAATCTCTAGCTGTTTAAATAATCGTTGGAAATGCACACCGGTGTGAACTAATGTTGCGTAAAAAATGTACAGTTACCGTTTGGTTGAGATGTGAAACGAGATAACAACTGGTCAATGGTGGTGCGGGAGCAGTGATGGAATTCATCCATTAAAGATGTGAGATAGATGGATGTTGGCGCGTGCGAGAAACATCTCATACTGAACGTGATGTATTTGGGATATTAACTTCTCATCCGGCTAATGCTATAGTATACAACGTATTAAACGATTTTCAACCTCCGTTCTCGCCAACGCTTATCGCACGAACACTATGCCAGTCAACTCTCAGCCAGTTAACGGAAACACGTATGTCGTCTGTCCATGTGTTTGTTCGTTTATGTGGCAGGGAATTAGGAAGAGAAGTGAATTAAAACAATGATATATGATGTATGGCACGCACTCTAAGATAACATATCCATTGTAATTGTACGAATCCATGCCGAAGAAAGGAATCTAAACATGGTGAACGCTAAATTTGATAGATTTGTTCCAAATGGTCCTTCTGGAATCAATAACAAAAAAAAAACTTTTGTAAACTTGTCAACCACAAATCGTTATGTATACATTGAAAATAGGCGGCGAGTTTTATCTGCTGCTGCCATTTTTGTTTTGTTTTATATTAAATTTTCTTCAGTACAGTATTCGGGTCCGTGTCAGGCACGTGATAACATGATATTTATTACTGCTGGGTTTTTTCAACATTATACATTAAAATGTAAATTTCTTTGTTCACGACATTTCTACATCTTTTGTTATCAACAACACTTTTATATAATTGGCAAGACAATGAGTTTTTTTTTTAATTATTTTCACATCTTGTTTAATTTTTTTTTTAATAAATAATAAAATGCGACTTTTTCAAATTAACTTCCATGCAACAATATAAAAATAATTACTTGCAAATCGTGTCCAAAGTGAGCATGTTGAAATAACCGAATACAAATATAATATGATAAATTATCGTCCAACCACAAAATGGAAAGTTATTTTAAATCTGGATTGGAATATACCTATATATTTAGTGGTAAACGTTATTTTCAAATTCGATGATCGGAACCAATCAAATAGAATGCTGCTTCATAAAGCTTATGAAAAGTAATTCAATTTAAAAATCAATTTGCAATAAATTCCCGATTTGTGTTGATTATGCTCACTTCGTTGGCTGCATTTTCAATTTTTATAATTGAATTTAATAAGTGGCGAAAAAGTGGAAAATTGTGTGGTCTCGTGCATTGATAACAGGTTTAAGTTTAAAAGATTTAATATTCTCCATCAGGTTTCGTCTTTCACCTTCCAAATCGACATTCCCTTGCAATTGTTTCATTATTTTCTAACTATGTCATTTCGAGTGGTGGTGTTTGTGTGTTAGTATGTGCGTGCGTGGACGAACAATACGGTGAAAAGTGACAGCGTACGCAACACCGCTCCTCTTTTATCTGCTGCAGTAACCATCAAGTGAACTTGCCTTTCGCAGGCGACGTGATGTTCCGTAATAAAATGTTCCTGCGACTACTTGCCAATTCAATGTGGAAAGTTTAGTTAATCTGTTTTCGTTTGGCCGGCCCGGCAACGGAAGTAAGGAGATACGAAAGGGGGGAGGATGAACGTGGACGTTACGGGTTGAGACGGACGGTGTTGGTGGCTGAGACACACCAACACACACATTCACCTTGGCCTGTGGCAAGGTGACAGTAATGTGAGTCTCTTGTGACAGCACCTTAGAGAGGAGACGCCTCACAACGAACAGTAGTATCCCCGCTGGCATACTAACGCGTCACACTGTGGTAGATGCCACCTACCCCCCCTCCCACTTCACCCCTGCGCCAAGACTCTCATGTGATGACAGCCATGTCCATGCGTGAACGAGGCATACGCAGAATTCAAGCTTTACCCTCCCATCATAGTAACAAAGCAGAAAGCTTTACATAGTCGTACATCAAAATTTAATACCGCTCATGAACTGTACGAAGTCAACATAAGTAGGTTACCCGAACGTTATTGCATTATTAGTGTATCTTATACCACATTAGCTGACATACTTCCCGCAGATTTATGTAAGGTTATGTTTCGCAATATATAATATGCGTATAACGAATTTAAATTCTATCTATGTGAACCGATGTCAATTCTCATGATACCATGTGTATCTTTCCTTATTAATTGTTACATATTTTGGTAATATGCCAATTATTTTTCTCCGCAAATCATGGAATAACGGAGAAATAAAAGAACTATTCTGCAGAAAGTTATCGCTTTTGTCCGCTATTATGAGAGAGGAGTGGTAACTAGCTCCATTTGCGGCGCACATAAGTACTACTAACGGTATAAAACGCGAGACGGACAAGATAAAAACACAATTGGTCCAAGTAAAACGCGATGGTTTTTACTTATAGTTGGAATGGATGTACCGTATCGTCCTGCAGTGTGGTTGTCTGTCCAGTGCACGCAACCCGTACAACAATGACGTTAAATTGGTTCCGAACAGAGCAACAATAGGCAGAAGTAAACTGCGTTTATTTGGCGTTCTTTCCTTGCCAACTTTTCTTTTTCCTAGCTACAACATCTTTCGTTTTATGAACTACTGTCTGGATATACACGTATCGATTCACAAAGGATTTTAAAACGTCTATAATTTAAAGTTAAACTAGCTTTGGCGCCCTCGAAAGCAGATCGGAACAATGAAGTGTAATGGAACTACTTAAACTAAAACTATCAAGTATACAATGGATCCATACCGTGTCCCGAGTAATAAGCTTTTAAAAACTGATATTCTATAGTGACAGTTTAAAGAAGTTATATATCGAGAGATACTCTATATTGTTCATTATACGTTTTTTTTTTATATTACGAGTATTTTCCGATATTATATATGGAATAACAGCACATGTATCTGCCGTGTCAAATTATACGCGTGCATCGACATGTTTAAAAATTCTCTTCGTGTTACTAATTTATTTATTTCGAATTCGTGTATCGTCGACGAGAGTCGTGCACCAGTTCATGTGATCGGAATTATCCGTAACACCTCCAGCGGAGAATGCGCGAACCATGTCACAGGGCTGCGTTGTTGGTTCACAAAACAAACTAGTGTGTCAGAATTCTGTTAAACTTTTTATTCCCTCTGTGTCACGACCAAAACGAAACTGTTCTTTTCTTTTATCTCCAGCGAGAGTTCGTACCTCAGCGAGATTTATAGAATTGATAATTATGTATGTACGTGATTTCATCGTTGCTCTCTACGTGTTAAAATTCTCAAATGTCAAATGTTACCTTTGCACATTAAAACATAACCATTCGTAGATAAGTTTAAATAATATAACAACCACGTATAATTATATTTTAATATTCTTCTCATTAAACTGTTAATTTACTTTCATTGAAAGACAACTTATTAGTAATTGCCATTGTAATCTAGAAAAAGTTAGGTGCCAATTAATTTATAATCGTTTCGAATGAATGCAAAATATTGAAAAGCGGCCGCTGAAGTTTTTTTCTGTTCATTTGTATCATGGCCCATAAATCTAAATCAGTTGTTTTCACCGAAAAGTTTTTCGAAAGTTACTCTTTTTGCACAGTTACGGTTCGACTAAGGTTAAAAAGAATTAATTAATCAACTGTTAAAGTCTATATAAAAGCGCTGAATACCGGAACGAACAAAAGAATTCACGATAAGTTGATTAAGATTTACCTGGTGGAAAAAAAAAACGTTGAGATTTATAGTTGTTTCGTTTCATTAATTCGAGTATAAGCTGAATTAAATCATCATATGCCTGTGATAATATTTGTAAATATTGATTTAGTTCAAACATCTTCACATTACTCGAGTGTGCTCTTAACCTTAATCATCTTCGCTACCTGGTTCGCTTTGCGGGGAAACATGACGGAAGTAAGGGCGAGAGAATATAGGTTAGGATAACGGTTAGTGGAGTTTAGATGCGCGGCGTAACATATCTGCCGTTGGCGAACTACGCCACGTCACGGTGCGTGTGTATACCAACGTTGCTTAACGTTGTCAACCGTGCCCGGGAACTGTGGCTGGCGACACCTTATAGTTTTATTGGGTTGAAAGGGCCTCCGCCTAACGATAGTTGCTGGCGCGTTCCGCCGAGCACAGATTTGATGTAACGATAATGTTCCCATCGTTTACCTGCAGGTGTCGCGCTCAGACGCCCGCGAGGTCACACTCAGGGCTGTTCAAAGGGAACTGACAGGGTACTATCAGTGTGAGGTATCCGCCGACGCACCACTCTTCCACACGGATATACGTGGGGCCTACATGACAGTAGCAGGTGAGTGACACATTCTATCATTATTGTTGTTTGCATACAACAAACAAAATCCGAAATGTTACACACTTTGAAATTAATTTCACCGTTCGTCATTCCTGTACGAATATTTTTCACTTTATTTGTCTTCCGCCACGTTGCCTTGTAAATCTGCTTAACATAAATCGGATTTTAAATTTACTCACAAACACGCTGGATTTATGGCATTCTGCTTAGGAACGCGCGACAATGTATCACCGCACAACGCCACCTGCATAAAGAGTTCCATAATATATACGGACGCAAGCGCTGTGTACAATGCAAACTTAACCTAAATTAGATACTCGTTTAAAATCATATGTGTTGAAATAAACCGACGGAGTAATTAATAAAGTAATTAATGAATAAATAATCAGTAAAAGTAGGTAAGTATGTAATAACAAATATTAATAAATACCTTTCGTGTTGCGGCCATGTTGTCTTGTCCGGTCTCCGTGTAATCGTATTGATAACTGACAGTTACTGATAAATGTCCGGGACATCGGATATCATCCAATGAGTTTTCAACGTTCGGATTCGTTTAAACAAAAAACCGAAATAATAATAAAAATTTCTTTAATAATATGTATACTTTTCTAGCATAATAATATTCATTTTTTAATATATGTCATCATATAATACATTTGTATGTATTTAACAGGATATCTATTAGTTGATCAATGTGTTTACTGTTTTTTGCTTACGGTTATGTTGTACTGTTGAAATGCAGATGGCTTGTATACACACTTGAATCCTAGCCAACTAGCTGGCTAGTTTGGTGTTAGTACCGTACAGCTAATAGACTAATAGACCCGTGAACTCCACCACTATATCAACACAGCGCCGCGGCTGGCGCTAATGTACAAACATAACCTCATAGATCTCCAGCGAGGCGAACATCGCCGCCATTGTTACCGTCCATTTCGATATTAGAATAAATTTAACTTGCACATACATTTGGAGCCACGACTTGCAAACAGAACAGCAGCATCAGTGGTGGCCGCGTTAAATGCATTGTTAAGCCGTGCCGTTTAATTAATTCGATGTTAATGGGGGGGGGGGGGGTTGCCAGTTATCTGCTCCCGTATAAGTAGGCAATACGCTAACGTCGTACAATATACGTACATTCGTAACGATTTCTAAATGTTTGTGTTGTTGCAAGTACAACAGCAAACGTGATTTATATTTCCACTACTTGCCACCTCTGCAATGCTTTTTCATTTACTATCTATCTTTCTTATACGTCTAGCTCCGGACCAAAGTATTCTTTAAGATTATGTTCCGTGACATTCGCTACAAATGTTTGTTACACCATCCCACTATCATTGGTTTTAATGAAATGTTATTTTAAATTAATTCTAGGTTATATTTTTTTTCATATTGCAGAAGTACCAACTGGTGATCCTGTATTACGAGTGGAATCACAAAAAGTAGAAATCGGTGAGAAAATCAGAGCTAACTGCTCATCGCCAGGATCGTATCCGTCTGCAAATATCACCTGGTACATTAATGAAGAAAAGGTAAGAACTCGTTAATGAAACGATAATTATTATAATGTTGCTTGCAATACAAATACATGTTGTAATTAAACAAATACTACTCGCGCACAAATTCCAAACACTGGAAATATTTTATTCTGAAAATGTTTCACCGGTTTAATTAAATTACTAATTACGCCGGCAAAATATTCTACGTTTTTATTGTAAAATTTTAATTAAAGCTAATTTATTTGTATCCGTTTGTGTTGTACCAACTGAAATTTCACCAAAAAGGGACGTTGTTTTTTTAATTATTAAATTAATTTGTAAATAATTTAATATGTTGAAGTTATTGTAAATGGTATATGTAATAGTTTGCGGAGAGTGTTATATTATGTTATGAAACATATTGTTTATACCGTGAAATATTGATAACGGCGTTGCCGTCATATGAATTAAACTCTGTAACGGGTAAAATAATAAACGTTTAGCTGGGAAACACATAACTACAGGATTTAACATGTTTATGAACTGTGCTGCATCGTAGCCAATAAATCCTCGGATCAACTGTACAATTCTGCGCACAAAGAACTTGATGTCCGTTATCTCAGAATTAATGATGCCCTTCGTAAACTATCCCAGCAGATTTTCTGCTTGTTTTGCGTGAACTTTAACGTAAAATATAATTGATTATAAATGCAGCCGCGTGAAAATATGGAAAATTATAAATAGTATTTTATCGTTTGTAAATTTCAAGGCACAATTCCAGAAGAAATTCAGTCTAGTTTCATTAATAATAAGATTTATAAATAATCAGTAACTGTGTACTTTTTAGATTTATAAACGGGATACGTCGACTCTTAGCATCAGGTTCAATATATTGAATATTAAAGGAACTTTTTGATACTGTCAAGAACCTTTTTAACGACATAAATGTGAAACATGAACACTTAGGAATATCAATAGATCGTTTTAAAAATTACAGCAAAGAACACTTAATAATATAATGTATATATAATAGCATTACAACTTTGTATTAGTTTTTATGTAGACAGCAAAGAGTTTTAGCTAAAATATACTCTTATGTGTATTCTTGCACCAAGAAGTCTCTTATTCCAAACTTTTCTATGCGTATATTCTTATGTAAATAGTCGCTACATTTTTTTTAACTAACCGTGCAAAAAATACTACTTTTTTAACTGACTATTGTTTTGCATTTAATAGATATTTTCTACTTCTATAGGTAACGGACGGTGTGTTGCATGCCAACGTGTCGCCGACAATCATTCAGCAGGATCCCGGCCTCGGACTGGACACGTCCCGTTCCAGTTTGGAGGTGGTAGCGATGCCGAGTCTGTTCGTTGGCGGTAGAGCTGCACTGAAGTGCGAGGCGAACGTGTACCGGTTGTACACTGCGACGGCTAACACTGAAGTGCTCGAGGATACGCCGCACTTGGCGCCTGTCATGGGTCCCACAGCGCCCCAACACAGTCACGAGGACGACGAAACCGGTAAGTTACTTAGGAGATAAAGAGAGTCAAAAGTTGAGCCCCACGAGAGAATAGCTTTCTTAACATCCCGTAAAGCCGAAGGTTACTCGCTGCTGCAGAACGAATCGATACTATAAACCATACCGAAATTATTATGAAGGTTACAATATGATTTCATTTGAATTTAGAAGGTATTTTCATTTCATCATATTCACTGCAATTTTCACCACTCATTAACAAACATTAACAACGGAAATCATTTAGTAGAAGTAAAACTAACAAACAAACAGAAAGATTTTCTCTGATTATTTACTTTTTTTTTCTGTTGACTTTCTCCCGTTATATACATTGTTATTGTTTACTCCATTTCTGTTTCTCCTACATCCGTATTATTTTTTATTTGTGTTCTTTATTTAGGATAAGAAAAATACAAAGTTCCACGAAGAAACAATAATTGGTCGCCTACGCGTACCAGACCAAAAAACAAAAACATATTATGTAATAAATATTTTTAATTGATTATTTAGAGTAGATAAATAACTGTGTATTTGTGGTAATAAATTCAGTTTTTCATTGTAATCCATTAGGTATTTTGTTTCCTTTCCTTCTACATCTAAATGAAATAATTTCGTAACTTTAATTTCATGCATATTACCTAACAAATTAACAAATCAATTTACTTTTCTATAACCGAGCTAAATTAAATATAATATATATTATATTATTTAATCATTAATATTAATTACAAGCCGCTAACAATTTCATTTGACAATATTTCAATATTCTCCAATGAGTCATTCGCGTCTCATTTTCTGTATTTATTCAAATGAAACACAAATTCAGCCAATCCTTCCGGAAGCCTCGGGCACAACAATTATAAGTTGCAGGTAGAATAATACAACGCAACACGAAAAAAAATCTAATTAAAAGCTCTTCTCCTCACAGCGGCGTAATTACTCATAATTAAAGGAAGCGGTGCTGCATTCCTTCAGTCAATTGTAGTGTAGAAGATAACAAAAGGAGCGAGAATGTAATGAAGGATATCTTTAGTAAGCTTTTCTTCTTCTTCTTCGGCTCTTGAACGTATTTCATTCGATCGGGTTCTCTAGTTGCGGGTGCGTTCCTAATCTTGTGTTGCTACAAATATCTCTTTGATTAATACTGTGTTGGGATTAGTGTCCGGGCGTGCTATTGTAGCGAGATCTCGTACTGGGAATTAAAAGAACTTTGACCAACAACGGCTTGTGTTGTTGTTACATTTCAACCATTTATTTCAATGGCAGTAGATTCAGATAACATGTTCATTTGTTACTCCAATTAATACGTAATTAATTAATACGTACCATAACTTTAATCAATCACGTAAGCGCTTATGAGTAGCTAATGACTTAATGAATTTCAAACAATCAATCATCTTTGTTTCACATTAAACGCACATTCAACAGTCACACGAAGAAAATTTAAGTAAATGCTATTATTTTATATTTAGCTAACCTTAAATTATTTACATATTAAACCGGAAGCAATGTATTCGGAAAGTAAATTCTGTTATTTCATATTTAACTAACCGCAAAATTATTAACATATTAACGGGGAGTAATGTTTTTGCAGTTTCATTTTGTACCATACATCATACAAGTTCATCATTTATTTATAAACACAATTCTCTTTTCCATTTAAGAAGCATTTAATATGATAGTTAGAATGAACTATTTCAAGAAATGTGGACCAGTATAATAAAAAACCTTGTTAATATCTAATTTTAGCTATTCATATATATTTTCTATTTCCGACAATATTACAGAAAATATGTACTTTACACCATCATCGATTGCAAACTACAGCTTAACTAGTTCGTTACATAGACTGTGTCGTGAAAAGCTAGTCAACTTTTTTTTATTATTTTCTATCCAATTTATACTCGAATGGAAAATTACCGTCTTCTAGAAAATAATTAAAAAAAGAGAAAAACAAAACTTGAATGTGTCTACCATTTTGTATAGAATTCGTCGTTGACTATGAGCAATTATGGACTGGTATTTATTTTCAGATATTGTGAGCAACCGAAGTCTATCAAGAACAGTATCTCAGTTGTTAATAACACTTCATTTTGTGTCGCTGCTGTTGACAGTGAGGTAGTGCTTTCATACCGAACCGATTGTGAACGACCCTTATTTCGTGAACTGGGGACAAAACCAGCGACGACAAAAAAAATAAATAAATAAAGGAAACAGAATGTGCCTAAATCAATAATCTTTATGACAAAATAGTGATTTATACATTTAATGTTTTACCTTAGCGAACGTAATATATATATTATAATGTTTAGATTACCTAATTTATGTGTACATAACTAACCTATACTTACTTACGTACGTATTTATAATTGATTTGTGTCAAAGTGCTTCTGGAACAATGATCAATTTAGTATTTCTAGATTTAACAAATGTATAATCCTTTTTCAAATGAAATACGCCAGAAATTGTTTCACATATTCAATGCAAAGTTAAATATAATATGTATCATTATATGATCCTAAGAATTTCTGGCGAATTTCACGAATATTTTCCATTGTCCGGCAATAAATAATCGTATTAACAATACCCTACACTGTAATCAATACTAAAATAACGCATATGCTTATTTTGATGAACTGTTTAACCTTAATTAAGCCAGAAGCACTATAGAATGAAACAATGCATGTACTCTGTATGTCTAGAATTAATTTAGTTAAGCGAGAAAATAAATGGAATTAAATAAAACACTGTTCAATGATTTTTATTAATTTATTCGTGAAACAATAATAAATAAAACATGAAATCATTTAGAACTCGTTAACGCTCAGAGTAAACGTATCAATTCTGCGTTCTCGTACAGTTTTATTTCCTGTTGAATTTTGTGTAATCGCTTCGGAACTAATTATTATCTTCGTTGTACGACGGCCGGGCACCCGCTCTAAATTGCAACATTTCGAAATTACCTTGCGAATCGGTCGTTAAGGTGAGCTCTTAAGATTCTTTCGGATTTAATTAAAGAGAAAAAGAGCCGTGAAGATACGATACACAAGCAATGCTCCGGCGTCCGTATTCGCCACCCATTTGTACAAATGTAGCTACCTATATTACCGGCGGCAAATGCAGAAGTTTCAATTGCCCCGCATACACAAACAGACCAGACACCTGACGACCAGCTTGCTACGAATTCCCATCTAGGGATCTCTACCATCATGTTGGAGCTTTCGAAAAGGTATTGTTTTAATTTCGTAAAATTGATTCGATTATAAGAGATCATTATACAAGATGTAGGAATTCATTTAGCATAATTTGTAAAAGTGAAAACAGATCATAAACAGTTTGATTTACAGATTTAACACCATTCGGTTATTTTTTACTTTCGGGTTCATTAAATTAGAAGTTTCCGAAAAAAAACCATCGATTTACTAGAAATAAAACAGGAGACATTGACAAATATGTTTTATTTTGTCATTTATCTGAACAGAACATACAGAATCTTGATAAAAACTAAATATACTGGATGATTTTAAATATAAAATACACTAGATCAACTATAAAACTATTTAACTGACCATGTAAATTCAACCTAAAAAAAAAACATAAACAAAAAAAACACAAATAAATGTCACTCAAGAAGATAAATGCACGTCATCCGACAAATAAAACAGGAGGGAATGGATAGGAAGAAGGATGAGACGCGAAACAAAAAAGGCGAAAAAACAACAGAATCGTTTTTGGTATTTGACACGGTAATCCGAATAACGCTTCGCCAACATCCGAATGTGAAACTATAAATATCTGGCAAGTATTAAACTGTCCTAAACCAATACTATGGATATTATACAAGCGCTACCCACTATCCGTGCTTTCGTGGATTCGGTTCTTGGTCGTAAATTAAAACCGTTCCCCAAATTATACTTTATTCTTTTTATTTACGTTATGGCTTCGACAAATAACGCGAGAAACTTATCACAAGATGCCTTTGGAAGTTTCCTTTGCCTCAATTCGTTCCTCCACGACGTGCCTTCGATATCTGTTTCGCTCTGCACAGTGATGCTCAAACACTTACAGGTTATGTTAACATTCGTACATATGTAAACAGTTGACAAACACCACCCACACAAACACACATTTGCATACAAGGCAGTATCATTTATTTAACAGCTACCTTTTAAGAATACACAAACAGAACAATTGTATAAATAATAACGAGTTAATTGCAAAATGTAACCTGAATATCCCGGCTTTGAAACAAACTTAACAATCACGCACCTCAATTGGTAGAATCAATTAATTCCGAACCGCATTATGCTTTCTGTGGTATCGTTTAGAAATAAACAAAATAAATACTAAATAATGCTCACATTTAGAAAGGTCTTTTAAGTCATTTTGACACACATACTTGATGGGACAAATTCCAATATAAACAAAGTTTGTGGATCACTGTATTAAAGCTCTATGGTGAGTACTGCTTGAAACCAATGCGAGGAAACGAGGGAAAAACAGAAAGAGACAAGATATCGACTAAAACGAAGAAGAAAACTAGCAAGGAGAGAAAGAGAGTGAAGAGGTTACTAATTGAATTTCAGATTGTGCGGCTTACATTATATATAACTCTAGTGAAATATAGTGACAAACGGAGAATATAGTAACAATCAACAAACGAATAAACCACCGTCGCTTCCGGTTCTCCAAATTCATCGACGGAGACCGGAAATAAATAGTAAATCAATAAACAGTAATCACAAGTAATGATGAAAAATTCTATCGTATACATACATAATCAAAAGCAAATTAGGTATTAACAAATTCAAATATAATACGCAACCGAATCGATTACGTTTGTATCTAACTCATAGAGCTGACAGCTTTATTCTGACAGTTGTGATTATGATTAGTGGTAATGTGTGCGTGTTTTATAGGTTATAATTCGATAAATGTTATATGTACATTTAGTGTAAAACTTGCTCTTTCTAGTTCGGAATATATATATATGTATATACATATATAATAAAATAAATACAGTGAATTTACATGTGTTATTTCGGAATACAGCATTAACAGTCTCCAAGCATACCTGCCAAGCCCCACGAAATGGACTGAAAATGTCCTGTACGAAATAACGATGAACGGTATAAGTAATTCGATTCCAAGATGGAGGCAGAATGATCACAGGAACAGAGGACCATCAATGCTCAAGGTACGTATCCATGCAGCACTAACTCTACCAGAATACAGATAAGTGAAAAAAGTTCCCCATGCATTTAGTTACGAACTTACTATTGCTGAACATAATAAGAACTTCTACATTTGAAAACTTTCGCATCAATTGCCAGTAATAAATGTCCATTGCGCCAGAATTCTTGATCTGAAATACCAAATTTGCAATAAAAATGTATTAAACAAGTTGTACAGTTTATTGTTATTAAATTTTGTTTCAAAGGAAATATCACAGAAGTTCTACGAAGACATTTAAAACAAGTAATTACTTGAAACTTGAGGATACGCCAATTCGTAAAAAGTTATTATCGGAAAAAAAGTTATAATTTAATTAAATTACATATTTTTAATTTACAGAAACCAAAGTAGCAATATACAAATTGGTATTTTTTTTACAATATATACAGTCAAACTTCTAAAAGTCGAAATGAATCGAGTGGCAATAGCGTTTCGGGAGCAAATTACATGCAATTTTACTTGTGTCACTCGAATAAAATGATTGACACGTCCATAAGTCGAATTTTGAAGGGAAATCCCTGTTTGTGGAGGAAATTGTTTGTGTGTGCTTGGTTCTTGTTGTTTTCGTTTTATTTTATCCGGGGAGTCCCTTTTCGCGTGTCACGAGTTGTTTCGTTTCAAAGAAAAAAAAAATAGAGAGAGCAGAAGATCAATCACGCATAAAAACACAGTTCTGTTGTGATTTTTTCGAAAAGGTGGTGCACTTTTAGATGCAAAAATGTATGATATGAGGAAAATACCTGGTTGATAACAACACTCACTCATACAAAAACACGCCCTTGTCCCAAACTGCGTTTGTTCGTATTGATTTTTTAATTGTTCGGGAAAGTGCCTATTTGTAAAATGAATACATGCACATTTATTCCTTATAAGTTTGCTGAGCATGAACGGGAACGAGGCAAATTACTGAATATTTTAACCGAAATTAGTGTGTACTCCTAGTACACGATTTGGATTCAATAAAAACGTGTGTAATTAAACCACTGTAATGTCTTTAAATAAAATCGCTAGTTTTGATGAACATTTTTATAACTCGAAGTCTCCATAAGTCGAACTTTTTTTGTGGATAATGATGATTCGAGTTATAGAAGTTTGACTGTATTTATGAAAAGGATGGCTTTCTCTGGCATTTTACAATATATTTTTTATGTAAGCACATTATATTTTTATGTTTATTATTATTACGAAAAATTATGCTACAATTATTATAAATTTAAATGTTTGACATATGTATTTTCTAGCTTTTTTACGTACGTAGTATTAACTACAATTTTGTTATCCTGTTTACTTTCAGTGTTATCTATTCTTTAATACTTATCGTCTTTTAGCTGCTACAATTGTTGTTAAAAGTACATATAAAACATCCTCACAAACAGAGATAAAACATTAAAACTTGATTGCTACTGACAACAAACCCTGAAACAAATTGCTGTGCTTTTGTTTCTAACAAAAGTGTTCACCACGCATAACAGTTACACGTGTGTTACCTGGAAGGTATATGAGAACATATACTGTAATATACCAAAGTCTAAAACATAATAGTGCGTATATATCTCTCGCTCGGCCACTAAAAGTTTATAATTACGAAATATGTTGTAAAGTTGCGGGTGTTTTGCAAGAAAATTAGGTTATAATCTGATTGTCAGCATGTGTACACACAGTCTGCGATGATGAGACGCCAGGCTCCCGTGTTAGTTTACGACCGTAACAGCCGCTGAAACAGCGTCAGCGGAAGTAGACGTAAAGGCCCGAAACTTTAGCGAAAGTAAATGAGCAACGCAAACTTCACCATTGCTGCATGTTCTATACACCACCGCCATTGCCACGTTCTACATTACCGACTGGATGTGTCCCCAGTTTGACATTAGTGTGACAGCTGGATGTCTGACACATTCTATGTCATGTTCATGTTAGCAAATTATTGTCACGGAGTACATATGAGTGTGAATATCGTTAGAAATCTGTTGTTCAGTAAGAATTTTATGCGTACGGAGTACAAAGAACAAAGAAATAAACATTGAAGTGTAGTGAAAGATGACACGAGCGCGCGATGTGGGTGTTGTTAATAACAGATTACTCTTCACCGCGTGCCATGGGTATTGCAAGCATTCGTCTCTGTCAGAATCGTTCTTGTACAAGGTGACTCTTGTAACGCTACAAAATAATAAATTTTCTTTGATTTACGGGATTATGTGAAAGAAACCTTTCAATAAAAAAAGTGAAGCAAATCCGGGTGATGCAATATTTCCCAATGACTCGATTACATCTTTGTCACGATGTGTTCCGATTATTTCGCAACATGAATATTTATTTATTATAGTTTCGTAAACACGTATTATTTAGTATTTAAATGTTTAATAACTGATTATTTTCACATGGCATAGACGCAACGTATGGACGTAAAGTTAAAAGCTCCGTCAAGCGTGTTCCTCGTACACTCACCCTTTGAGTCAGTTATAAATCCAAATTAGTGCTAACTAAGATCTTAAAGAGCACTTTTATAAATTCTTAATTAACACTTTAAGCTGAAAACCGAGATAAAAATGAGAGAAGAAATAAAAAAAAGCTGCCGGGCGCGGACATTTAAAACGTTTCACTTTATGATGGTACTTAATTACGTCAGAAAGTGAAGCGTACCAAGCTTCTATTCCCCTACGTCTGTTACACTTTACTTGGTACAATGATAGCAACATGCTCATCTCAAGAACGTCCACCCAAAAATACAAAGCCGGGGGCGAAGCCAAAAATCCTTGTCGTAGTAATGGACAAATTATCATATATTTTTTAATATTGATTATAGAAAATGAATCAGATACGATCTGATATTCATTCGCTTAAATATACAAACATTTACAAACTGATTTATATGAATGATCGTGAATATAATAACAGGGATGTGCCCCATGGTCAGTCGGTCGTATCGCCGCCACTGTGTAAAATAACTCGCACTTGCAAAGTTTAATTAACACGTTTATCTAGTCTGAAAGTTTGTTCAGTTGAGCGGCGAGTAACCAGCGCAACCAGACTAGCCAGTCGGTTGAGCTCGGTTGGAGATCCGAGTTGCGTGGCGTTGTGGGCCCCCTGTTATAGTCGCTTTTTGAATGACGCGATTCTATTAACGCCACTGTCAAACTGCTCGCGGAACTGGGGGACTTTAACACTTTAATTAATCCTAGAAAGTTGCCTTAATTACAACGGCGATAGGTTTATAATCTATTTGGAAAACGTTATAGGAACCGCCCACCCCCACGTTACCAAAACAACCATTCAGCCGTCACGCGAAAATTTTCACATTTTTCATTCCTATTCGGCCAAACGGAAACAACATTCTTCACTTAAAACTTCCGTTAGACTGCATTGTATTATTAAAAGTATGTTATGCCTTCAAACTTGACTCATGAAATGTTTATTTCATAGTATAATAATTTCACTTTATTTACTACTGCTACTCTGAATTAGTAGCATCAGATACTAAAGCCTAATCCTCAGTGTGTCTGACAACTAACGTATAATACAAATTCACATCGTTGCTAAACAGTAAAAGATAGCAAACATTTCTAAAATGTACATTTGTTTGGATTTAGAAACGAAATGAACTGTTTACATTGCATTATTTACGCATATACTTAAAGGACATACATCGTATCTTCAAGACAAGTTCTCAGCTAAATATATCATGTTTTTATGTCGTTAAGAAGATATGCATAACATTTATAAATTAATATTTAAAAATTAAGCTTAAATAACAAAGAAAACAATAGTTATTTACCATTATTTATTATATTATATTAATTATTAAGATAGAATTACACTTCAAAGTATCATATCAGTTTTATTAAACTCGTTCAAAGGATCAATATTAAAATGGTTTGATGTGCTGAACTGTACCAGAAATATTAAATAAGTTGTTACTGCACCAGTCATCTGTAACCAAGGAATTGTGTTACTGACGTACATTTTCATTTTATTTTAAATATTACCGTATAAAGTAGCGTATGGTCAATTGGAAATAATCTACAAACGGTCAATTGTAGTTTATTATGATACATCTGTAGTGAGTATAATTCAATCTGAAAAAATGGAATTTCAGTCCGTTAATATGTTTTAATATTTATCGAATATTAATTCAGATTACTTACAGCGTTCAATATATCTGGATCAGTACAGGAATGTTTTATTTTATGCAACAGCAGTGGACAATTCTTTGCCTAAAAGTAAATTTAATAATTATACAGTAATACGGAAATACTATAATAATTTAGCTAACCTCTCGACTAGTTCGGTCCGACACACTAACTAATGCGTATAATTCCAGAAGATAAAAAACAGCAGTCAGTAACATCACGATCCATACAATGCCAAAAATGTTATCACTATTATACGAATATTTGAACGCACTGATGGCATAGAATAAACAAAAAACCACTGAAATAAATGATGTTCCCACTTTGAACAATAGTTGTATCGAAAAGGCTTCATTGAATAAGGTACACATATCAGTTAGTTGAATATGTAGATCAGAAATTGTCTCCAAAATATAAAGCGGATTGTGTACAGTAACAGATTCTGGAACTCTGTCCGGTACCTTCTTATTCTTCTTTGCTTTATTCTTCTTGGGAGCTGTTGAAAATAATTTTTAAATTATATACAACGTAAATTGTAGCATATTGTGAACAAACCACAAAATGTATTCCGTGTCATGTTGAATGTTTCTAAATATTTATTTATTGTCTCGAACCGAACGAATGCTACATGAATATAGGCATTATATTGAATTTCGACAAGAACGATCAGCAACATTGAAGAAAACGATATCAAATTTTTGATAGCAGGCTCATGTTTTGCAAGTACTTGTAATATATGACTTGTAAGACAACCAATGAAAACAAATGAAGCCAACAGACCGAATAACTGAAGCCATACACGTTTCCGCACTTGTCTGCAAGGGAATTAAATAAGTACATATATAAGAAGTACAGCATAGAAAAAAAAATAGCATTACATACCTGTAGTGTAATGATAAACCTAAATTTTTCATGGTATCATCGATGTTTTTTAATAATTTGAAACCTTCTAAAAGAGAATGTGACCGGAAAGTGGCACAAATTATAAATATTGTAGACAGAGAACCAAGAAATGTATCCGAAAGCATTTTTAAATTTTCCATCGTTCCATTTTTATCCATTGATCTGATACTGTCCCAGAAATGAATACTGTAAGAACCGGCATGGATAATGCCAATGATCAAACAGTAAAACTTCATTTGATACCGTCTGTCAGGCGATTTGGTCAAAATAAATGGTGCCGTGCCTAACAATCGATTTAAGAAAAATAAAACGTAAGTAGCCGAATATATATCGTCTGATGCTTCTTCTGACATTGTTTACAAACAAAATGTGTATACAAGTCGCTTCACTAATTATTACGAGGAGCACAAAGTGAAAAAAGCTTCTTGCCGATCTGTACTTGGTACTTCTTTCTTTTTTCCTTTTATAACTTTTCCATATTATCTACTTTTAATAATGAAAGCATTAAGCTAATGAATTTTCCACAGCATTTTCCTTTGAGTAACTCGAGTAAAAAGAAAACAAATGTAATAAACTTCTGTCATACGCAAAGTGGTGTCATTTAATTAAAATTTAGTTATTCTGCCAATCGATTATTAACAAATTATAATTGTGTATGTACTCAAAATGATTAATGTTTGTTAATGTTGAATTTATCAACTTATTAAATTAAAAGAACTATCAATAAACCTACAGAGCGTTTGACAAAAGAAGAATAATCGATTATCATTTATAATGTTAACAATTATCACAAGACCAAATATTTATGTGAATTCGTTCAAATTCCCATCATTATATCTTTAATGTCTGCCAATTTAATTGTTTTTTTCTGTTCAGACGGGATACAATTTACGCAATTCAAATTAGTGTCAGATTTTGCAATGTAAATGAATTGCGTATTCAGCCTTAAACGAATATGCAAAATATAAACAGGAAGATGAAATTTGGTAAAAAGAAAATGCCATCTGTGATTCGATTTTTCAACTGCTCCTTGACTTTTACGTTAGATAATTTGAATTGTAAAACTGATTGATTTTAAACGTTTTTTTTTTAACCGCGGTATAAATTAAAACCTACCAAAGAATAGAACAGTAAATTTACATATTTTACGCGAAAACGTATTTTAAATAGCTTTTATCTAATTAAAATCAAAAATGCAAGAGAAAAATTTGTTATATAAGAGAAGTCTAATGTCAACATACATTTGTAAACCTGCGTTATTATAATATGACTGCAGTCGGATCGATATTTATGTTAATTTACTTTATTTGTTAAGTACATAAGCGTACATTAAAAATTAATGTACCGGCCAATAAGAGACTTCATTCCGAAATATTGCATCAATTAACTGAATTGAACACTTAAATAAAATGAGCTGTAATGAAAAACGTTGTTTTATACGCATTTACAGTCTTCTCTAAAAGTCAGACGCTGACGTTACGTTTACCAGTGTGATACTTGTATTTAATGTTATAAATCAAGTAAAATGAACGGTGAGCAAGACCTGATCTCATCTGTATCGCCGATGTACTATGTATCGACAGCTGTCGGACTTACCTGTTTCTTTACAACAGGAGATGTTGGAAATCGTCGATTTTCTAATGGAAAATGGCGCATTCTCTACCATATCATATACTTTTTCATCCATTTATTTTTTGTACTATTGTCGGTACATTTTCGTCTATTAACAAAACATCAATCGAAATTTGATAATAAAATTGTAATGTTCGGTATCTGCACAAGTTTGGTCATATCGTTGGTGGTTTTGGTGTGTTACAATTTATTTAAATCTGGCATCAATACCATTATGATTGAATTGTACGATCTGGATAAGCAGATGACTGCGTTTGGCAATAAAATTCAGCATTCGGTGGTGTTCCAGCGAATTCTTGGAGTAATAGTGTTTCTGTTGATAACCGCAGTTTGGTACAGTTTAACGACGATTCAATCATCAAAGTTGCAGGAATATTATTATTGGGGATTATTTTTCATACAGTATCTGATAACGATGACAATGAAGACACAGTTCTGTGTATTTAACATAATACTTAAATACAGATTCCTGGCTTTGGACACAAAGTTGAAGGAAATTATAGATTCAACGAGAAACGTCTCTGAGAAACAAAGTAAATTAATTCTAGTACAAAGTGCAGAACAACCACCAATGAGGCTATCGTCGGTGGCGGATAAAATTATCACTCTGTCAGAGTTTCACAGTAAATTGTATAACATTTCCAAACGTATTAATCTATTTTACTCGGTTCAAATACTTCTGATCACCGGTAAATACTTTGTGGAGATCACCGCTACACTGTACTACAATTTACAGAAGTTTTATAAAACTGACATACAGGAAGATGAACGTTACGACTGGTATGCGTTCTCGTACTTTATCTGGGCGCTTATGAATTGTGCCGATCTGTTTATACTTGTTTACACATCAGATTCTATGTGCTCAACGGTGAGATTAATTCATACTATTCGTACAGTCATATAATCCAAGAATCCTGTTTCAGGCGAATGGTTGCAAAATGACGTTGCACAAAGTTAATTTAAATTCCAAAGATATGGAAATGAAAAAGGAGGTAAAATCAATGCTATTCAAAATAAGATCTATACAATTCATATTGTATACTAATGAATACTTGTATTTTTCAATTAGGTGACTGCATTTTCTTTACAACTTTTGCATAATGATCTCGTTTTGACAGCTGCTGGATTTTTCAATATAGATTTTACATTAATTTTTAATGTAAGTAATTTCTATCAATCAATGTGTGTGTGTGTGTTTGTAATATAATGTATGTTTTAGATCATTGGCGCGGTTACTACTTATTTAGTTATTTTCATCCAATTCGACATAAATGATCCGAAAAAATCGGGCAAAGACCTAAATTCTACAACAGCAATCGCAGCATTTATTTCAGAACAGTCCACAGATATGACATCGGCTATCTCGGTGTTTAATAGTTCGTCTATAGATTAAAACTATTTTATTTGTATACATCTAGACAATTCATTAAAATGATAGTATTATAAACCACACAAATACACTTTATAACTGTGTTTAAAACTTTTCACTATCTAGCAATCAAATACAATTACAAACACATTTAATGGTAGTTTACAATTTACTTCTCTGTATCACTAATGTTTTATGCACTGCGAATAAAATAAATGCAATGGAAAAATATATGATAATTCTTTTAAACAAATACGCATAGATTTAAACGAATTCATATTTTGAAAGATCTTAAATTTAGGCAGTGAACAATGTGTGTGATATTTACGCTGAAGATGGAAAAGACTACGATATGTACAGAGCACAACAAAGCTCCTTACGAGACGATACGGTAGCTGGCATAACACTCTACCGCAATCTCTAAAACGATTACTTAGCATAACAAAAGCTAGCATTACGTTAGTGTTTAAATATGTAAGAGCAGGTCTTAAGAAAAAGCGGAAAACGCTCGCGGTACAGAGCAAAGAAGCACAAAACGACAGACTGGAGACGCTAAAGAAGATGCAGATTTTAAACAACCAACATCCAACAACAACAACAGCAGAAGACTCATAATACAAATGAACTCTCGGCCGGCCCGTTGGTTCACGCAGCATCGAGATAAATCTATTTGCACCTCTCAGAATGAGATATAAGCAAAGTTTTCCCGAGACTCGTAAATAACGAGGGCGAGGTACAAACGCGCGAAAATAAAACTAATTGACAAATGTCTTTCTATATTTTCTAACTTGATATTAAATGCAAAACTTATGCATTTAACTTCTTATTGTGTGAAACCAGAAGATGGAAAACAAAGTTTACCAAACGGATAATAATAAATACGATATAAAACAACCGAATCGCCAGAAGCCATTATGACCGCATTGCTTGCCGTTACCCCGTTGCAACTTACATACATCGATTCAACATCACTGACAGTTTGCTGTCGTTTTTCATTGGTTTCGAGTTCAGGGAGGAACTTATATCTTCCTCATCATCGGCCGTTAGTACTTGCGAGGAAAGAAAGAGTAAGAACGACCCGTTTTCAATCCCCTGCATTGAATTGCTTTCTTATCCAGCGCAAGTATTGTGCACTCAAATGTCACAGGCGCACAATGGAAGAGATATGTCAATAACGAAAATGTTATTCATACGCGACTGTTGTGTTAAATCGCTGGGAAAATGCACGAAAAACGTTTCACGCGCGACGTACTCGTCAATGGATTATCATTTATCGATAACAATGGCGCCGCATTTACCTATTTCATTTATTTTATGTCACTAGATAACGATGTTTCTGTAGACGTAAACGTTTGTTACGAGTAGTTTATGTATCTAGTCGTACTTTAACGTACATACGAGTGCTGTCTTATTTCTTCTAACACTGCCGAACACCAAAACTTTTATTTATTATCACGATATATGTACGTATTTTGTGATAGTTCCCAATATAGTAAGGATACTTCGGTGGAAATAAATACAGGATCACATATCTTGAAAAATCTTTATATTAATTGTTTATCCTACATAAATAAATGCGATCTAATCATGTACATTTAAATGACATAATTGCTAAGATATCAGTATACTTTAAACAGTCAGATTATAAAATAAATACTGAGATACAAAGCGTTATAAAAGTTACATAAAGCAACAGATAATAATTGACGGGGTACCATTTATATAAATATAACATTTTCTACTTCTAAGGTATAAATGATTACCAGATATTTGAATTAGTCTATAAGTATCTTAAATGTAAGGTTATCTAATCGAGGATTAACAAGTCACAAGTTAGTAGTGACATGTCATCTCGAGTTTGTGTGTCTAACGAAATGTGAAATTTGTAGTGATAATTACAGTTAATTTCGAACAAATATTACATATATCAAACGTAACACACGCAAAATTACAATACATACATATATAAAACACAAAGAATAAATTATCATCTATTACAACACAACCTTATAAATGTACAAAATAATACTGCGAAATTAGATGTATATATTCTATTCTGGTAACCATATCACCTCCAAGGCGAAATAAGGCAAATTTATGTTTACTTTCATTATCGTAACCATATTTTGTTCCCAAGAATCTAGAGGATAATACAAAAACTAGAAAGAGTGTGCTCCAATGTTACTCGTATCAGTTCAGGCCGTTTTTATACTATATAATAATAATAAGTTGCCCAAGGATTTTGTACTATTTTCAAGTCGATCTCGCATACTCTGTGATTCCATTACAGCTGCTGGTATATTTCATTATAATATACAAATAAGGCGCAGGCAGTGCGTAGCACATTTAAAAATTATTTCAATAAATACACCAGATTGTGTCAAAATGAAAATTTCTCGTCCCACTTAACTAAATCATTACTTTTATTTTATCATATCACGAAACAGAGTAGAGAATTTAGAGAAGATGGAATACGAATACAATTTTCACACTGCCTCAAAAAATTATTTATCTTCTATTTGTGGTGGTGGTGGTAAAGGAGCATCCTCTTCATATATCATTACCAGTTGGCTGTAGGAACATTTCTGTTTCTTTGGCTAAGGCAGACAAGAAAAAAAAACCAGCTGTTAAATATGGTGGTTCCATTTTTATTTTCATTCATACGCACTTTAAGACTTGGTGCATTTTCATCTCCACTGCTGCTACTGGATGTAATACCATCGTCAAGGGTCAGTTTTGCAGACAAACCTTCCAATTCCATTTCTAGGTACAGCTGATTCAGTTGATCATTGACTAGATCAGGCTGTGTAATTCAAATATAATTACAATTAATATGATTTGTGCAATGCGTATGATGATTGATAGTTATACCTGATTGATTTCTTTCAGAGTATTGAGATCAGATTCGAGAATATCTTCCATTCCTTTAACGGCCATTTGGTATCGGTATATTAACTCGGGCGTTACACAGACATCATCCAACCAAGGTGGATTCGGTTTTCGAATTGGACTGATTTTCGGTTTTTGCCATTTATCATCCTATTATTTATTTAAAACAGTATTAAAATATTTCAAATAAAAGTAAAACACGCAATGTTTAATACAATGCCAGTACTATACCTCTGGTGGTGAACTTTTCGTCTGTTTCGTATCTGAATTGTTATTATCTTCATTGGAGCCAGATCCCGTGTCCGTCTTTAAAAATGATGAATAAAACGAAGAATAACTACTTTCCTCATCCTCTAAACTGCATTCACGATTCACTTCCCTCCGAACTGGTACAGATTCCGTTACCTATAAAATGTGTTCTTTCAGAAATAATATTGCTTACTCTAACATTCAAAATATGTATTCAACATTGTCATAAAAAAACAAACAAAATGTAATTTAGATTCTGTTGAAATCAACTAAACAATTTGCATGCCGTAACAAGTAAAATTATACAAATTAATATATCATCGATAACTGTTGATCGATTTTTAAAACTGCATATTTACAAAATGTATATGCAGTTGTGTTGGATTATACTGCTACAGATAAAACTGAAAATAAACAAATGAAATGGAATTAACACTACAAGAAATAATCAGGACAAAACCTTGGCTCCACCTCTATTGTTAGTGTCTACCACCGTTTCACCATCTTGCGGGCTAACCATCGGAGAATCCGGAGAACAAACAGACTGAAGAGCCAAGTCTTTTCTAGAGCACTCAGACATTGCCTGTGAACAGTTTTACACCACTGAAATCTCATCTTCCAAAACCTGAGTAAAACTTGTACATACATACATACAACACGCACACCGTACCACTTACACAATCATATCGTCTCTATGAATATATTTTATTGTAAAGCATAAGCTTTATGCAACGTCGTATTATATCACATGCAAAACAATATGGTATTACATTTACTACCGCTATTACAACACGCATTGAAAATGTGTTGATTTTGTGTGTGTGTTTATAGTTTATCAGAATCAGAGGATGACAACAACACTGACCCAAATGCTCACGCACTTTTAAACTGCACTTAATAAACAGAAAAGTGCTTTCATAAAGAGATCGAATGCTTACCAAATTTGTTACGAAAAAATCCTTTCAATAAATGGTTGAATGCCTACCGATCCATCAAGTTTGCAGTGCGCAGTTAAAAGTTGTACACGATATATACAGATCTTCTTGAAAGCACTTTTACATACACTCGAATGTGTTTTGTGTTGTGACAGAATATAATTGCACTTGTAAATGATATAATAGATCCATTTAAAAATATTGAATAATTTTTTCAATCGATTTTTAAAAACATCTAATTGTAAGTCATTTTTAAATAGGCACTCATATTTTGACTTCAATAGTTTTA
This sequence comes from Carabus problematicus, assembly GCA_963422195.1. NCBI lineage: Eukaryota > Metazoa > Arthropoda > Insecta > Coleoptera > Carabidae > Carabus > Carabus problematicus. The sequence goes on along the minus strand of OY728582.1, from coordinate 4,136,985 downwards.
TTTATTTCATACAAAATAATTATGATACAACAATTTCAGCCGAATCGTTTTAGCCGTTCATGAATTTGTTTTATTATTTTATTGATTTGTACATCTTGTTAATTTTGACGGGAATCAGCTAGTATATAAATAATTAGCAGTTCCTTTTCCTCTTGCAATTATTTTCCTCGACAGGTTTGACATCTACAATAAAATGAGAGACGTTAATTTGGTGATACTATGCTTATCATCATCTTAAAATATTTCATTCATTTCCAACATTATTTATCCATTATAAACATCGAAATTGTACTCATTACAATTAAACATATATAAAAAAAAATATAAAAATGCACTTACTGTACATAACCATGTCGCTTAAAGATTTGAATTTGAATAGATTTGAAACTCGTGCTTGCACCTGATTGGTCAATGACATTACACAGGACTCACAGTTGACGTTCACCCGTATCGCAGTTGCGTACAATGTAGATTTGATTGACAACAATTACAACGTACGACAAAAAAGCGCTTTTCATGAAAAACACTCTAGAAACGTGCTATACAAGTGAGATGAGCATTTGGGCCATAGTAATTAAAATCAACAGCAATACACAATGGTTTACCACTACCAGACAGATCTTGGAATAGCATGTTGTAATAGTGTCATTCACACACTATTTATTCCAATAAATATAACTGATCTTGTTAGGATGAATAGTTAGAATATACTAGAACGTGGACTGAATCGTAAGTACATATGTTTAACGTTGACTTATATATAGGAGACTCAAATGTACAATATTTTAAATATGATGGTAACTGAACTTACCCTATTTGCAACACTTGCCGAAGCAATGCTTCCCATAACGCTTCCCGGTTCCGCTTTGACAGATGTCGCCTGACTAGCAGGACGTTGAAACAAACCGTTATTTGGTATTGTGTTAGTGGTTGATGGTTGATTCGGTTTATGATCAGTCCCTTCATTATTTGTTTCGGTCGTTGTCATTGGTTGCAATTGTAACTGTTGCATGGGAACTGACATCGGTTGTAACATGGCTACCGGCGGATACATAATCGGATGGGCACCAAATACTGTCGGATACATCATGCTTGGTACATATTGTACTACATAAGGAATATAAAATATGTAATATCACTTACTGCAATTAGCCACACATTCCAATAGAACATAGAGCTTTCAACCGAGTATTATATGAATTCATTATATGCATTGTACATAATATATCCTATATAATATAATATGAATTATTTTTACCATGAAATGGACCAGACACTGGAGGTCCAGGATATTCCCTCGGCGCTTGTCCAGTATGTGCAGGTATATAATACACAGCAGGCAACATTCCTGTGGGATATCCTGCTGATGGCGTATTTCTTACGTCACCAGACCTACAAGGTTGTGTTGTATGAATGGGAGTTGCTGTGACGGAAAATGGTGGCCACAAATTGATGTTATCCACCTAGAATACATACATTATGAAATAAAATATCGTATAAACATTCAGAACAAAGAAAAGAGAAACAAAAGTAGTGTTTAACTTACGCCTGGTTGGTATACATTGTTGTTGGAAGGTATTGTCATTGCTGGACTAGTATCTTGCACATTAGAACACTGAAGAAGTGGTGTATATACATTAGAATTGTCGTACGGATTATGCGAGCTCTTTGGTTCGTTTTGATGTTGATGTTTTGATACTTTATGATTTTCTTCCTCCCACGAATGAGATCCACTACGCTTCACTCCATGACCACTCTGGTGCTACAATGTAATAACATAAACGAATGAGACATTTCTGTAGGTATTACTTTCTCTGTAGATATTTACCTGATGTTTATCGGCAGCAGCTAATGTGACAACATTTTTTCCATGACTCTTTTTACCTTCTCGTTCTCCTTTCATTATTGATCGATGTTCTTGATGTCTGTTAACCATAATCTTTTCCATATCTTCATTGTGCCTGTAATTAAAACGTTAGTATTATACTCAAATTATCTGGTAAACAATGGTACACGTACTTGAGAAGAAGTGCTTCAGTCAGATGCGGTGCTTTATAGGAATCATTCGATATATTTGTGCCACTAGTTGTAGCGTTTTCCATTTGTGGATTACTCTCTGAGCTGAGGTTACCTCCACTGCCACTGCCAGACGCTCCACTTCCATGTACTGGTGATAAACATTTCCTGTAAACATTACACAAGTTATATCATCATGTCACCGAGTTTCACCAAACAGCCGCCATTAATATAAATACAACTCCCAGTTGTAAACTCACTGATTTCCACACTCTTGTACTGCAGACGAACTCTTGCCTTCCTGGTCCGTGTCTGTGGTACTCTGCAACGGACCATTCAACTCGTCCGACGGTGTTGTCAATGGTTTACTCTGAAAGAATCTCTGAATATTCTCATTGTAATTCAACTGGTTATAACTAGGCGGCGTTTCACTCGATGATTTACTATCGTAGTAATCGTGATGCGGTGAAATTTCACCTAACATAACGGAAGCCCTTTCCTGAAAGTCAGCAATAGTTGTTGTTAAAATTTAATGCCAATTTTAAATTAAAACATACTTTATTTGGTGATGTGATGCCATTTATGTGAAGTTTCAATTCGCTACTTACTGATAGACTAGTATCATTTGTTTGATTTACGTCAGACTTTATCTTTGTCTTTGACACTTCTTCCATTAGCGTTTCCATAAATGCTGCGAGATCTTTACAGCGTTGTGATACTTGCTGTTTCGCAGAATCTAACTGAATCAACTGTGCACATAATACATACATACATTAGTATCACACATAACACACGTTATGTTGTATTTGAATAATGTTAATTCACTTCACCTGGTTCAGGAGTAATTGAATTTCATCACGTATTATTTTGCTTTCTTTAAGAACCTCGTCAGATATATGATTTGTAACATTTTCTTTTGGTTTATCAAACACGTTCGGATTACTAGGACCCTGTAACAATATAAATAAATGCAAGTAAGTAATTTGTTCGATTAATAGTTGTAGAATTCTATCCAACCTGCATAATTCGATGATGGTTGATAATAATTTCTAGTTTCTTTGTCCATGGATTTACAAAACTCGTCCATTCCGTTTCCACGGTTACATAATCTCCATTTTGTACGAGAAATCTATACGGTTTACTTTTAAATAACGTTCCGGGTGTTTTACACTTGTCCATAACTGTCACAAAAATACGGTTATTTTCATACATAACAACAAATATTTAATTATACCACTGGAGGTAGGAGAAGAATTATAAGCAGATAAAACTATTTCATACATTTTGTAGTGTTTCTTACTACAAATAATAGACGGTGTTATACCAACAATTGTAATTACTAAGAAATACACAACATATCAAATTGTTTTATGCGTTTTTCCATTACACTCTGTAATATCATACAACTATACTTCTACTTCAAGAAATATAATTAATAATAAAAAAATCATTAATGTCTGGTCGAATTAGTAACTGACCTTTTTTGTATACTTCTTTCAGAAGTGACATGTCTTCTGGATGATAAAAATCAAATATGCACCGACCTATCATTTCTTGTGGAAAGAAACCAAAATTAGGCACTACATCTTGGTCCACATGTGATATAATACACGAGGCTGTGTGACGAGTACTGAACTTGGCCAAATTACATCTTTCATCTGGCACTGAAATGAACACTCATACAATGTACAAAACTGCTGAACAGAAAGTCATTCGAGTATTTACCTTTATAAATAGAATGCACTGGAACAGCCACTATTATCAAGAACATCCCATGACTGTCAACCACATACTTGGAATCATTCTTATCCTTCACTTTACGGAACGTAATAGTTAAATGAAACGGTTGATATGAAACGGCTTTTTCTATAACTCCGTACCCGGAACTCTTCAAACCACGATATCTTCGTAAATTAACAAATAACGAATTTCTTACATCTGCAAGAAGAAAATAGTGATTAGGTAAATTTTGTAAAACTAGAAAAGCATTTATAGCATTTGGATGAAGTAAGTGAAAAGTACCTTTTGATTTTCCTTTACTGTCGACCAGAGGCACTGCTAGTCCATTGGTGATCTGAGATGCAAATATCTCACGATCTTTCTGATGTACAAACTCGATGAACGAACGACCTAACCACATATCCTTCGGGAAGCCCAACACTGCGGTGAGACTGGGCGTTGTGTACAATACAACACCATCGTACATCGATATTACACAGCAGAATCCATCCTGAGTAATGCGATTATAATGTTACACTTGCACACATGACTATGTAAATATACAAGAAGTAAGGTTTAATATTTCACCTCTGGCTGACATAACATTTTCCCAGCTGATGGTTCTACAGACGTTGATAGTTTGCCGACTGTCGTCTCTTCTGATGTTTCCATGTGGACAATTTCTTCCTGGCTCGGGTCCGGCACACACTTGTCACCGTTCCATTCAGGTACCGTATCAACATCTATTTGAGCAGATTCCGCTAGCACATGCAACAATGTCGACACAAAGCAATTTGTTATACCCAATTCTTAGCGAAACGATCATTTACATTGCGAGATTATTGACAAGAAACAGACCAGGAAATGAACCTATATATGTACATTAACCGTAATCAATGTATATTGTATTGACATGTTGCTTATTGAAATATACAGCGCGAATTATACAACTTGAATTAAAGAATTTTGCAAGTGTACCTTGTCGTCGTTTATACATTGTTACTAAATTTACAATAAATATACATATTTGAAAATATAACAGTATAAAGAACAAATTAGTACAAATTATTAGTGTTTTAGTAAACTACCTATATGATTTAAAACCATCACCTTTTTAGTAAAACAAGTTTTAGTATTGCATAGCAAATAAACACATGTACATATTGTACTTTCAAATGAAATTAATTTTAATTAAATACTGTTACGCAATATAAAATGACTAGGCAAGTGCGTCTGTGTAGTTAAATTCTTTGAGAAATTAATTCAAAGGCAAACGTTTGTGTTATATATTCCCCAAGCAGCCGTTTATGATACGTAACGAGAAAGAAATCCGAAGTCTGGTCTGTTGTTTGCTTCATATACTTTTTTTGCGATTTGTAACAATAACAATAATAGTAGTCCAATTACTAACCAACATTCGGTGGGTGAGATGAGGTCGGTTTGCATTCGACACTGAATTCTCCCTCAATAACGGGGGTGAGACGTTGCAACACCAACGCTCCACCAACAGTAGGAGTTTCATTCTGACACAACGTATCTGGACCTGTCCGATCATAAATAAGTATTATTAATTACTGTGCTTGTTTGTATGTCATATAAGATCAACTCACCAGGCGGTATGGTTTCTGGTCCATTTTCATTCTGATGCAAGATGGTTTCTGGTTTCTTTTCCGCTAAAACTGGAATAACTGCAGAACTTGATCGGAGTTTTTTAGTTTTGTGCTCTTTGTCTTTGATGCGTTTACTGATTGGCTGCGGAACAGCTTCGGAACTTGAAAGAACGAAATGAAAACAAACAATAAGTATACGCTAATGTCTCACAAACAGGACAGAAATAATTTTCGCTCTTAGTGATTAATATTAAGTAGCTAAACTTGAAATGAATGTTGATCACGTGTATAAATAAACAGATTCACTATAAACTAAAGATAATTTCGTTTTGTACAGTTGCGTAAGTAAATAGATGTATGTTAGTTCAGTAAAACATACAGAAGAGTATCTGCTATTTACCTGTTAGCAACATTAGAAGGATGTACACAATAACCACTACTCCTGCTCGAATTGCTACCGCTGTTGCGTGAATTTGAACTGCCACTATAAAAGAAATAACATAATAATGAAAACATAAAAACTTATTTTCTAACTAAATTTTGTAGAGTTATTGCGTTATCAAAAAAAAAACATACCTTCGTTGCGACTGACTATGGCTACAACTGTTGGAATAACCCGAATCAGACACTTTGTTAGTGCCGGATTCCGACTCCATTTTACCGAAGTAATTAGACTCTCTGAAAAACACAAAAGAAATCCATCAAGTTCATATTTATTTCAAAACAAAAAATAAATATAAAATTGATATATTATTTTAATCATGTTCCAGCTATTAATCTGTTCTGAAATTTAAATTTGTTTTAAACCGTGCGTCTTGCTGATTACATTTACTTTAAACGGATCAGACATACATTCTAAGAAACTATTTTGAATCAGTAAGTATATGTAGGTAGGTACATAAACAACGATAGAATTATCTAGGACAACTTGATATTATTCCAGCTATTTCGTGTTCACAGTGATTACATGATTACAGGTTAATTATAATCTGTATTTTATGACGCATTTATAAATAGCCACGAATCTCAATAACAGATATTGTGAATTGTATAAGTGCTTGTTGGAGAAAAAAAAAACAAAACATCTACCCCCCCCCCACCCTGCCTTCGTTGTCATGTGTACTGTTGCTTACCCAACGCAATATCTGTTCTTGAGTTTACCGGAGGTACCACAGAGTTGGATTTGCTTACATATTTCCAAATGTAATCGATAGTTCACATTTAAATATAACTTATTATGTAATGCTTCATCCATAATCATTTGTGCTTGTAATATTGTTACTCTATTTTAATAATAAAATATATATTTTTAGATATTAATGTTACATTGTATTTATATGTAAAAGTGCCTGGTTTTTCTTATAGAGATTTTTACTTGGTCCGGTTCTGGGTTCACGTGCAGGAAATTGTGCACAACGGTGTGCCACATGACTTCGTTATTGGAATAAAATATAAACCTGCTAAGTTTACACAGGCGTTTCAAATGAAATCAGTCCGGGAACCTTTATTTTGTATTTTCAATTAGTGGTTTTAATAGATTTCTCCATTGGTAGAACTCTATATTTAATCAACATTGCATAATACATACATGTTATTATTATTTTATGAATGTGAATTTCTAATTTGTATTACTATTATTTCTCTGCTCTGCAATCATGGGGATTATTGTATTGAAAGTACTAAATCAGCTATATGACGCAACAGTAATTTTTCAGATACCTAATAGATTCCGAAGCACGTGTTTCGCCCTATGCCGTGTCACATGACCAGCTTAATAAGCTCCTACGACGTAACAGTTTCCCAGCAAACATCTTAAAATATCACCTTCATATTTCAGAGGTCACACAACGAGGAAAAATGAAACATAAATTCCGAATATAGTTACGAAATACTAATATTTAACATGAAACTATTTCACTGACATAAACACTTTTATTTTATCATCCTTTACACTTATTTCAACTTCTAATTTCCAAGTTATATTTACATACAATTGTTTTGTTACTATGGCAAGACACAACGCAAGTATACGTAAGTATCGTACACAATTACATTGGTAACAAAAACATCTTTCACCTGCTAACAATGTCGTTAAACGAAAATAATTGGTTGTTAGATAGTAATGATACGTAATTGCCCGTAAAAAGTTTATCTTAACTGGAGTAAACATATATATCTATATACTATATCTGTCATTTCTTAATACCATTTCATCGATTGAAAGCAACATGAGAATTCTTTAGACATACGTTCTAAGTCTAGATTGTTGTAAATAAAAGTTCATCTAAATTAATAGCAAATATTAAAAATACTTGAATTACGTTTAAATAAAAAATAAATGACTTAATATGGAACATTAGTAGAGTGAGCATCTGTTAATTAAATGTTACCTAACATTAATTCACGGCAAATGAATTGAGTGACATCAAAATTATCCAATAATATGAAATGACAGAATATATTTCTGTAGTCATCAATGATAATGGGTATCTATGTTATGGAGTTATGGTTATTGGCTATTCAAACAGATATTTCGATACACAAATAGAACTGACAACGTGTTTCTGCATAAATTTCAAAATGTGACCGGCTGAAACGTTGAAACTATAATTAGTATACATCCCCGACATACAGAGAAGTAAAACGGGTTGCATATGAATCTGGCGCACGAGGTACAAATACAATACACAGGTTTAATTAATCTCGTGCTCTAGATTTCAAACTGTCCAAGACATAATTACACCGACATCGTATAAAAATAGTTCATTTGTATATAAATGCAACTGTTTACCAATTATGAATAATCAATACATATACTGTACACAACACAATTTGTGAGAGAACCAGGATGTTAGTGCATAATATTATTAAAACTTCTATTTATAAATAAATTATTATTAACTTGTGGTAAATATGCTGTTATTTATTTGTATCTATATGAACATCACTCGAAGTACATATCTATAACAAGTTGTTTACCGCATAAATATACGTATGTAACTGCTGTATTTGAAACCGGAATTGTGTAACCGTGTTATTCTGTTGCTATCCTGGAATAAATTCATCTATAGATAGATATACTGGACGGGTAATACCTTCATTCAGTCAGTAAATAAAAGTAATGGTACATGTTTCATGTAATCAATTCCAATTTAAGAACTGATATAATTGTCCTCACCCTCCTTGATTTAACAGATGTATTTGCATAATAATTTATTTTCAAATGTTACAGACAATAACCGATTATGCAATGAGGTACAGAAAATAAAATAAATTGTACACAGTGCAACAGATGTTGTGACTTGGAATATCTATTACTGGAATTATTGACATATTCCGTACAAATATAAATTACACGTGTACCCTTTATTCACATTAAGAACGGTGAAATGTATTTTTAACTTAGTACATGCTACAAATAGAAATGTACCTATTTATATAACAAATATTCGTGGAAAAAGTACCTATTGGATATCATATTATCCTGACACAAGCTTTTTTTAAATTATGAACTATGTAATATATGATTACATGTAAAATCTTTCTATATATAATTTATACGTGTTTTTATGTTTCGTAATACCGGATTAGTTACTAAAATGTGTTATATTTTTGAAGTGTATAAGAATTACAGTATCGCATTGTACAGTTTTCTATACTTTTAAATGCTCTGGTATAAATAGCACATTATACACTAAGGGAGAGAAACGTCTTATTTTTCCTGAGGTGTAATTTGTAACCCAACGGATACAAATCCATCGAGGAAAAATGGTGATCTCGCCCGAGGTGAATATACTATATAAACACTTAATTTCATAAATAAAGAATTCTAATAAATCAGAGCGAAATTACTAAATTTAGAAGCCTTTGGGAATGTTTCCATGCAACGTACCATGACAACAGATATTTGTTTACAGAAACCTTTTTTATAATAAAAACTCACCTAGGGTTATTTCGTTCCTAGGGATTAAATGCTTGACTTCTGTCACAATTTTGATGCCATAGAAACCGACTTCTACTTCCGGCCGTGCAAAAATGTATTATTTTAAAATTCCCGTGTCTTGGAATTCAGTACTTATGTCTAGTTCCGGTGTATTTACGATGCATGCCGGTAACACAAATACCGTTTGTATCAAGGTAAGTTTGTCTGTTGCATAGAGTGGATATTCTTGACACAAATTGTGCATAAAAATGCGGATGATTAAAAATCTGAAACGTGCATACAGCACGTGAGTCTGGTGCAATACTGTGAGTGGGTCAATACCGTACATTAATCATCATTAGTTATAAACTATAATAAACTATATAAATTAGTAATAAACAGTATTTAATCAGGATCTTCAAAAATATTCACACAAATAATGAACAAAACTATTTTGAAAACTATGACTGAAGAAAATTACAGATAATTATGATTGGGTAAATTAGTTCCATTACCAGTTGCGGAGAACTGTCACATAACATTTCCGTTTCCAATGAAATAGGCGTCATTACACTGACATACATTTGCATTTAAAAATACAAACAAGGAATGAAAAAGTAAACGAGGTTAACATAATCAATAAACAAACGTAATTATTAATGTAGTATCGCCTACTTATCAGTACATATACAGGTAAACTATTCACAAAGATGAACTAATACTTAATATAAATTATTTTTACTATATATTATAAATATATAGTAAAAACATTTCAACATTTAAAACATACTTCTCTAGTTTATTCACGCTATTTATCAGCTCGCGAAAATTATTTATAATTTGTAAGAAACCTGATTGATGTTTCACAAAAGGGCAATGGAAACTGTGTCCGTCACTTGCACAACAAGTCGATACAATTCACTTGATTGTTTAGAATTATTGCTATTAATATCGTAACACACACACACACACACACACACAAAGAATAGCACTGAAACAAATACTGTGTATATGAAAGTATATTATTTTCGTGTTTGCACGTTGCATGTATGTTCGTTAATAGAACAAACAGTGAATGTATGATAATGTCTATGGACATATGATCACAAACGTCAAAAACGTTGCAATGCACGTGAGGACTGTACCCCGCGCGCCGTCACCGATCCTCGCACAGACCCACGTTTAGTCACCGTCATGTTTCCAGCGACTGACAACCTCCAACATACACACTTCAATACACATGCACACGCAAACACACACTACATACGTACATAGCGATGTACGTATGTTCCATGGAGCATAATCTAAATATGTAGAATAATTGTTGTATAACTGATATGACCAGTTATGCTCTGTAATGGTCAAAAATATATATTTTTCACTGATGTACGTTTGTTAATGGCATATTTATTATGAAACAGATACTATTATTAAATTGCAGATTATGTTATGACAGTATTTTCCCACTAAATTATATCAAATTGACAGATCAAATAATCAGAAATACTTTACAAATGCCTCCCTTAATTATTTAATTGAACTAACGAGTAAGAATGATACTATACATTTATATTAATACACAAAACACGTAAATATACTAATTAATCCAAATGCCTCGTGCATAGGTAAATATTGCTCACTAATCTATCATTACAACTAACTAACATGTTTATTGGAATGAATTAATTCAATATACCGTAAAAATGTTCAATTAAATTTGTTTATCATTTTTCCAAATTAACAAAAAATAAATAAACAGATCTAAGTAATTATCTCATTAATTCCTAGTTAATTAGATTGAACTTTAAATGCAGAATATAATTTTGTCTGAAGTGCATTTCCTATATTTGCAAATTAAAGACACTTTAGCGACCTTGATCTAAAGAATTACTTTGCAATGTATCGCAGTCCTAACTTATTTAGAATATATAGAGAAAAAGAAATAAGGATTGAAACGAACAATTTGAGAATACATTGCTTATTATTTCTTCTATATTGTGTAGTGTAGAATATGAATGCAAGCAGAATGAAAAAAGTGTATTTTTTGTTTAAAACATAGTGCATTATCAAGTTGACTGCATAAACAAAACATATTACAATAAAAGGCACCGTATCAAACAACATACTTATCATATCATTGTCAAGAAATTACATATAGTACTTATATACATAACATGAAAGAAAAGAAATTTTTAAGAAATTTAGTTGATTTAAATTCGTGAAAAATACTTAACAAAAAAATGCGCAATTCAATACTGTAGTTATAATATACATTTTGTATTATAACAGTGTATACATGCGTAAGGGAAAAATCTTTTCCGGGTTTGCATAATACAGCATTTTTCTCCATCTCCAGAATCCAGTTTCTAATGATACTCTCTTTTAATGGATCTTGTAAGCATGCAGATACACGTGAGTACTTTCGTCTAGTATCGTAATATACGCCTAAGAGAATAACATTACAGCATTACACTGTACTTTCTAAATATGCATGCATGAGATGTACCTGCATTATAATAATAATTCTCAGGCTTTCAATTGTATAACTAAATTCCAGAATATGCATTAAATATAATTAATTATGACTGAACAATACCAGTTATAGAATTTAGAAATTTTAGTAGAAAATCTGTTACAATAACCTCATAAATCTGAATTATAAATATAAATATGAAAATACTGAGTTACATCGGAAAGATGACATTACAGCTAAATAGCATTGATTGCGTCTTGGCTATTTCATATAATATCAGTATCAGAATATATATATATATATATATATATATATATATATATATATATATATATATATATATTATCTAAGAGCAAATTAATTAACAGTGTCAATGGAACACTTGTCAATAACACAAGACATTTACAATTCTAATTTTACCAAGTAATTGCATTTAAATTAGATCGATATTTAAAAATATCCAGACTAACGAGCAAATATCAAAATTTTACACCATTAATTACCGGAAATGTCAATACAACATACGCAATTTACGTCTATTACGATTGTCGACACTACCATTTTCAGTAAATGGCATTTCCATTTTTTTTATTGGATATACCTATTAATCTGAATTTTAATTGCAATATTAACTATTGACAGAGAAACATATTTATCTTACAAATGAAATGTATTCAAGTAGTACTTACATGAATAGCTATTTTATAATTTAAATATTGTTAAATAATTTTTCCCTAATCTTCCGAACGCAAGGTTCAATCATGGAACTATTTCTCTCATCTTTACCTTCTTCCTATGTAGAATCATTTCTAAATCTGCCAATTCAATATTACTTATATACTTCAGTTATGCTTTCATTACTTCAAGCCTTGAGTCTATTAACCGTCTACACTACTGGAAAAGTACATTTAGCTATTGATGTCGGAAACATTATCATAGGTCAGAAATTGATAACGCTAGGCATCGCTTCCTCTATCTGCCTGTCTCCAAATAAAAGATATTCTAGTAATTTCAATATTATGCCTGTCGTATTGAACAAAATAACGTATTTGAACTATAATTGCAGCTGGATTATCCACTAACTTGACGAGTTAAAATTCAATAATGTTCTTTTTTCATATTCAGAAGTATATAAAAGAATATAGCTTGCTTTGTCTCATAATATATGATATATGGTAACTATTTATTAAACCAGATCAAATTATTTTTACAATCTATACTTTTTCTGAATGTCATGCAAAATTAATTCACTGAATTTAGTAACAATTGTACGAATAATATTATAAGTTTAAATAAATATAAAATAATGTATAGGTAGAAGCTTGCAGAGCTTTAAATCCAAATACATATTGCGAAATTTCATGCGCTGCAATGTGTTTCGACATCGACCTGCCGAAAAGCACAATTCGTCATTGTTAGCCGCAAACCATTGTTATGTTATTGCTACGCAGAACGAATGTTATGTTGCCATTATAAACATAAGCGTAGATCATATCAAGTATTTGATAAGTAGCTTCATGTAATTTAACTAAAAATTATTCTTTTTACCTTTAATATAAGATATTAATGTCAGATTTGTTAAGTCATATATCAGTGTTTAAAAAATATTATATGGAGTTATAAGTTTATATGAAAGAAACTTAATTTAATATTGATGATAGTAAATGAGATACATATAAATTGTATGACATATGCGCTAAATCATCTCAATTGGAATACGAACGAAACCGAACACTTTTTCAAATGAAAAGTATCAAGTATATATCCCTGATAAACTAATAAAGAACAATAATATATCATAGTTCACTGCACACAGATCCCAAAACAATCAAAAAGTTGTCAGCTATTCCGCAAAATTTAATTAAACAAATTGTTTATGAACTCACCTCAAGTATGGAAAATCCCACTCCGACACAATGTTCTACTGATAAAAGTATCACAGAACCAAACAACAATCGTTGAGAAAACTGTAAGGACAATAAATATTTATAGGTCCGTTCGCGCCCCTATATTTAGACAATATGAACGTTCTGTGTTGCACCGAGTACCGTCTCAATCGGAGTCACGCACAGAGCCACGTGAGCTCCGTCTGTCGGTTAGTTAGAGATGCGGGTCGCAAACACTCGGGCGCACACATCCATCTTATATAGAACGGAGTTGTTGCGCATATAGGGAAAGGGATGCTACCCTACTCAACTCCCCCGGCCACAACTGCCAAATATAAACCAAATATACCTATATATATATACACAGGGTACGAGATTGATTTTACACAGAGTTTCAGAGATCTATTAATACCCACCCTTGACATTAATTACAATGCCAAGGTCATATATATATATATATATATATATATATATATATATATATATATATATATATATATTGTTGCATCGCTAATGTTTATATGCCTTTGTTATTTTCCCCAAAAAATCAAATTATATTATGAAGTACTTTGCATGTAGTAAAACGAATCGTACCTGCTTTAAATAATATGTATTCAAATAAACAAAAGGAGTGGTTAAAAACATACAAGTCATTTATATATTCTCCTTTAATATAGATATTTAATATAATTTGTACAATGTCCTACATAAGTCACGCATTCTAAATAATGGAATATGTAAATAGCTAGGATACAACGTAAATATAACATGTACAGAAATGACAAATTACTTCATGTAATCGTAACTAATTAATTAATTATACTTGTGATGCAGTAAAATATTATATAATGTTTCGTCTTTCCTATTAATACAGTCGATTTAGCTATTATACGATATTTATATAAAATGGCTATCAATAATCACAAATATACAGGAAAAAATAAATATAGTGACAAATGGCTTAAAATTTTACAAAACACGTAACTAATATAATTACACTAGTATATATATATATATATATATATATATATATATATATATATATATATATATATATATATATATATATATATAATGTGTGTGTGTATAATGCATTATCTGAAGCATTCAGATGAAAAGGAAAACTAAATAATGTACTTAGAAAAATAAATAGTGCGAATATATACATTAAATGATTTTAAGTACCAGAGGTACTACTTATTAATATTAATTTCAAGTTCCAATACACCTGAGAATCATGAAACGAATCTTTCATCATATGTACAACAACTATCAAATTCTACAAGATGTCACTAACACAGAATGTTGGTATGCCTCTTTGAACCTTTTAAATATCGCCAAAACAAAGTGTAAGAGATTGAAGACAAGCTAAAACATGAAGCACTAAAACCTATATGAAACTACATATGAATTGCAGATTTTCAATCATAATAAAATTTACAATAAAAAATTAGCATTATATCTCTAGGTGTTGTTGTTTTTTCTTTCACAAAACTTCATTTCAATAACTCTAACTGTGTATGTATTGAAAAACAAAATCTTCTTGACCGCTCTGCAAAATGATCAGTATCAATTATACTACATATGTATTACCATCATAATGCAAGAGGGCTGTGGATTCATGGATGAACTTGGAAAACCGTAATTGTGACTAGTGCGCTCTCCTATGTAAACCAGCATCATAACGCTGCAGTGCCGAATGGTCGCGCGGCGGATCATTGGATGCTGACGTTGTTCAACAGGGTCGTGTGCATCATTGCTATAGCTGTCTTATTATCGAGCATCTGTGCTCGCTCCAGGTGTGCATGTGAGTGTGTATGCGCATGCGCAATCGGCAACAGTTGTGACCGGTCCATGTGCGTTTTCTTGTGTGTTTTCAACGCGGAACTCTGTCGGAATGCCTGGCCACAAACATCACAAATGAACGGTTTCTCACCGGTATGGATCCGCAGATGTGAACTCAAATCGTTACTCTGTGCAAACGCTTTCGCACAGAACTTGCACACGTACGGTTTCTCACCGGTGTGCGTACGTTTGTGTCTCGCCAGGATTCCGCTGCGTGAGAATTTCATTTTACACACTTCACACTCGTACGGCTTCTCACCGGAATGGATACGTTTGTGTTTAGTCAATGAACTGGACGTGGTGAAACCGTGATTACATATTGAACACACGAACGGTCGGGCGCCGGTATGTTTACGTAAATGTGCACCCAGTTCACCTTTACTGGCGAACCCATTACCGCAGATACTACACAGATGTGCCTTGATACCGCTATGGCGTATGGTATGCTGTCGCAGGTTGCCCAACTGGTTGAAACCTTTACCGCACGTCGAACACAAGAACGGTTTCTCGCCGTTATGTGTTCGCATGTGATCCTTCAAGTTGCTGATCTGATTGAATCCCTTCGAGCATATAGTGCACACATGTGGCTTGATGCCCGAATGCACGTTCATGTGATTGATCAGCTGTTCACCTCTGGCAAAGCCCTTGTTGCACAGGTTACACACATGCGCTTTCACGGCTGCATGAATTTTCAAATGTCGCGTCAGATGACTAGGTTTCATGAACTTCTTCGAACAAACGTGACACACTAACACTTTATCCTTCTCCTTACTGCCCCCTTTCATGTGAATACGCATATGCGATGTTAGACTATCCTTTTTACTAAACTCCTTCTGACACACTGCACAATTATATTTCTCGTCGGACTTTTCATCTTCATCCAGTGCATCCATTTCCGTTGACGAATCATTGTCAAGTTCTTTTTTAGTTTCCATCATTTCCGTTTGCTCCGATTTGATTTTCGTGATAATGATATCGGAGTGTGTTGCTTTATGTCGAAGTAAAAGATCATTTCGTGAAAATCCTTTATTGCATACGTCGCACACGTGTGATTTTGTATGAGAATGTACACTTCGATGTCGATTTAGGTGGCTCTGACGGTTAAATACTTTTTTACAAACGTCACATTTGTAAATGATTTTTTTTGGGTTATAGTCAGAATCACTATCGTCTCTATCACTACCTTTGTCATCATCTTGAAAATCTTCATCTAACGTTTCTATATGTTCGTTGCTAAAGTCACCATCAGACTGATCTTGTTCTAAGTCAAATTCAGGTTTAATAATTATATTTATTGTATCCGAACTAATCTCCATTGCGTTGTGTACAGGAAGCGAATCTTCTTTCTTCGACAGAGGCGATTTACCTAATCTTTGACGCAATAATGCATCAGATTCTTCACAAAGTTGCTTGAAAATATATGTATTGCTTACTTTCTCTGCACAAGCGACACAAATTTGTTCAGGTAAACCGTCTCCCAATGTAATCTGTAAAACAAATATAAATACACTAATACACTTTCAACTATTCGTATTGAGCATAAATTTTTGATATTATTTTTTACAATTATTATTATTTGTACACAAATTTGCAACATATTCTTTCATGAGAAACTGATTGAAATTAATGTATTATTCTAATGCATATGCAGGCATTTTTCATATCTTCAATGTATACCAAAATAAGCCACATTAATAACGTAATAAATCTAACTGCATTTATATTTTATATGCTCACTAATTTAAAACGAAATGATCATAACAATTATAAACATTTACCTGTACAGAGGCGTATGCCATGATCATTTCAGCTAAATGTATGGTTGTACCACTTCTTTCATCGGGAACAAAAACAGATTGCATTTCCCCTTCTCCTGTTAAACATGCCCTACATATTTTAGTTAACGAAGGATCTTCCATGGTATAAATTTTAATTATTTGGCGAAATTCAAATAGTTTTACAAGAAAAACATCCTCAATAACCCCACTCCTTGTTAGCGTTACAAAATACACAGTATAGACATGAATGATACACAGAATAAACCAGCTAGTTCTTCAAAATTCCGTTGGTAGCGCGAAATTTAAAATATTTTATTCAGAGAGTACACATTTGTAATGAAATTTAAATTACATTCACTAAATTTAATGAAATATTTAAAATTAGGAGACAAGTGTCAGTATATACAGTTTATATCAATGACTTAATAAAAGAATTAAAATAGAACCATATTAATTCTGTTATGACTTTTTTTACTGATAATTGTCTGCTTGCATTGTTAATTTTTTAGCTCATTCTATATTAATTGATATGCTACTGAATTTACGGCAATTTTTTTTAATACTATATTTTAATAATATTTTTCTTCTGTAGATGTCTCTAGTGATACACAATATTGTAGTGATTATGAGTCAGAATTTTTTATCAATAGTCATTATTGGTCGTTTACTGCATAATTTAATAATGAGCCGTAATAATTGATAACCAGCATTTTCCTATGTTATTAAAAGGTTATAATCAGAAAAAACAATAAAACATTACGTTTTATAGATATAGCAGTATAAAACATTTTTTTTTAAATAGGAAGGCATATAATCAAGATATAATACATTATACACTAAGGGAGAAGAACGTCTTATTTTTTCCTGACGTGTAATTTGAAACAAATAATAATATAATTTGAATAAATACATCGAGGGAAAAATGGTGGTCTCTCCTTAGGTGTATATACTATTTTTTCCACAATTGGGAGTAGAAGCACTTCATAAATAAATAAAGAATTATAATAAATCGGTGCGAAAATACATTATTTAGAAGCTTCTGGGAATGTTTCCATACAACGTACTACGACAACAGATATTTGTTTACAAAAACCTTTGTTATAATAAAAACTCCCCCCGGGAAATTGTCTTATTTCATTCTTAGGGAGTGAATACTTTATTTTTGTTATAATTTTGATGCTATTAGTAACTGACTTCAACTTCCGGCCGAGGAAAAAAAATTAACAATCCAACGGTTTTAAAAAGCAATTGATAATGAACAATGGCATTTAATATTATAAATTTAAGTAACAGTTAATTTGTTAAGAATATAAATGGATTGTATATTAATACATGTACATTATACTAATTTAACAAACTTTCAAATAAAGTAGTAATGTCCTTTATTTTGCTTAGTGCGGGAAAGTCCTTGTGTTAATCATGAAATGTTCTCACAATTTATTATTTTGAAAATCATTATTATGAAACATAACTTTGGCTTTTAAACTTTATATATTTATATAAATGCATTTATTACAAATCTGCAGAATTTCCGTGCATAATATATTAACATTACATTAGGAGATTGATTATTCACGTACCACACTTTTGAGTAGCACTGAATTGCACTGAATTCAACTTAATTGCAGTACGAAGGATATGAATTTCCCCTTCTTCCTTACTATAGACCTATATAAATTGAACACAATGACTTGTTGTGGTCATTGCTAACAAGAAGTGTGGTATGTTCTTACACTACCGAACCTACCAAACTTTAGTTGTAGCAATGCCATAACACCGTCATTGAATACTAACAGGTAATTATTGTATTTTCAATCATTGTGCGGTGCAGTAAATATATTGAATATATTGTTTGTATTTCTTTACAGTTCCTTTTGCGGTTAACCTTTAATGTTTAGTGTGTGGCAGCCACGCCCATGTAAAGAACGACGCAGCAGGAAAAATGTAACAAGGTATAGAAGAAATTGCTCAAACTAAAAATACTTATATATTTGCCTATAATAAAATTCATTTAACAAGTAACGTTTCATGGTACATATTAATTATATTTATTTCTTCTTTGTTACAGGACTCCACTTGTACGTAGTACAATCTTGCTCGACAACTATGCTGACAAATAGTTTTCTGAGCTACAGTGGACCTGAACATCAGTTACTCGTAAAACATCTGCGATATTTAGAATAAAGGTACCCAAGTGGAATAGTTATTAATTCAATGATTTCTCTTCTAAATTTTACATATTTTGCAAAGTAGCTTCTGTAATTAATGTGAGTTATATGTTAAGTGCAGTAATGCATGTAAATGCCTCTTGCAGTTATTATTTCGACTTTTAATGGATAAGGTAAACTAGTTATGGTCTGGTACTGTATAAGCTGGAACGAAATGTTTTCTTAGCATCTGTACACATTTGTAATGTGTACACTGTGGTGAGAACATTTCATTAGTTTCAGCTTAAATACTACCACCAATAACTAGACCAAACAAACAAACAAACAAAGAAAGAAACAACAAACCAACCACCAAAGAAATGCTGATGAGCTGAGGAATTTTTAAAAATTGGTTCGCTAAATTCCGGAATATTGTAAGTGAGTTTTTGGTCTAACCAGGTTTAACAACCGGCTCACTAAATTCTGGAATAACTGCAAACGAGTTTTTGAAAAATGAATCAACTCCTCACTTATAGTTCATTGCATCCATTGAAAGTAAAACAGTAATTGCTGTCGGTATTAAATTGTCTCTGTCACTTGTATAACTATATAAATTATAGCAATAAGTATTGCAGTACTTGTTTCAAACATCTGATATTAATGGAAAGGTAAATGCTCTAACAGCCTTTGCTTGTGCAATATTTTTAAAAACCTGAAATCTTGTATTTAAGGTCACGACTTCCATTGATACAAAAACAATTATTGCTTCATTTATTGATGGATTCGAATTTATTTTCCGAATATTTAAAATGCATTTAGTAATTATTGCAGTAATTGTTTCAACATTTGAAATTAATGGATAAAATAACCCAGTTATGGTCTGGTACTGTAAGCTTACCATGATATTTATGTTTGGACGAAACATTTTCTAAACATTTGTGCATATTAGATGTGCACAGTGCGCTGAGAATATTTCATAGTTCCTTCTTAAGTAGGTGGCTAAACGTACAACCCAATTTTTAACAATCCTTTGATTGATTTATAGCATCCATTAAATTTAAAACTGTTATTGCGTTAAGTATTAAATTGTTTCTGTGATACATCATTTGTAAAACGTAATATGTAGATCTGATTTTCATCTTTATTAATAATAAATGATTTGACGTAATTTTTCTCTCGTTTATTTATTAAAAACACATATGTTCAAACCAAAAGATAGTAGATTATATTTGTTTGCCAAATCTTACAGATAAAGTTACTCGAAGTTCAAACGAATGAAAACAATCAGTGGCACATATCAGAATGGCTGGCAAATTCCCACATTTCAAGGTTAAGGTTGGGCACCACAGAACTAGTCCATTGTAATTGTCCCATAGTTCTTTATAATATGTTATCTAAAATCGATAACATGAATACGTAGATAAGAAATTCCCCTACCTACGATTTTAGAACCCTATAAATTGTACACAATGACATATCATAGTCATTGTTCTATCCGAAATGTGGTATGTTCGTATACTATCGAACATACCATATTTTAGTTGTAACAATGCCATCACAACATCATTTAATACTAACAGGTAATTATTATATTTTACAATCTTTGTGTAGTACTTAATAATATTAATATATTTGTATTTTTCCTTGACAGTTCCTTTTGGGATCAATCTGTAATGCCACGCCCATATAAATAACAACGAAACAAGGTAAAATATTTGTATTATTTTGTTAAGAAATAAAACTAAAAGAATTAATTCGAATTAAAAATACTTAAATAATCTATTTACATATATTTTGATTCATAGTATAGTTAAATATATTATGAAATACATATGGTATATTAGTATTTATTTATTTCAGTTCTCTACTTGTTCATAATGCAGTCTCACTTAATGGCTAGGCTGCAGCCATACAAAAGGGCGCTAGGTCTTTAACATCAGTAATACGTAAAACATCTGCGTTATTTACAACATAGGTAGCCAAGTGGGATTGTTAATAAGTAAATGATGCTTTAATAAATATTGCAGTAATTGTTTCGTCATCTTATATTAATGGAAAATATAAACGGGTAGCGGGCCCTTTCCCGTTGTTAACCCCCTTTCCCAGGTTTCGATTGAAGTTTCTCTGAACGATTGTCCATTTGTTGTACAACGAAGATGAGACTCTTTGATGTGACTTGGGCTGGCATATAGCTGTAAATAGCTATATGCCAATGCCAACAACCCATCAATCAATTCATAACAAGAATTAACACACACTTGGGTTTCTGGCTTCCATAAATATTAAAACAGTTATTGCTTTATATATTACACTTTTTATATTATTTTTTCGTGTAACGAAATATGTAGTTCTCTTAAAGACCATTGTTATAATAAACTGCTGTGATATTATTTTTGTCTTATTTATAAGATTATCCTTTTCCTTCATGTATTTCATTGTTTTATTTAAATATCTAGATAGATACCATACATCTAAAATCAATTGTGATCTTTAAGTTACTGCAGTACCATTTTACGGTAGCATAGCGTAAGTAATCTGTAAACTGCGTAACTCCATTCCATGCAAATTTCCAGGAGAGATAAAAAACAAAGGAAATTCAAATTTTAGATATTTGTCTACACAAAGTAAACTCGCCTGTTGTATCGATTTTTGTCGTTGTTTTTTATAATTTTTGGAATATATTTTTACGCAAGATAGCATAAAAATATATTTTTCGTCCAATACACAGTTTATAGGTTAAGCCGACGATAGACTGCTATTCACAGCTCGATACTAACGGATTTACTAAGAGCTACTGATTTCAACTAAATTTGACGCTGTTGCTATATTATATAGTAATATTATAAAAGTACACAATTTTCCATAGTACAGTGTCAAAATTAGAAAAAAAATTCGCTGCTCTTAGCAGTATTGATCAGTGAAAAGCTGTCAATTAAATGTACAATAACAATTTGACTGGAAATTATTATATATAATACTTTATTGCATAAAGAGATTCACCGGTATTGTTTACATAAATTTTTTTCTGAATTCATATAATTATTTCAGCTATCTAATATTCTGATCATGCGCGTTCGCAGAAATTTGTCCAGGGCGGTGGGACAGGGATATTTTCTCAGGGATTTTGCAATGTACATAGATAAAAAATTAACGTATACATATAAATACGAAGTTAATAATAGTACAATCGTAATATTTGCCCGGCGATCAATACAAATATTTTTCAAAAACGCAATTTAAATACAGTAGACTCTCGATTATCCGCACGCGGTTTAACCGCTTTGCGGCTCATCCGCGGCAATGTATTTTTAAAGAAAATATTTTCTTCGGTGACTCAATGTTAGTTTACTACAATTTAGTGAGGACTGTACTCGCATTAACGTTATCAAACGTCATGGTAGTGGGGGAAAGGAGAGTTCTGTCACTTGCTGTCACTGGAATGTATTCTTCACTTGTTATTAACAAAAATATTTAAGTTTTTGTGTGAGAAAGAGGGTAATGGAGCAGAAAAGGAAGCGTGTAGTTTTAACAATTAACCAGAAACTCAACATAATTAAGAAACTTGAGCAAGGAGGGTCTACCAAAAACTTAGCTTTACAATATGGTATTGGTGAAACAACAGTTCGTGATCTCCGCAAAAATAAATATAAATTGATTAATTACGCCAGTAATTCTGATTCATCGAGTGGCTTATCAGACAGAAAAACAATGAAACTGTCAACTTATGATGAGCTTGACAAAGCGATGTTGCAATGGTATAACCAACAAAGGGCACAAAACATTCCTGTTTCAGGAATTATCTGCGCAAAACAGGCAAAACTATATTTTGATGCATTAGGAATGGAAGGTGATTTCAATGCATCTTCGGGCTGGCTGACGCGATTCAAACAACGGCATGGAATCCGTGAGATTTCTATACACGGGGAAAAATTAAACAAGAATGAAACCGCTGCAAATAAGTTCCGAAATGATTTTCAAAAGTTCATAGAAGAGAAACAGGTGACTCCTGAACAAGTTTATAATGTTGATGAAACTGGCCTAAATTGGAAATGTCTTCCCACAAAAACATTGGCACATAAATCAGAATGTCGAGCACCGGGATATAAATCAAGCAAAGAAAGAATCACGGCTTTATGTTGCGCAAATGCTACTGGTTCTCATAAAATTAAACTAGCTGTAATCGGAAAAGCGAAAAAGCCGCGTTGTTTTAAGGGAACTGAAAGTGCTAATATGCCTGTGACATACTTTAATCAGAAAAAAGCCTGGATAGATAGCACAATTTTTAAAACATGGTTTCATCACAACTTTGTACCACAAGTCCGCGAGCATCTGAGATCGAAAGGCTTGCCAGAAAAAGCCATTCTTTTATTAGACAATGCTCCAAGCCATCCGAAAGAGATTGTTTTGCAGTCTGCAGACGGTAAAATAATTACACGTTATTTGCCACTTAATATAACCGCACTAATCCAGCCAATGGATCAAGGGGTGATTTCTGCCATGAAGAGGCTATATAGAGGACGACTTCTGCAGAAGTTAGTAGAAGAAGGCAATGATTTAAAAACTTTCTCAAAGACAGTATCATTGCTGGATGCTATCTACGAAGTTGCACATGCCTGGGATTCCATAAAGCCGAGCACAATTAGCCAATCATGGGAAAAAATATTTCCTGATATTGAAACTGTCGACTGCAATAGTTCCGATGAAGAAGAGACTTCGACTTCTGAATTAGCCGCCATTCTACGGAGCACAGAGGGTGGTGTGGAAGTTGACAGCGGAAATATTTTAGAATGGTTTGAAGTTGATTGCGACGATCTAGGGTATGAGGTTATATCTGACAATGAAATCGTTAAAAGGGCACAAGGACAGACAACGGATTCTGACGAAAGTGAGGACGAAAACATGAAACTTATTCCTGAAACAAGGATAAGCAATGCATCTGCTCTTCAATGGACCGAGGGTTTGCTAGAGTTTCTGGAGCAACAAAGCGATTCTCTGCTTTTCGATAAATTGGTGTTACGCAGATTGAGAGCAACCATAAGGAAGAAAGAAGCCATGTCATTGAAATCGAAGTCAATAAAAGACTACTTTTCCTAAACATTCGTAGTTTTTGTGGTTCATTCATTTATCTTCCTCTATTTAGCATAGATATAGAATACTGACCTGCGTCACAAAAGGTAGGCTTAAGTAGGATTTTACGGCGTAAAAAAATAACGATCTTAATTTTATGCCAGTATATCTGGCTTGTTTATGTGTACTTTGTTTATCCGCGCCAATTCTCTCCACTATTACCGCGGATAATCGAGAGTCTACTGTAGATAATTTCTTATATATCTTGCAGAGGTGTGGGGCAAGTGCCCCGCCCCCTCCAGACGCCAATGATTGTGATGTATTAAAATAATCGTGATAATTTACAAGTATCTAAAGGATTTTATACTTTGATGATTTGGACATATCACATAAATAAAATTGTTAAATTTCTTGGTACGACTTGAGAGCTTTTGCAAAACAATTACAAATATCTATCGCAAATGATATGAATTATCGATAAGATATAATGTAACTATATTATGTTTAAAGACGTGCTAATTGGTTAATCAAATGTTCATTCGACTTTAGAAAATTTCAAGTATCTACAATAAAATAATGAACACACAAATTGTGATTTTCAGATCAACTCTTTATTTGTCAGAAACAACTAACGATACATTTTTAATAACTGATTTTTCAACAATAACTTTGAGAACACGTGCACATAGAAAATAACGACATTTTATACAAAATCTTCGTATTCGAAGTTGCCGTTGAAAAATCAATAATTAAAAAATAAAATAAAAGTTTCAGTCTGTTGCTACAAAATCTAAAATTCACATATACACGAATTTTGGAAATCATACCCAGTATATTCATATTTATACTGTTGGAATCATAGAATCCGAATTTAAATCAGTTTCATTTACATTGTTACCATATGAACAAAATGAACGAACATTCTTCTTCTGAAAATTTACAAAAGCGTATTGTGTCCCTTCTAGTTTTCCAACATTCATATGCAGAAAAAGAGACGATCCGGTATATTGATTTAAAAACGGATTTAAATGCAGTTCGTTGACTTACAAAAGTATTAACACCATTCTTACAAAACCCTCTTTAGGTATACAAAAAAGTGACGGCCTTCTGTCAAGAGATAATGGAAATGTTTGACAGGTTTCGGACAAATCGCACAAACTAGTAAATATAAATGATAATCTAAACAAAAAAGAAAACATAACGACGACTAACATATTATAAACACGTATGACGTTGTTGTACAACAACAGTACGGCTAGTAATGACAGCCCACGGTAGTACAAAATGGCTGACATCGTGACGTTTGACCACAAGCTGCCGATAATGTAGAACTTTGTTTTACAAATAGTTGTACTTATTGACAGTACTGGCTCTTGAAAAACTGTACACTTGCACTGTTGTATTATATATATGTGTGTGTGGGTGTGTGTATTTGTCCATGGATTTATATTTTAATGTACAAGTAGAATCTTCGGCAGATCAGTTATGTGTTTACATCATGCCACCCATACCACCCATGCCTCCCATTCCACCCATACCGCCTGCCCCTGGACCTGCCGGCTCTTCCTTCGGGATCTCTGTGATCACGGCTTCGGCAGTCGTCAACAATGACGCTACACCGGACGCATCAGTCATGGCTGTGCGTACGACCTGCAAACCAACACATGTTACAGGACTATAAACATAATTCATGCGCACGAATCACAGGCGACAAGATCTACAAATGTTACTGTCCAGCCAGTTAAACAATCCATTGATATGAATTATTTTGACACAAGATGCAGACAGATTAGTTACTGTTGCACACGTCCGACACCCTGTTACGTAATATCTACAATGAACCGAGCTCTAATGTGTGCTGAAAATGCTTCTAAACCACAATGAATATTATATTTTATATTCTTAAACAAACGTACCTTGGTCGGATCGATAATACCCTTTTCAAACATCTGGACATATTCGTTGTTCAACGCATCGTATCCATAATCTCCGGTTTGTTCTTCTACTTTAGCGACGACAACAGATCCATCGACGCCAGCATTTCGCGCGATGGTCATACACGGTACACGGAGTGCTTTGCGTACAATCTCAACACCGATCTTCTGGTCAGCATTGGCCAACTGCAGTTTGTCCAGGCCGGGAATACATCTGAGCAGTGCGGTACCACCCCCGGGTACGATGCCTTCTTCAACAGCTGCCCGGGTAGCGTTCAGGGCGTCCGTTACACGATCTTTCTTCTCGTTGACCTCTACTTCACTGGATCCGCCGACCTTGAGCAGAGCAACACCGGACGCGAGACGAGCTAAACGTTCCTGAAGTTTTTCTTTCTCGTACTCGGATGTGGTCGTTTCGATCTGGTCCCGGAGTTGATCAGCGCGCCTATCGACGTCTGATTTCTTGCCCTGAAAGAGCAACGAAATGGAACAAATTCTTCTCGTTGCAGTAACTAAATGTTATGTTAAACATAAATTCTTTCTTCCCGTAGGTTACGAACATTCTGCTTGAAAATATACAGCATATAATACTAGGTTCACAAACTTACTTTGCCTTTGAGCATCAACGTATCATCCTTGGTGATGACGATCTCGCCAACTTGTCCCAAGTCGCTCACTTGGACATCTTCTAGTTTGATAACGTTAGCTTCATCGCCGAACACAATACCTCCGGTGGCGATGGCCATGTCTTGCATCGTTGCTTTACGGTTGTCACCAAACCCAGGTGCCTTGACAGCTGCGACTTGCAAGCCAATACGCAAACTGTATAACAACAAAACAATCAATGAACAAATGTGTTTCTATTCGATGCCTTGTAACATAATACAGAGATCAAGTGTGAGTTTCCGTTGAGTGTAATTATTAGATAATCACAAGTACAGTTCAATGGAAACGATATAATACTCTAGCACACGTCCGACACCCCGTCAGTTACAAGTAATCACAAACCGAGCTCTAATTGTGTGCAACGCAAACAACTAAGAATTGTTTCTAGATGATTTTGTTGCTTACCGATTCACAACTAAAGTGCTCAATGCTTCGCCGTCAATGTCTTCAGCGATAATGATGAGTGGTTTGCGTTGAGCATTGGCTAGTTCCAGTGCAGGTACGATGGTCTGCACAGAAGAAATCTTCTTTTCACAGAAGAGAATCAGCGCATCTTGGTATTCTACTTTTGCACCTGAAAGCATGCATAAGATTTTGAATGTTAGGGTTCTTGAATTAATAAATAACACAAACTTTTAAAAAAGATTTTACAAAAGATTTTTTAATATTTAAAACTTCTTTAATAGATTTATTTATCACATGCACAATACTAAAGATAAGAGTTTGTTTCATAACTCATTATAATTGATTTATGCACGACCTAATGCATATATTATCTAGATAAGTGTTTATAAATGTACATTTTTTCAACATAAAGTAGCTACAGAAAAAAGCTACTTTGATTTATTGAAAAAAAACATTGATTACTTTAGCAATACGTCGACACCCAGTTCACTAGAATATCATGATCCGAGCTCTAATGTATGCAACATGTATGTATTAATCCGGATAACTGGAGGATTATATTTACCTTTGGCTGTGTTGATGAAATACGGTGAGATGTATCCACGGTCGAACTTCATTCCTTCAATAATTTCCAATTCATCGTACAGTGTTTTGCCATCCTTGACAGTAATTACTCCCTCATTGCCAACACGTTTCATTGCATCGGAGATCAAATTACCGATTTTCTCGTCGCCGTTGGCGGAGATTGTAGCAACTTGAGACACTTCTTCGGGTGTTGTAACGGGCTTGGAGAGTTTCTTAAGATCCGCAATAATTCCCTCAACGGCCAACATGATACCTAAACACATAAAAACCAGGTTATGTTACTGGAAATTTAGCAGAATATGAGTATGAATTATACCTTTCCTGATTTCCAGTGGATTAGCACCTTTGCCCAAGATCTCAAAACCTTCCTTGGCAATGGAACGTGCTAGAACTGTTGCAGTGGTGGTTCCATCGCCGGCTTCCTCATTTGTGTTATTTGCAACGTCTTGCACTAAACGAGCACCAATGTTCTGGAATTTATCTTTCAGCTCAATGCCCTTTGCTACAGTAACACCATCTTTTGTGATTTTAGGAGAACCCCAAGACTGTTCAATAATTACGTTACGACCCTGGAATACAAATTCATAAGATTAGCGACTTATATTAGAATTTGGAACATGTTCTCTTTTTCATGCTACACAATATGAAATTTATGCGAATTTTTCCAATTACCTTAGGGCCCATTGTGACAGCTACGGCATCGGCCAAAACATCTACACCTTGTAACATAAGGGCTCGTACTTCTGGACCGAACCTGACATCTTTCGCATACCATCTTTGTACAACAGCCAACTGGGTGGACTTGCGAAGGGCTGCGTTACGAAGAGCCAACGGTAAGCGATACATCTAGAGAAACGTGTTAAACAGTTAAGACAACAACATGCACGTCGTGACCCAAAAATTGTAACTGAATAACAAGCGAATACGAATTGCACTTCAAATTATCTGAGCCACCTATAAATTGACTAACAGTAACTACATATGTAATTCCTGATCCACTTCATTCAATTTTATTAGAACATTGAATAATACTAATAAAATTACGTAAAATTTACGAGCATTAAACATTTAGGGTTAGAAACTAGTATTTCGCTAGATTGGCTATATAAACTCAAAATGAAAAATTATACAAATAAAGTTCACGAATTTATAAAATGCCGAATAAATTCCAACAAAGAATTATATAAGTGATCAGAAAAATGAAAAAATGTAATGTGATTTTACAAAATGTCGGTTCTTATTTTTTTTATTGGAAATACGATTTAAAGAAATCAATTACATAGTTCCATTAAATATATATAAATGCAATTAATATATAATAAAATTTAACATTATACCTTGTATTTCTCTTAAAACTGCACAAAATTTAGCCGGTTCTGAAGTCACCACGCGGTTCTAGAATCTAGAAGTTCTCGAAAGAGATAGATAGTTATATCTCTCGCACATGCGTCTTATCCAATGTGACCAAAGTCCGACCTTTAGGGTGCGTTCAAATTGGACAATTTAGTGTACTAATATATTACGTGACTGGTTTTATACGCTAAATTGTGCACTAAATGACGTTAGTATTTTAGAAATAGACATTAGGATTTGCAAAAGCACACTACGCCCTGAATTGCATACCCTAAACTGACCGCCAAGATCCTAAAAATCGTTGCCTAAAATACTAAAATCTTGAATTTGAACACAGCCTCAGTTTCTAAAAATAGATCATTAAAACTTACATTTATTATATAGCTATAATTTTATTTCATATTGTATTAAACATGAATGATATAATTGTACATTTTACACAATATTTTAAATATTTTGTAGTACCTGCAAGTAATAAGTAATAATATGTACAAATCAAATTTGGCGCCACGAATATATTTCTAGAAAATTCATTGACCTCGAAATGATATTACGTAAGTATAGGCACTTATTACGTCTTAAATATAATCTATCAATATGAAATTGATCATATAATATAAGTGATTCAATACGAGAAATTAAAATACATAATAATATTAATCATTATATAAAATATTTAATTTTTAATTAAACAGTTCTAGTTTAGTTGAACGATTGTAGATGTCCCGGTTTACCGGGATATGTTACCAGTTTGATCACTCTGTCCCGGGCGTCCCCTTTGAAAAGTTAAATGTTCCGATCAAAAAATATAAAGTATATTTAGACTAAAAGATAAATGCCAATTTTTATATTTTATTGATGCGAACGCTAACCGCCTTGTGCCATCTCACACCACACACTTCTTTGTTGCAGAATATAAACTGCCGAAGATGCTGGTTGCTTTCTTTCAACATCCTTAATCATAAGTTTATTTTCTGTTTTTGCACAGCCAAACATTTTTATTTGAGAAGCATATTAAGAAAATATAAAATTCAATTATTACAATTACGGAAGTACATATATTAATAGATACGCTTGAACGAGCTCACGAAAATTTCTTAGGAATACAAACTAAGCATGAATATAATAAACTAAAGAGCAATGCTCAGCACGCGTATTGGATAAAATCGTTTCACGAAGAAATCGCGAATTATTACAATACAACTATAGAATATTTAAAGCAATGGAGTCAACTTTTTTCAAAATTGAATGGATTTTCATGCTACTTTGAAGAAATGTTATACCTGAAAAAAACAGACAATTAGAAATTATCGAAAGCATTATTCAATGCAAAGTAAATTTTAAAATGTCGTGCACTGAATTTTACAAATATGTTAAGAAACAAAAAGGACTACTGCAACAGTTGAAGACACAAAATATACCATTATAGACAAAAAAAATCAGTTATTTTCCATTAATAAAACCATATTCCTATTAATTTTATTACAACCCCCGCCCCCTCAATGCTGTCACTGTTTAGGTCGCGACTATTATGGCAACCCTACTCTAATAAGACGTGATGGGGGCTTTTATTCGTATATCATTTGTAACAGTACGGATGTATGTATAATAAAGAAAATGAAATTAAATAATACCACCATAGTATAATATCACACAAAATGTACACACTTATATTACAACACTATTAATTATTATATGTAGTAAATGTTATTAGTCTAAAATAATACATGAAATTGGACGGAATTACGACAGGCATAAACATTAAAATTAACTTACACTAATAATATCTACAATTAATATCTTAAATGTAAAAAATATATTGCTTAGCTGCACATGGAAGAGCGAAATTTTTAACATAATACAGGTATGTATACTATATCTATTGCTTATAATCTTAAATAATAATACTCTTAATTTAATGGAATGTTATTGTATGGAATTTATAGAGGTATGTTCACCTCTTGTCCTAACTATATGTTATAAAATACTGAATAATACAATACATATTTTGTTAATACTACATATTAATAATACATCTCTACACCCTTAACGATAATAATTAATAAAAAATAAATATTTTAAATAACAAAGCATGTAAACAATGCGAATTTTTTGTAAAGTTCAGTTCTTACGAATTTCAAAATAATTAATTTGCTTTTTTACATAATTTTAATGTGTTTAGAATTAGATATCGCATTTCACTGGAAGTAAATATAATTCTAAATGCAAAGGGGCGTTCTCACGAATCAAGTTTAGTTGACCGATTTTAGTTGATCAACAAAAGTTGAATGAAATCTTCAGTGAGAACCTTTGTTTCAATAGAGTTGATCAAACTTCTAGTATCTAGTGGATCAAGAAAAGTTTGAACCAGTCAAACTTTATCGTTCAAGTGATAAATCATCCGCCCTTAACTGAAACTGTGTTGATCAACAGTTTCTATTGAAATGTGTGAACAAAAAATGATTCGAATCATATTCAACTTTTGTTGATCAACCATAATCGCTCAACTAAAGTTGATTCGTGAGAACCCGCCTTTAGTACATGTAACTGAGGTCCTCATTAATGTTACTCCAGAGAAAGTAAACATGAAAATACAGATATTTATTTCTAAATTTCAAAGTGAACTTTCGTGAGGTTTAGCATTCGGACTCGGAGTGCTAACCATTACAGGATTATCATACGCGTAATCCAAGGTGTTATCTTCTGTTGGTCGACGACTTAACGTCGTTGTAGCAGTGGATGGTGTGTTACAATTTCCGTTCGGTGTCTGAAGTCCTATCGGCGGCATATCTAATCGAAGATCCGGTCTACCGGAATTAGCAGTTACAGCGACAGTACTTGCAGGTTTTTCTGATTTGGATGCCTGTTAATAAACAAAATCGTACATATATACTTTTCTAGCACGTGTTGTTTGGTTCTCGAACAATCGAATCTGACACTTACTTCTTTTAGTTTTAGTTTGTTTCTTAACCAAGATATAGTAATGTTATGCTTTTTCTTCCATCTGCAAGTTCTAATCAGAAGTACGATGGTCAGGAAAACGAGAATCAGACATGTTAACGTCAGTGTAACGGTTACCATGTAATGTAGATTTCGTACTTCAGCTGATAATAATAAATAAAGTGTTAATAACCATGAGTATTGTAAATACCAAAACAATAATTTACCTCTCAAGTCGCTCTCATCCTGTTGATTATTCTTTAAATACCGAATGTCGTGTAGGTAATCTGAAAAGTAATATTCATTAATATTCTCCCATTTCTATCAGTATTAATGAAATGATATCACTACAGAATTTTACAGATATTGATCAAACAATCTAGTATTATGCAAGAAAACATTAAAATCGATATTTTAGTTGTGTTTTTTATTTGAATAAATAACCAGAAATTTTAAATATAATTATTTTAGTCCTGAGAATATAATATACAAAGATTATGTATAGTATAATTATAAATTTTCGCCATTAATAATATGAATTTCTTTGAAGTACAAACATTTTCAAGTATTTTTTCTGACATTAGTCATCATCGAAAAATATCGTATGTAATTTTGGAGGTCATTACAGTTATTAAACGTGCAAAAATATTTGTTAACAATTAAGTGACTAAACATACCTACACATATTTACATACCATGAATCATGTACATTTTAAAATGGTATGAAATTATTTTCAAAATTTATTACATACATACATATTTCATGTTATTACTTCATATTTTAAATATCGTATTTAATTGTTCGTATGTTGCATGCATTCTTTACCAGTTGCATTGTTCTTTTCTAAGTAAATACGGTTATGCATATGTATAATAAATGAATTTATTTTCTTATACAATTAATGCGATAATTTATTTCGTGAAATTTTCTAATTCTTCAGCTAAACTATTTACATCATTTGTGTACATGTATTCACTCATTCGTGTCTTAATTTGCATATTAGTCATAACAAATTGAATATTATTTTTGTAGAACGTGCAATTTTCGCAATACATTGAAATTATTTTCACGTAACATGCAAACAAACAACAGTGCTTATCATAATGGCGCTTTTTCAATATTTCTTCAAACGTAATTATAGCAATTCGCAATGTGACGCTGTGTTTAGTATTTAAATATTTAATATGCATTTCTAGCTTATCATCTTTCGCATAACATGTATCTTTGCCTTAATGATAAGTAAATATATACAGTTATAACTATCAGTGTGATAAGAAGAGTTGTAAAAAATAATATTTTTCACGTGTGTTACGCGTATTCGTTTATGTAGGTACTAGATTATTACGTAGTACGTAGTTGGACTAAACTTTTCCTAGATTTTCTATACGCCTTGAATTTGTAAATAGAAAGTTGCTCAATATTGCAGAGAAAACGAAATTCTGTATATTTCAGGAAACGGTTAACTAATTAGTACATTATTGCTTGTATGTTGTCTATAATTTTCTGCAACATTTCCATACATGTAATGAAATTAGACGAGTATATTCTACTACGTCTTATTCTCATTGAGTTACGTGTTTTAATACAAATATAATTAACATGCACATCAACTTTCTCACGAATTGCACGATAATTGCGACTACCGATGTTTTGTAACAATTCAAAAATACTTTCTACAACTAAAATATAAAATAGAATAGTATTTGCATTTACTTATATTGTGATTTTAAACAAAGTAATGTAATATATTATTTTACTTTCTATAATATTAAGTACAGGAAGAACAACTATATAATTTTATACAATACACTCGGTATATTTATAATTAACTGTAGACTTATTCTCTAGTTTGCTCTTACTCTGACAATCTTTCGTGCATCTGGATTCGTCAAAATTGTGATGCTTCTGTGTACACACATCAGCACAGGGCTGACATGATGAAGTAAACTCGCTACAATATTCCAACGGTGAACAATTTCGAGCTCCGCATTTCACACCCAATATTGTCAAATCGGCCGTAACACCGAGTGGACAATATAAGCATGATAACAAAACTAATAAACTTTGAAACCGCGTCATTATACTTCTATACTGGTTTTCCAACAATCACATTTTAATCAAGTACATCAAGTTCGTGTGAGGCTCCGCACTGTTTGCAACTGTTTTACAATGATGCGTTAATTTCGAGTCTCATTTTACTGGCTCTTGACAACTAATTCACTGTATTTAAAGTTGCGTTAGTGTTGTTGACGAACAACCGAATGATTTTGCTGTGTTTCGCTAGTTTTTCACACTTTTTTATCACGGAACTTATCAGGTAACGTTCAACAGGTGTCTTTCGGCCATAGCGATACTTGACTGACTGACTCCATAGAGGTAACGATAACTACCTGTCTGACTCATTGTTCAACCATGAGCGCACACCAGTCATTTGATATTCGACAATTCAGTACCAATGCGAAATAGTATTTAATGAAAATAACATACTTACATTTCATTTCATATATACACATACCTTCTCTATTATAATAACGCAAGTATGTAGATATGGATTATTATTTAAATGTCACAACTTGCCATTGTAATTAATTAATATGTGAATAAACAATTTAAAATCAAAGTATTTGATATGATACACTTGATAGATTTATTACACAAATTGAATAAGTTTTAAAAGGGATAGGAAATGTTTTACATTTTCCGGTAAAAATAAAATCCTGTCTACACCAATGGTTTACGATGGAATGCGAGTGTAACAGCCTTGTGTATGGGGAATATACGGATCAGTATTGTGTATTAGAAAGGTAGAAGAACAGGTATTTCCCCTACTATGTGTGTGGTTTGATACAATGGGCTCTCCTATCAACCCACCCAATGCGACCTGCTCGCTACACTAGCGGTCTCAGAAACGGGTATGCTATGCTGTAACAGTAATTTCAATGCCTGGACTCTACGCATCTTCCTTTACAAACATTTTGTATTCTAAAGTATTTTCAAACAAATTACATATTCTATACAGGTACATACTAGTATGTATATTTAAAATATTTCTAATAAAGCAATCCATTCAAAAGACACACATTTTTGAATTTACCTGTGCAGTATTAATAAGTTTATCTTTTTTAAATAATTTGCCTTGCATTCAAAAGATAAATATTTTAAACTTGAATTAATATAAGTCAAAATAATGTTTGAAATTTTAAACATAGTTGTTAAAACTATTATAAAATTAATCAGATAATAGATTTGTTAATTTGTTATTAACATCTAGTGGTTTGTTACTCGGGGATGAACTAAACTTATTTCTAAAAAAGAAATAAAACGAAAATATATAAAATTTGAGGAAAATCGTTTATTAAACATATACAGTGCATACGCCTACACATTATGCACTCCCGCATTACAACAGCGTAATGAAGGTTGCACCAAGACAGGCGCAAACCAGGACCTCGTTCACACAATCGTTTTTCTTGCGCATGCATACATTATAATCAATCTGATTGATTCGCATATTATCAAGTGACAGTTTAGAAATAAATACAACAAAGTTGATGATGGAAAAGATTTTATTATATTTCAGTTCTTGTTTACAAATGGCTACTGTACGTGTCTTGATATAAAGAAAAAGCATCTCGTCATTATCGGCAATATCTTGCTCGGCTACACTACAAATACAAAATATACATTTCTGGTTTCATACAAATATAGTGTTGATGTGTGAGATGATGGTCCGATAATCGAATTTCATTATCTATATATATGTACTTATAAGTGTGTGTATGTGTGTGGGTGAACAGTCGAGTTATCTAGGCTAGAATTACGGGGAGACAATTCTCAGAGTACATTTCAGTAACATCCACCTTTCTAAATAGAGAATAACTTCAGGTCAACTGATCCACACATTTCTGATTAAGGGGCGAAGCATTATGCATTTTGTATTTACTACATAATATTTACACTTCAATTCACAATCAAATTCGTATGAGAATCATTATCTATTTATCGAAGAATAGTCGTATATACATATTAAATATATATATCTGAGTGCATATATAAAAACTAACTACCTTTTTCTGTAGTAGCTAAATTAGATATTTGTTATATATAAAAAAAAAACACACACACACATACAAATAATTAAATAATCGTTTAACAGACATCGTTCCGCTGAAACACTATTGTTGATTGTGCAAAATAATAATAGAAAAAAAATACTGTATTACAAATGCGCTTATCTTAATTTTAATATAAATACGTTTTATTTTCTTCCATGAAGAGAAAAGCGGAGAGGTAAAAAATTTTGCCTTCTGTGTTATATAAATAATAAAAAATAATTTTCTATCTCGAATATCACAAACTACGAACATTTAATAAATTTAGTTTACTAGTCGAAAAACATTGTTTTTTCCCTCTCGTACATGTATATTGCTTTAAATGATTTATATTTGGTTTGTCTTCAATCTAATACACATAATACTTCACACTCACATACAGTGTTGCCAAACTGCAGCAGTACTACGAGTTTCGCGACGTACCCAACAACATAACACACACGCAAGAAAACAAATACTGCGCTTGGCATTACTGTCGAGAGTAACACGATTACATCTAGTAACTTTTGCTCTAATTAAATATTAAATTAGTTTTTTTTCACTACGATATAGCTAAAGTTTTTTTTTATTATTATTAAATTAGCGAGTGTATGAAGTTAAAATTCAAACAATTTCTATCTAAATGTATTAACTAAATTGCTATCAATTTTGTCTTCATACATATTTTCATACTTCCACAGCCCTCTCTAACAATAATTAATTATAAAAAAAAATATTTCGACTAATTTCACGGCCAAACGAAAGATGAAATAATTTAGCAACGAAACGTTGTGTGTTTCGGTGCTAAATGATTCCATCAGCCAGTTTGGGGCACGTGGAAGAGATTACAACAAGAATTAAACGCTAAGTTATAAAGTTTTTAAACACCCTGTATGAACTAAGAATTAATTTATTTAATACTGAACGGATTTACTGTCATCTAAAGAAATTTAAGAAAATATTTTCTTATAAATATTGTCCCTGTATAATAATAGTATGTGTAGCTGATAAATGTCATTTTGTATACATGAATAATTAGTCTTGACGTTTTTATTTAACAAACATGTCACATGTTTGACGGTCGGTGATGATGATTCAATGACTGTGTGTAGTAGTAATTTATACATCGTTACTGACAGTTCACACATCTCTACGAAATGTTAGGTTAATGTGAAATGCAACGGAAGTTGAACGAACTAATCAAGAATCGTGTAACGAACAATTCGTGTGCGCAGAATCATACATATCTAATATAAATTAAGCGGTGAGAACTGATACTTAATGCTAGCGAAAACTTACACAAACGCTACATAACCTAACTAGTATAAATTCTCTTAAAATCACTTTTGTTTATTTATACAAACAATCAAACAGACGTAATTCGACCCTGCCGTTATATTTTTATTTGATAGAAAAATTATTCATTTTAAAATCAAGTCAATTTTCATAAAAGTCTTTTGTTTACACTGTCAACACTGGCGGTGAACTTCAGTAGCTACCGGCAACTGACGGATGTGACGTCACATTGTTCGATGGTACACTCATTCCGGTGGGACTTTGTACAACGTAGTGTGTGAGTCGCGTCGGTAGCACGCCAGCGTTCAACTGATAGAATTCGACGAGTTGCAGCAGATCGTAGAACTTGGTGAAACCATTGTCCAACGAGAACACGTGTGCTTCCCGTACGGGATCAAGAATGGGTGTGATTTGTGTATGGAGCACTTTACCAGCACATCGGTATGTCAGTACAAATGCGCCAGGATTTGATCGACTGTCTCTTACAAGGAACACTCTGCAAATACAAACAGATCACATGTGATATTAATTACGCTATTCTATTGCGATAAATGAATGCTACTGATGTTCGTATAACAATAGTGACACATACCCATCAACAGTTCCATATCGGGTAACTAATGCAGCAGCCTGATCTCGACTCATGCCGCTGTGGAACCAAGGTTGTGTGATGTGCACACCCGACTCGATGCCCTGCGGTATGGGAGAGTGTGCAGGTGCTCGTGTAGTCGGTCGCCAGCGCCTTCTCCACGAGTAGCCCTCGGCGGCTGCGATAGCTTTCGCTTCTTTCGGATCTTCAACTATCCGTCCGACTGAACCCGTGAAATCCATCGCAACCCTTGACCTGACAGACTCCTAAAACAAACAAAGACCAAATTAACTTCATCATAGTTTTCCACACAAACAGTTCGTATGGTGTAACAACAAACGAAATGTTGTTTTCTAACACAAGTCAATGTATTTTGTTTCTCTGAATATTTCTCTAGCGCTTTTAGTTTGTTACTTTTTTTTGAGGTTCACAACCAATCAGATTTATGGAGCGCTAGCTGACGGGAACGGATGGAAAACGAAACTTCCTTTTCACAGTATGTTAACTTACTTCTATCAAACTGACAGTTTTATATTGTTCAATAGAGGGCGGCTCTTGGTACACTTAATATAAGAGAAATGCTCGACGCACATCACCTATTTCATTTCCTTTTTCCAAGGCAAAAATGATAATCAGTGCATACAAACATGTTATTTATTGTGTACGTAAAACTAGATTGACTTTTCAACTATTTGCACTTCGGTCATTAAACAGGACAAGTTCCGGTATGAATAAAGGAAAAATAAGACGTCGAAGGGACTTACATAGAAGGTATATCCGTATTTTTCAATTACCGAAAAGCAAACTTCTATATAGCTTTCTGAAATGCTCCTCATAACAATACGAACATTAAAGCTGCTATTAGAGACAAAATCGAGTCTGATATTGTTTTCGAAACTGTTCCACTTTTGCTACAGGATTATTATTCTGGATATTTGTTCGGGAGGATAAAAGAAAAAAATACGATATTCTATGGCTTTGCAGCGAGGACGGGAGAAAACAAAATGAAACTGTAAGTGAAAACGTAATAGGTAAGCTTTGTGCTAGTGTTCGGGTTGAATTAAATGGAAACACTAAAACCGGCGGTGATTCAGAATTATGTACTGTAACGTTTTAATAGCGTTTGATTTACTGATTGCAGTAAAATATCAGATAAGAATAACTTTAAAATTTATCACTAAATACATAAAATCGAGGTTATAAATTGGTTCGTACTTGTCATAAATTTATTATTAGTTCATAAAAAAAGCAATATGTATATATTAACGAACTGGCAACGTTGTTTTAATTAGCCACGTGTGATTATGTAATTAATTATCGTATATTTAAACGGACAATAAGAAAAAAAAAAACATTCCTTTAACTATTACGTCTGAAGTAATGCATAATATTAGTTAGATATATACATATATATCTATGCGGTAATATGTATTAATCTAGTAGGCGAACATTACTATTTGACAGAATGCAACTGTTGTCTCAGCTTTGTATTGCAGGGTTGCATTCCGAACTCATTTTAAGGGGAAGTTATATTTATATGACAATAAAGTCATTTCACTGAAACAGAAATTGATTACGTAATGAGCTAGTGTAGCAATTGGAGTTTGAAATTAACTTAATATGTATTTCAACACATCATGTAACAAAATGTATGAGAAATATTTGGCAATGTATATAAAGAAATATAATCCAAATATAAATGAATACACTAAACGTTATTGGAAGAAACGGTAATGACGTAAAGACCTCTAACATGACGTTTTTCTCGAGATGTAATTTTGAACGTTACATATTAGTACTTTGCCAGAACATGTTCCAAGAACGTTCGAAATAAAAAATTAACGACACGAATTAAGTCGACAGACGCGAAAATACGCGGAATGACGTGTGAATCTGTCAGAATGTCAGGAGGAAATTTCAGAATGACTACGACAAATATTAACTTGGAACTCCGCCAACAAGTACATTTGAAAGTGACAGTTTTAATTATTTTTTTCCGTGTAACGCCATCACAGCAAGGAAGAAAGATGATTGAGTAATTACGGGCGAACATGGGTAATTAGCATGATTAGTAATTAAATCAATTCATTCCTGTTGCAATGAAAGTGAAAATATGATGAAATCCAAAGTAATTATTGCAGTCTCCCAAGTGTGACTGTTTAGTTCTATTTTTACTATCAACGATTATTTCATAAAAAAAAAATATATGCAAATACATTTCAACTTGCTTAACATCTCTAAATACATGTCGACATTTGTATTGTTCTGTGTCTAATTTTAATTTCAATAAGTTAAACTAGAATTATAAAGAAAGTTTTTGTTATGTTCTATATAGAAAGTAAATATTGTTGTGTAGAAATCTTGTGCTTCAATTTCTAATATGTAGTCTATAACCTGAATGTTAAAATAACTTGATTTACAACAAAACAGACGCATGTTGTAACTGTGATTGATGCTTATAGTTTTAGACAGTAGCTAATATTTAATGAGAATGTAAACAGTAGGTATTAATAAGAACGATAATTATATATTCTGACAATATATTTCTGAAAGCATGCCAGTGATACATTTTCGAAACCCCGTACAATAACACAAACACTTTGGTGTTTGTCGCAAACTCCACGAGATGTGTTTGGGGGCGAAATTAAAATAAATGGCTTCAATTCCGTAAGTAAGCCGACACAACGATAAAACATCAGGGAAAGAAACAAACAAGACTCACTCTTCGAGTGAAAAAATATATTACAAAACATCTGCGGCGAACCGTAGGTACGGCGGAATTATAAACGACAAAAAACAAAAAACGTTAGTCGCATAATGAACTCATAACGCATGCGCACAACTTCAAATAAATAACCAAACAAGACGATGATGAAAACGATAAACTTTATATACATAAGATGTCGCTTTTTATTCGTATTTCGTTCCGTATTTTTACTTTTTCTTTTTGCCTCGTTAATTATTTCACGGTGTACCGGATTGTGAAGAGTGAGAGTCCTCTTGTGTCTTGCCCGGAGCCTGATATCCGGATTCCGGGAGACGACATTACAAGAAGCTTTTCTTTACGAAGTCTCATAATAATTTTTATTTCGTATTACAGCAGACTGGTTAGTGGTGTTGAAAATAATTAAAAACAACAAAGTAATATTCAAAATAAAACTTTTCTTTTCATCTTGGGCGGTTATAAATGAAATATGCAAAAACATATTATGAGAAATAGGTTGCAAAACTTTGCAAAAAGATTTATATAAAATTAATATTTCATATCGTTTCTAGCTGTGCAGCGGGGGTGGTATCTTCGGGCGTTACATAACCTTAATCTGTACGGTGGTTCACATCACCACCAACCCCTAACGGAGACACAGAGTTTTCATCAAAGGGCGCTTTTCCTAATAACGTGCGCTTTTCCCGCTTCCGTTGTTTGTTTTCAATCTTCGCTACATATTAATAAAAGCCACGACCGCTTCCATTGGCGTGCGAGAGAAAATAATAAAGTGAACTACGGGTGGGTTCTTTATTAGTAAACCCCAGGGAGAAATACCGGGAAGAGGGATAAAGAGATACCCCCCCCCCCCATCTGTAAATTAATAAATCGTTAACAAGAAAACACAATATTCTGTACTTGACGTTACGTAAGGATTTATATTTGAACAATTAAATAAAGAATAAAGCTGATAAGATTTGATTAAGTGCATCACCAGATAATTTCAGTGACGTTCGTATATCTTCTTTTTTTATACATCAATCATATTTAATCTAATTTAAAAGATATCACATTAAATTGTTAATTTAATTTATTGCTAGTAAATTAATATTCATTGAATCATATGTTGACGTATGTGGAGAGATGTATGTCAAAGGCAGCGCGCACTTCTGTATGAAGAAATATCCATGTGTATTGGTTTTTTTATTTTCATGTCATAATTTGAAGGAAAGTCATAATTTGTTAGATAGCTGTATTTAATCATACAAACATGAGTATACAAAAATACATGCCTTTGTTCAAGAAACAAATTGTCATAATAAAGGCGATGTATCGCAATGGTAAATTTAAAAATATTTTTTTGTTAATTGTACGTATCTGTTCATAATTTTTCTATTTGTTCTCATTTTGAGTTAGTATCGGGTTTTAGTCACTAAATAGATATTTCTTGTGGTTAAGAGATGCTAAATATCTTCTAAAATGGATAAAACAATTTGAAGAATTGCATTATATTTTTGCTCCCTAAAGACGAATTTTTAAAAAATCCTAAGTTGGGTCAACTAAAATGGGAAGGGGCTCGTATATGAGATAGCATAAGCATGTTTAATTAAACTGCGCAAATGAATAAGTAGATTACGTAAGTAGACTCTGATTCTCCGTGTAGGAAGCAAATTGACTATAAAGTTGATAAGCATTATCAGCTGATGCTACAAGATAGCACCCATAGACTAGACATTGTGTCTATTGCAAAAAAACACTACTAGTTCAA
This sequence comes from Carabus problematicus, assembly GCA_963422195.1. NCBI lineage: Eukaryota > Metazoa > Arthropoda > Insecta > Coleoptera > Carabidae > Carabus > Carabus problematicus. Next base: position 4,094,190 of record OY728582.1, on the reverse strand, counting down.
AGTTCTAACAGAGCAAGTATTGTAACCTGCACTCTATTTTAAATATTGAAGATAACCTTTATATGTAAATATGGTAAAATCAGAAAAATAGAATTACTTGCTATAAATATATTATTTATCATCGTAAGGTCGTAATATAGGTTATAGAAGGAATTTGGAAAAGTTATTAACAAAACAGTGCTGTAAGTATGTTTAGTTCCACAATAATGGAGACGCTTAAAATCATTAGTTTCAATCATGTCAGCGGTGTATGTGACTAATTTATATTAATGTTACTAACGGCACTGTAATAACGCCCTTGTTGCCGTAACAAGACGACCGTTAAACTATTTGATTACGTCTTCCGCGATAACAAAAATCAAGTCTCTGTAAAATTAATCAGTTTCAAGATATCAAACTAATTACACATCGCAATCTACTGTTGATAAGTTAAAAAAAATCGATAGTAATGATTATATTCATAATTCGCTATTTTCATCATTGTGCAATCAATGATTGACAGGTCGCTTGATGAATGCCGAAGTCGCGTCTCACGTTTCGCGGAACTGAAACTCAAGTTCATCAAGATTATGATGACATCAGCGTTCGGTAACCCGTAGTTTCTACTCTTAATTCCTCCATGTACAAATGCCAAAGGGTCACATGGATTTCTGTCGCGTCTCATCACTTGTGGACGACGAATGGACCTCAATTTTTTCAATTTCAAGATCTCTTTATTGTTACTTTTAATGATACAGTCAGTTGGCAGCATGTGTTAGATACATTATTGTGATTTCCTACAGTTAGACATGTTTACATCACTTTTATTTATTTGATTACATTTGTTTATGATAATTTGTATTTCATTTGTTTTGTATTTGTAGAGTGTCAGTGTTAGTGTAGTGTGTTCGGCAGGAAAGTTTAGGTGTAAAAACCTGCTTAGGAGGGAATGGACCTGATGATGTTACCGTAGTGTGCTCACGAGTGTCTCATAGTACCACCATTGTACCGGGGTGAGTCATGTACGTTCGTAGTACGTAATGGACTCGATCTGTACAGCAGATTCGACGAGCCGGGTCATCATACAAGGTCAATTGTACGAATTGGTGTTCTAAATTGATTCATTTGTTCTAAAAGATCTTTCGATTGTGGAGTAGTACAGGTCACGAGGTAACCATTGAATATTCCACGACATCTGAATGTCGTACTAACAATTCTTCTTGGTACAACTTATAAAAATGTTTTATTCCAGCAGACGATACCATAAAGAACAGAAACACGCAACATAAACATTTATGTCTTTGCTTACCTTAAAAATTACTTGATTATAAAAGAAAATTTTGAGTGCCGTGCAATGACTAATATCGAATACACATTTATCTATATTGGGGAGTGTTCTAGAAATGAATTAAAAAGGTTTTATCTTGCTTATTCATTGGTAGTGTAAAAATCCAAAGTACAATTTTTGCTCAGTGAAATCTTATAATTTAGCGATAATTTTTATATTGTTTATAGAAAAAAAAAGTACAGAGAACTTCAACAAAGTTTTTACAAAACTTGAAGATAGATTGTTAATTAGTTTATTTACATATGAGATGTTTGGCTCGTCGAATACTGATTCATATGTAACAATGCGAGTAACCAACCCCACAACTAACCAACACTAACCGGTAGAGACTAGGTCATTGTAATAAGAGTTGACCACTCCCCTATTGAGCGTGGTGCATCATGGGATAACCCTAGTTCACAAAGGAACAATGCACACATGCATAGTTAAAACCATCCGACCACTTCCGTACTAGCAATGGTTGCAGTTTCTAGTTTCTGCAGCTATAACCGAATGCAAAATAGATACTAGGCCTTTGTTATTTGGGGCATTTTTTTATGACAACGCTGGAACGAAACTGATCTATAAAAAGTACCAAAACTTAGATCGTAAAGGCAACCGGGACACTTAAATTTCGCTAAAGAAATGAATTTCCAGGGACATTTAGAACCAAAATGGTAGTTGAGAAAATATTTTCTAGTATTGAAAAAACTACTTTACGTAGATTTTATATTCACATATTCATAAAAATAAAAAGACAAAAAATAAACCAATTCTGAGGAAAATAGTATTTTCAGACAATTTTTTTCACACTTTAAGTAGTGATTTTAAAAACATTTAAGTTGTTAACTGATTTATTAACGAAAATAATATGTTAAATAATAAATTTTGTTCATTGGGAAAATAATAAATTGATGATGGAAAATTCGAACACGATTAATAGAATATAATTAAATAGGAGTATTAATTAAGTATGCTTTTACAGTATCATGCAATGAAATTTTTCTTAGCATAAAGTACATTTTTTACTTATCAACTAGTCACGCGCCACTTTTTTTTCAATAATCTATAAATTATTATCATCGAATACTTCTATAAATAGCTGCGATAAGGCGAGAAAGAATTTATCTTGGGTTAATAGTAACATTAGAGGAGTTAATGCATTTCCTTAATGCTTCAAGGTTAATTGCCCCTCGCAGTATGATTTAATGACATTGATAATTAGTAAGAAACATGTACCTAAATATAAACAGACTAGTCCATTTGTTATAAAATATGCACTTGTAATTTATTATACACATCGATAAATAAGCGATAAAGGCAATAAACAAATAATTATACTAGTGATGTTTGTGTAAATTTCGAAAAATTCAACAAAATGAACTGCTCTGTAATATTGAATGTGATAAATGGAGCATTTTGATATGCAACTGATGGCTGGTACACAGTAGGTATATTTGCTCAGCATTGACATGGCCAGCTGATATACTGTTATATGTACAACATGCAGTTGCTAAGCGAAGTGTACCTATCATGTGTGTATATCGTTGGCACGAGCTCTTTGTAGCACAACCATCTCACATTTTTTCACACACGCACACACACACACACGCGGATAGTGAACAAAAGAAGCCATTGTTTCGTATCCCCCTTTTTTGCTGTCAACCTATCACACAGTACGCCACTGGTGTGACACAGGCTGCGGAACGCCGCTTGACGACGAAGTTATATTACCGTTACTGAAAACGTTATATTCAGCTTAGCCAAATCAGGAGAAAAAATATTGTGAAAAACTCACAATATATTTCTTCACAATGTTAGAGCTATGCTATGCCTACGAACTAAAAAAGCGCAAATAACAATCGTTATATAACATTGTACGTTGCGAAATCTGTTTACAAATCAATGATAGTTTTAATTTCATATTTTCACGTTGCCCAAAATGACGAACGGTTGTGCAATTCAATTAGAAGGGGAGCACTGCAGTTAGCGACCAGTTACTAGCTGTATGGAAAAAGTCGGATCATTCTTTGTATCCAGTTACAGCGAGAGTCACATACGTCACGTTTCACGTTTAATGTCAAGCATCCGGTATATTTACGGTCGTAAATTACATAGGTGTGTTCCGGTGCAAAATTGACAGATGAAATATGAAAAGTTGCTGCGGTGCATGACACAGTAAGTTTTACTGAGTATGTGTCACAACATCCACTCGGCATGCCCTCCAATGTTCATAAGCTCCACACGAAGATCTCCGAACTAAGCTTCGGGTGTGGCCGGACTGCTAGTTTAAAGTACGTGTTAATCCCAACAAAATTAATAATGAAATGTCAAATTATAACGTGAAAATAGCAGTTAATACGGAAACAATTATTTATTAACCTACATTATAATAAATAATATTAAATCATTTTGTCAATGTATTGTGACTGTATTGTAGAAAACGAGAAAATGTATAAGCGTACAAATTTATTAAATTAATTTATCTTCTGAATAATTGTTCACATAAATGTACATAGAAATAATAAAGTACATATTTTGTGCAAATAATATTGATATAAATATAGTAGCCATTAATTATTTCTTAATTAAATAGTAAAAAATTAATTTTAAATATTACCAGAGTTTTTCCAAAAATAAAATAATATTTCTATATTTAATTTACGTATAGATATAAATTATTGCAATATCTTTAAGATAATCTTTTCCAGGATATATTGAATTATTTACAGTATATTTATGAAAATAGTAGGAAGGATTCATTTTCCATAAGATCAGCTAATTCATGATTTTTAGTTTCTTATATTAGTAATTAATATATGAATACAATGTACACAAGAAATAAAAACGAATTATCAATTAGTAAAATTATATCAATTATATATTAATACATGTATCAATAATATATAATAAGTACCACTGGTATGAATACTGTGTATGGCTTATTTACATTTAAGTTGGTAACAACAGATGAGCATCGTGAGAAAAAGATAGAGCTATCTAGTATACATTTGTTAGAGAGAGATGCCAGATTTGAAAAGTGACAAAATACACTTGTTAAATTTGTGAGGTTAAATGCAATTGTTTACATGTCAAAAATATCAAACAGAATTGTTTTTCAAGAAATTTTATACATTGAGAACAAATAAGCGAATGTAATTAACAAATAATATTCAAATCAATCATCTCTCAACAACGATATGAAGGATAATTGCTGCAAAAGCTGAGTGATGATAACCGATTATATAGAATTGGATAATATACATGTATTTGTTTCAATATGAACTGTAATTGTATTAAGGTATAAAATTCATTTACAGAGCATACATTATCAAGAAGTAAATGTTTAGCTGAGGAAATATGAAAATTGATTATTGACGATGACTAATACAATATATGTATTACATCTACTAAACATCACAGTACAGAAAATGATTATATGCACCAAGCAAATCCCAACATCATCGAACAACGAAGGACAATAATGAAACATGATGTATGTTATATTAAATGACGTGTTGTTAAAAAGAAAATATAATTGTGGAATAAACACTTCGACAACTAGGTTTGATACAATTCATACCCTTGCATACAGATATGCTATAAATATGCTGTAAATTCTGACATGTATAGCAAATCTGTTACCTTACGAATGATTAATATCTAGCGTTTTCATTCAAAACCAAAATGAACTGCTCCTCCTATAGGAAGTTAAACTACCCGCACTATCTAATATGTTATATTATGCGACTATTCAGTCTTATTTCACAGAGCTAGCAAAACCAATAACGAAAGTAATGAAAGCAATACATGTTTGGCAGAATGAAAGGAAACATCAGATGTTGATATTAATTTACCGCAATAACTTCTACCCTACATAGCAAGAAAAATGAAAATATGAATTAAATAAACCCAACACCATCCAAGGTCGTAAATAACTACAGAGGAAACATGAATATGTACATAAAATGACATGAAACAACGTCTTGGGATAACTGGTGGTGTAATCGGTCTCGTGCTTTTAATTAGGAACATTGCTGGTCTCTGTGCGAAAGTACTTCTTGAATATAAAGTAAATCACATGTTAATATGGAAGTTTTTGAGACGTTTGCTGAGACTAACGCACAACACGTGCTTAGATATTTCAGCAAACATAATACTATTTTATATTATTTAATAAATCTATATTAGCATGGAATATACTCCTACTTTAGCATAGCAATACTATTAAGTAATCCAAATGTATTAGGATCTCACTGAATAAAAATTTATTATTATAACATGTATAGTTTATTTTATAGCTTAATAAAAATATGTTCCTGATACATTCATGTTTCATTTCATCTCAAAATTAAATGAGAAAAAAATTTAAAGATGCATTATTACCTATTTCATTAATTTGTTGTTGTTATTCTGAAATGACAGGCAACTGTGCAGACATATATGGATAACTGGTTAACTGCACGATACTGGTGTCCATCAGGGTAACCAAAGTGACATATTTAATATTATTTATAAACATGTATTTTTACACATCCGGAAGTAGAAGTCGGTTTCTATGGCGTCAAAATCATGACAGAAGTAAAGTATTTACTCCCTAGGTACGAAATAAAACAACAATATCCCTAGGGGAGTTTTTATTATAACAAAGGTTTTTGTATGCAAATGTTTGTAAATGTAGGTAAAAATATGTCTTTAAATTGTTTCTTCACCTAATTTTGATATGAATTGAAACACGAATGTATAAGGAACATAATTTTATTAAGGTATATATATAGCCATTCGTTCAAAATATCACTGAGTATCATACAAATATACAGAGGGCTATATGACTGGTTTAAGTTATTGCAGAAGAATTACATTTTTTGTAACTGTTATTTTAAGGAATATAATGAATAATTTTACATTTTGATTAGTGTAATAGGTGCATATACGTCTGAAGAATGTGTATTAAGTATTATTATCATAATAGATTAACACATGGGTAAAAATAATATAAAATAGTATGTTTACATTCCGCTTCACGGATAAACATGGTATTTTATTAGCCTATAATCTGTGTATTATCTTATAAGCTATCTTAGTATCGCATGACAGGATAATAATCGACAATTTGGTGAAATAAGGCACACAGAATGTTTACTATGTTAGTGACACATTTAAATGTCCCACCCATATCAGCTGCTGCCTTACCAACCTTGTCCCAATTATGATATGCGAATACATATTATTAATTAAATAATATAATTATACAATCCCTTCTCCAATCATATATAAAAATCAATTTTCTTTATATCCGTAACTAGAAATTATCTTTTTATTTAAAGATTTATAGGTATATCTGAAGTATACTGTGATAAATGTATGTAATTCATTACATTGAAATTAATGTACTAATAGAGCTCTGTGTATTTGCGTTTTATTTATTGAACTGTTTGAATTATTTTCATACACAAAAATAATTATTAGTGCACCGTAACAGATTGTTTGAGTACCACAGCTTTATTGTCGATAAAATTTGGCTGTGTAACACGGCTGTGGAGGTTGTGAACATTCCGAACACTTCCGAAAATTTCCGAGTGTGGAGGTTATGACTAGTGGAGGGCATGAGATGCTCCGGTTTTACTCATCGCTAGTACCGTCTTCATCCGAACAATTACGTAAATGGCCGAACTATTACGAAGAATAATAGTCCGGAGAAATACGGAGATGGCCAAAAAGGAGTATGTGTCACAGCATCTACTCGGCATGCCCTCTAATGTTCATAAGTTCTACACGAAGATCTCCGAACTCAACTTCGGGTGTAGCCGGACTGCTAGCTTAAAGTACGTGTTAATCTCAACAAATTTAATAGTGAAATGTCAAATTACAACGTGAAAATAGCAGTTAATACGGAAACAATTATTTATTGAATTATATTATAATAAATAATATTAACTCATTTTGTCAATGTATTGTAACTGTATTGTAGATAACAAGAAAATGTAAGAGCGTACAAATTTATTAAATTAATATATCTTTTGAATAATCTTTCACATAATGTACATAGAAATAGTAAAGTACATATTTTGTGCAAATAATATTGATATAAATATAATAGCCATAAATTATTTCTTAATTAAATAGTAAAAAATTAATTTTAAATAACAGAGTTTTTCCAAAAATAATATAATATTTCTATATTTAATTTACGTATAGATATAAATTATTGCAATATCTTCAAGATAATCTTTTCCAGGATATATTGAATTATTTATAGTATATTTATGAAAAGATAGGAAGGATTCATTTTCCATAAGATCAGCTATTCATGATTTTTACTTTCTTATATTAGTAATTAAAATATAAATACAATGTACACAAGAAATAAAAACGAATTATCAATTAGTAAAATTATATCAATTATATATTAATACATGTATCAATAATATAATAAGTACCACTGGTATGAAAACTGTGTATGACTTATTTACATTTAAGTTGGTAACAACCGATGAGGATCTGGTGACAAAGATAGAGCTATCTAGAATGCATTTGTTAGAGAGAGATAAAAGATTTGAAAAGTGACAAAGTACACTTATTAAATTTGTGAGGTTAAATGCAATTGTTTACATGTCAAAAACATCAAACAGAATTGTTTTTCAAGAAATTTTATACATGTACATTGAAAACAAATAAGCGAATGTAATTAACAAATAATATTCAAACCAATAAAGAATCAACCATCTCTCGGCAACGTTATGAAGAATAATTGCTGCAAAAGCTGAGTTATAATAACTGATTATGTAGAATTGGGTAATAAACATGTATTTATTTCACTATGAACTGTTATTGTACTAAGGTATAAATTCATTTACAGAGCATACATTATCAAGAAGTAAATGTGTAGATGAGAAAAATGAAAATTAGTTATTGACGATGACATGATATTACATGTACTAAACATCACACTACAGAAAATGATTATATGCACCAAGCAAATCCCAACATCATCCAACAACGAAGGACAATAATGAAGTTTGGTATATTAAATGACGTGTTGTAAAAAAGAAAATATAATTGTGGAATAAGCATTTCGACAACTAAATGTGATACAATATACAATTCATATCCTTGTATACAGATATGCTATGAATTCTGACATGTATAGTAAATTTGTGATCTTACGAATGATTAATATCTAGCCTTTTCATTCAAAACCAACTGCTCCTCTATTATAAAAAGTTAAACTACCCGCACTATCTAATATGTTATATTATGCGACTATTCAATCTTATTTCACAGAGCTAGCAGAACCAATAACGAATGTAATTATAACAGCAATACAGGTATGGAAATATCAGATGTTGATATTAATATATCACAATAACTTCTACTCAACAGCAAGAAAAATGAAAATATGAATTAAATAAACTCAATGTCCTAAATAAAATGACATGTAGGAAGGAACGTCTTGGGATAACTGGTGCTGTAATCGGTCTTGTGCTTTTAATTGGGAACATAACTGATCTCTGTATGAAAGTACTTCTTGAATATAAAGTAAATCACTTGTTTATATGAAAGTTTTTGAGGTGTTCGCTGAGACGAAAGCACAACACGTGCTCAGATATTTCGGTTTCTATGGCGTCAAGGACAGAAATGAAGCATTTACTCCCTAGGGACGAAAACATTTTTCGAAAGGGAGTTTTTATTATAACAAAGGTTTTTGTAAATAAATGTCTGTTGTCATGGTACGCGTTGCATGGAAACATTTCCAAAGACTTGTAAATATTGCAATTTCGCTCCGATTTATTATAATTCATTATTTATAAAATTAAGTGTTTCTACGCTCGAACGTGGATGTATTTGTATTGCATTGTATTCAAACTACACCTCAGGAAAAATAAGCGGTTTCTTTCCCTTGGTGTATATTATATTATTTAATATATCTATATTAGCATGGAATATGCACCCGCTTTACCATAGCAATACTATTAAGTAATCCAAATGTATTAGGATCTCACTGAATAAAAATTTATTATTATAACACGTATAGTTTATTTTATACCTTAATAAAATTATGTTCCTTATACATTCATGTTTCATTTCATCTCAAAATTAAGTAAGGAAGCAATTTAAAAATGCATTTTACCTATTTCATTTGTTGTCATTCTGAAATAACAGGCAACTGTGCATACATATATGCGATACTGGTAACGAAGGTGGTGACATATTTAATATTATTTCTAAACATATATTTTTACACGTCCGAGAGTAGAAGTCGATTTCTATGGCATTAAAACTGTGACAGAAGTAAAGTATTTACTCCCTAGTTACGAAATACAACAATATCCCTAGAGGAGTTTTTATTATAACAAGAGAATGTCTGTTGTCATGGTACGCGTTGCAAGGAAACATTCCCAAAGTCCTATATTGGAATTTCGCTTCGATTTATTATAATTCTTTATTTATGAAATTGAGTTTCTACTCTTAATTGTGAAAAAATAATATATACACTTCGGGAGAAACCACCATTTTTCCCTCGATATATTTGTAACAGAGGGTTATATGACAGGTTTAAGTTATTGCAGTACATAGTATGATATTTGTTGTAACTGTTATTTTAAGGAATGTAGTAAATAATTTTACATTTTAATTAGTGAGATAGGTGCATATACGTCTAAAGAATATGTATTAAGTATTATTATCATAATAGATTAACACATGTATAAAAATAATATAAAATAGTCTCTTTACATTACGCTTCACGGATAAATATGTTATTTTATTAACCTATAATCTGTGTGTTTTCTTATTAGCTATCCTAGTACTGTAAGGCAGGATAATAATCGACAATTAGGTGAAATATTTCATACAGAATGTTTACTATGTTAGTGACACATTTAAATGTCCCACCGATATCAGCTGTTGCCTTACCAACCTTGCCCCAAATATGATATGCGAATATATAATATTAATTAAATAATATAATTATACATTCCCTTCTCCAATCATATATAAAAATCAATGTTTTTTATACCCGTAACTGGATGTTATCTTTTTATTTAAAGATTTATAGGTATATCTGAAGTATACTGTGAATACTACATTCTGATATTTGTATGTAATTCATTACATTGAAATTAATGTACTAATAGAACCCTGTGTATTTGCGTTTTATTTATTTGAATTATTTTCATATAGAAAAATAATTATAAGTGCACCGTAACAGATTGTTTGAGTACCACAGCTCTATTGTCGATACAATTTGGCTGTGTAACACGGCTGTAGATCTTGTGAACATTCCGAACACTTACGAAAATTTCCGAGTGTAGAAGTTGTGACTAGTAGAGGGCATGAGATGCTTCGGCCAAAAAGTTATAACCCGAACTATTACGAAGACTGCCGAAGATGGAATAGTCCGAATAAATACGGAGATGACCGAAGTTATAGCCCGAACTATTACGAAGACTGCCGAAGGCGGAAATAGTAGTCCGAATAAATACGGAGATAGGCGATGGCCAAAACGTTACAGTAATGTAAAGTCATACAGAATTATGTAACTTTTGTAGCCTCCGGAAGAATACGAGAAATAACAAATGGCCGAAAAGTATAAAAATACCTTTTCCAATGGGTACACACACAGTTGATACACCTACTGTGCTTCTTTAAAGCAAGATTAATGATCTTGTGTCTATTCTAACGAAAAATTCGCCGAATGAAAATTGACTTATGAGACGACTTATGAGTGTCGTGTGCTCACTAGACGCATTGTTAAGGAACGCAGCCGATAGATGACAGTGCCGGAACTGAATAACGATGCTTCGGAGAAAGAATATCTGCGAGATGGGGGACATAACTAACGAGACTCGATCCGCTACACAATGGAGCATTGACAGCAGTCAATATTACAGTAACACGAGAATGAATACTAATATAAGCACATAAGCTAGAAAAAAAAACGATAATTTCTATATGCATCATTATTTTATAACATGGAAGTGAAAATTATTCGTCCAGTAAAAATTAGCAAAAAGAAAAGAATCAATATTCAAAGTTTTTTCTTTTCATCTTTAAAGAAAAAATGCGAATAATTCGCCTTGAAGCCGGGTGTAATAATTTTTAGATAATTTAGTAACGGTAAAGTATGAGTCATGGACACTTGCTTGTACACGCAAACTGCATAAAATGTATGAAAGGTTTGTGAACAGTTGGCCATGGCATGAGTTACAAAAAAATTATAAGTTGCCAATGAAACTTATTTAATATACTAAGAGAAACAGTTAAATAAATAAAAACTGTACTATCTAAATTAAATACCATGTAGCAAAGTTGCTGTGAATGCACATTATGTATTATAAAAGCAAAACATGAAAAGCTTCGTTTACACGGTAATAACTTGTGTGTTGGGGCGTCTACCTGTGTTACACAGGGTTATAAAAATACTCTCGTCTGTATGCGAAGCTATCTTGGAATATAAACAGCATCATTACACATCTCGCTACTGAGATACACGAGTCTGAAACATGTTACAACAAAGCACATGACGTATTACGAACATTACTACCTATTCACAATGTTCTGAATGGACGACGGCGACGACGACGACGTTTCAGGGTCTACTTTGTTATTAGCCCACCATTCACGAGAGATGCTGATCTCTCCACGCTACTCAGGCATCACGTGATACAGAATTATGTATGGCAGAAATTCTCCGCACGTTATATTTGTAATTTAGAAATGTTTTCTTGGATTTTCATTACGCAAAATACAGACTTGAAAATTAAAAGATAAATTGTTGAACACTTACATTTGGCACGGTGTAACTGTTATATTCTTTGGGATTGATCGACTCCACCTGTTTGTTCTTGAACGCCCTGTAGTTCTCGCGTAACTGCTTTCCATACTGCAACACACGACATACAGAACACATGAGAATATTTTCACCCAATCAAATATTAAATGTCACACGATGTTATAGCCAACACATATCAGTTACCTACATCGTTATTCTTGGAAGATATACACTTGTAATAAGCACAGACACTGCCTTGCATAGCCATGTGAACAGTAACTGTTGTTAATAAATTAGATATTCACAAAATTACTTGTCATACTTCGTCGGTGATGACAGCTAACCTTATCTTTATGTAACACAATTGCACACTGTAATTATTTAGAAACACACTTTTGTATTTAAACGAACAGTACAATATTATCAGTAATCACATTCGAGTCACGTGTGTGACGTTTGGAAAGAATAAATGAAATGACAATTGCATCGGAAGATAATGACCACGCCGTACGTTGGTGAAACGAACAGTGAATATGAGCAGCCGTTAGGAGTTTGTGCACACGTACCACAGCCTACTGTCTGCACATCGTCTGACATGTCAGTAGCGTACCGATGGGTATCTTTGAACTCGCGTAAATAATTATAATGTCTGACTACAGGTGAAGCGATACATTAATAATGTATGAAGCGATACATGTAGAACAAAGTGTTGTATTTAAAACATCTTACAATTATTCTGAATATTAACATGAGTTTGAAGCATTTTGCAGGTCATAAATATGTTGGTACGTGCGTGGAATATGTATGTATTTAGCTTGTCACAATCATGTTACTATGATTTATGAAGTCGCATTTAAAATGAGAAAATATAACAAAAGGTAGACAAAATAAAAATATGTGTATTTACAACAAAAAAAAAATACGAAACGATTACTAACATTCGTTGCGCAATATTACACACATTTCAATATAATAATTAATGATACAAATTTACATATTGCAAATATATGAGATACAATTCAGAGTCTGGAGATAATTTAAACGTTTTTATGGTATTTCTAATTTACATATATCAAATGAACTAATACACAATGTAATATCAATTTCCATACAATTATTATATCCATGATTCAATCCGCATTAAATTTAATTTAAATACACATTAATTTAAAATGGCATATTGTAATAATAAATGTAGCTAAATTAATAAAAATTCCGTCTAGATAGAATTCGCGGTTTTTTGTGAATTAATAAATCTTAAAAACATTTGGAGTCTGATAGATTTAAAGATAATACGATTTATGCATAGATATAATTGGGTACTTAATTGTTATTCCGAATGTTACGACACTAAACGATATTTGAATAATTAAATCAAGCGAAGCGACTGTGCAGGATTTTCCAATAATTTGAATTTAAAAGTATCTTTAATTTACATACAAACAGAGCATCACGGCTTTCCTACAAAATATCTAAGTTGTTTACCTTTGCGAGCCTCATCGCTGTAAGCCAACACGTTCGAGCCCGTTCTGAATCGCAAGCAAGACACCGAAGCCCTGGCCCGGCGTCGTCTTCGGCGGACTCGGCTCCGTCGGCCCCGGATGGACGTAGGCAGATGCCCCACTCCGTCGGGGCGCGAAACTGGTTCTTTGCGTTCAGCGTCGCGTACACAAAGTAATCGGAGAGCCGCGCGAACACCGACAAGTTACCGGCGTCCGCTTCGCTAACCTGCAACACATACAAACACAACAAAATATAAACATCTATCGCCACATCTAATTCGGGGAACAAAAATATACAGAATGCGTTAAATTGTAGAGCATAACGGACATCAATAGTGGCATTCGTGTGACACAATGTGAAAATTTTCCGTAACTTTTATCTTCCAGATTATACATATGACATCGTCGATTAACCTTGAAAATTATGAAAACGGAATGTTACTTATCTATTTTTACCAAGTGTAAAGGAAAATTAATGTCGATTTATTTAATGCGTATCAGGACATTGGAAAAATAATAAGAAGGAAACAATTAGTATTATCTTTAAATGTATCAGACAAGAGATTACACAAAAAAAGATTTTGTATACTCAATAAAATAGGAGTTATCAAATATTGTAATACTTTTTTTTGTAATTAAAACAGTGCGTTAATGTAGCGATAGAATACAATGAATCACCGTTTCCTAGTTTAGTAATTAAATAGTTATACGTAGAACTCGATGAGTGTACGATGCAATATAAGGAAATGAAAATATTTTATTTCTAAAAAGTGCAGACAAAGCAAAAATAAACGAAACATTTTGTTAAATACGATTTTAATGTTGCTAAGCAAATTTCTACAAAGAGAATATGAATATGACGTAAGGTAAAACTTATAGTTGGCATTATTGACAATTCCCTACTTCCTCGGGAATCAGTCAACTTCAGGCTTGCCAACATCGAGCAAGAAATATATATGTACCATAGTGACTCTTGCTTTCTCGACTACTGATACCATCTTCAATTATTGAAGTTCACGCAGCCGGTTAAGGCAAGAACACTGTTTCACAATCATACAATATTAAGGCCCAATACTGACACGATATTTGCTCGTAAATCAGCGGTACCAAAACCGTTAAACACACATGCGAAAATAACATTTGAAAATGTCGATTAAATGTGTACATTAATTCTAAATATGGCGTAATTTTTGTTGTTAATATATTTTAAGTTGATTTCGTTTTGGAAAAATAACATACTGGTTGAGAACTGCTGGACGAAGAGTGCGTATGTTGCGTGATATTGTAACATAAAGCTTATATACGTTTTTCTCGGCTAAGTTATGGATTTCGTACGTTGCGTTATCGGGCAATAATTAGAATGAATGTTAACGCCTACGTTTACAAGCAATTTGTCTTTAACTGCTCACCAGACAGCGCTACAATCGTTACCAGTAAGTAGTATCCATCTTGTCAACATTCAATATATAGCAAATTCTACATCTATGTAGGGAAACATCAAATAATCATTTTGGTATAAATTTGAATCAATATTATTTTTTAAATTATACTTCTATAAACTGCGGCTAACTGTTTTAACAAATTGGCAGCATTTCATGTAAGTGTTTGCCAGCTCACATCAGAATATGGGATATACGCGTGAATAATTACTTTGATGTAAGTTTCGAGATCAGTCAACACTTTCCTAATCATGTTAGATCATTTTTAGAACATTGACCGTTGCCAATTCATTCTCAGGACATCATAGTTAAATTAGAATCAGTAGCCCACCTAAGTAATAAAGGTATTTTTTTTCAGAGAAAATATTAATTCGATACATAAGTTTAACATTGATTATAATATGAATTTTCAAAGTGAGAATTTTAACAGATATGTACAAATATGTGTAAAAAAACATCTAGTTTCTAGAACATATGCAACAGTTGGCTCTGGACGGATGCCATAAATGCAACTGCCAAATTTTTTTTAATGCTTTTGCACTTTAGGTATTCCAAGAAGCCCAATGGCTTCAGTGTAATTTTCATTTCATTAAAACATAATTCTACAACTTTGCTCTCGTCATCAAAATATTAAATTATTTTATTTTTACACGTAGCAGATATACAGGTGTACCAAATTAATCTATGTTCTGAATTTCATTTAACTAAAAATATATCTTACAGAATCAACCAAATTATAAGTAAGATAAAGAGCTTTTATATTATAATAATTTAAATTAAAAATGCAAAATATGTTTCCCGTATAATTTCATAGTAAATGAGCGTAAAAAGAGTAGGCGATTCTTTTCTTCTCGTGCGCAGATCCGTAACGGAACTATTTTATCAACTCATATATTTACACATTTTCTAAGGAGCCTCTCATCAAAGCGGAGCTGTTAACTGATTTTAATAAAAATTTACTCACAAGTGTAACAGAACATGACGAGACATCAGGATATGTTACATACAGTGAAATACGATTATAGTGAACTTGCAGGGACCAGGTTCACTATAAGCGGGAGTACACTATAACGAAAGTATTTAGTTTATTATGTATTTAAGTGAGACTTAGTTCATCATGGGCGAGTTTCCAATATATGCAGGATGACTATAAATGGATTTCACAGTATATATTATATATATTTATATAATATACGCATGCGCAGTAAGGTACGTTGAGTGTTCTGTAATGAAACAATTATGACTGCTAATACAAGCGCGAAAGTACTCCGGTGAATTGATAAATTGAAACGGAATTTAATTAAAGAACTTCATACAAAATTTCGTATTTTCAGAACAATGTAATTAAACAACATTGAAATTGTTCCAATTGGTTTATTCGAATTAATTAAATATTAACAACGTAGTGTAATAACAAGTTATTAATTTATCCGTTCAGTACAAGAAATGCAAGACAAATCCGCTAAGAAAAGGGATTCTCAAGTTGTCATTCCAATGTTAGCTTACAAATTGTGGCATGTACCAATTCTTGATTATTATAAGTGCACTCAGTCACAACAGCAAAATGCTTTTTTTGCTCAGTGATAAGGCACATCCGGTAAGAAATAAAAGGAAACATGCAAGATAATATAATCAGGAAGCAAAGGCACAGGAAATGCAAACAAAAAATGCAAACTGTATTTTTTTGTGAAAGTGCAACAGAACATTGTGAACCTTGATCAGCTGACAACTATAATCCTTCAACGATTGTTGGGTTCAGTCATAGACATACCTATTAAGACGACTTATAACTGCAAAAGAAATATTTGCATAGAACACCTGGTAATACTATAATTTATAATAACAGTAAGAAAAAAAATCCCGTATTTTTCCTTGCATAAATTAACATTCATATTTGTAAAATTAATATTAGAAAATATAATTATAAGGGCCCATAAAATACAGCGGTACCCGTATGTGATCTCAGTTTTCTAACCCTTCTGCATAAATTAGTAACAAATAAAATACATTTAAATGACAGTTACCAAACCTAATTTAATTATCCGAAGACTACAGATACATTTTTTTTGTATTATAAAACACCATTGCAATAAGAAGTGTTAACCTGATTTCTCCAGACTAAAAATCAAACAAAACATCACGTTTCACAGCCTGTGAACATGATAAAGAAATAAATGTATTCACACTTAATTCAGGAAATAAAAAGATGCACAAACCGCAAACAAAAAACAACAACATCACGTTGAAGAAACGAAACTACCATTGGCTAAACAGGTTAGTGAGGTAGTCGATGAGTCAGAGTAGCCAGTAGCGACTCGTTATTGATAGTCTAGCAAAAGGGCGGGGTGCGGTGAGCAGAGACGGTCCGTATTATAGCCAGGATGCGTGATACTGTAAATCTTCAAAGTTATGAAGTCTACGAAATCTATGTATGGGTTCGTGTCGAGGAGTTACCAGGTAACAGGAACGCGACTGGTTTCACAAACCGGACCATAGAAGCTTCAGACACTATAAGTTTAATTTAATGCTCTCCCATTACTATACCATAAATTGTGTTCTATTTTTTTTTTTAATGTATAAAACGCTTCATTGGTTTTTATTGTAAAGTAATTCACAGACAGGTTTCACACAATCGTTAGTAAATAAAACATAAACGCATATAAACAGGTTATAACTTCCTGTCTGTAACGTGTAAAGCTAGACAATACTTAAACAACGCACAGGTTATTTTATTACACTTTTTTTAGTAGTAAATAACAACAGACAATAAACTGTAACGACATTGTTTAAACTGTATTCCAAACGACTTACTTTGGACAACTATTAATTATAATTGCAGGTGCATTAATTGACTCTTACAAGAAAAAAAAACTTCATTCAAAACTGACGTAAGAATTTATTATACTTACTACATTCAAGTTTTTTTATTTCATAAATACATTACTTGACAAATCTATTAAGTCAGACTTAACAAAACACCCGATGGTGAACTGGTAAATTTCAGTAGTAAGGTTTGTATTTGTCTATAAATATTTAAATAACATCAAGACGTAGAGAGACCGTGTGGCTCTTTACAAAGACTCCGAACATGAATAAAACACGGCCGGGTTGGCCTTTGCAGTTCACTTTAGCGTTAGAATATTAATTTCACACAGGTAAACTACGGTGAAATCAACTTACGGATAATCTCAACGTTGAACCGTTAGTGTGCGTGCATGTGTGTGCGCATGCGCAGCGCTACTCTGCCGGTACGTGCGTGTAACGACGATCAGCTGATGACGTGGAACGTCAAACGCAGCACAGAGAACATTTCATGAGCAGTGAGAAACATTAGTAAGGTTATAACACACAGCAATGTAACTTATGTATCGACCCGAACTGTTCTACAAAAATCGGTTATACCTCAGAGAATGGTAAGTATAGTGCCGATATTTTCATATTAGTTGACAGTTTACAAAATTCTATGGAAAATCATGACGCATTCTTTCGGCAATCTCTGAATGTTTTGTCAAAGTGACAAGCAGGTAGAAAATGTCGAAACGAAGAGCCTTTGAATAAATGAAGAGTTAAGAGATGGTGAGTTTAGAGATACGAAGAAAAATATGCATAAATGTGTACTACTTTCTCCGTGCAACACTGCTGTCATAGGTTATAGGTTATAATTGCATGGTTCACATGACTTGTCCTTCCACTGAAATTATTCACGGTCGAGGTACTTGAGTCATTTTTACTAATGCAAATATTTATTTTCTTGATAACTGTCGCAGACAACGTATTGATAGTACATAACGGCTGATTATACATGTATTCTAACCTAAGATTAGTCATACACTGTGTGATAAGTCTAGCGAAATACTTCTTGAAATATTTGAGAATATGGCGTAACAATTTCGTCTTGTTTAGGTAATGTTATGTACAGGAGAAATATATTTTGAAGTAGACTTTAAAGTTTGCAAGCATAACAGAAAAAGAATTAAAATGTTTTAATAAATTACTCAGTTTGAGATTAGCTACCTTTGCGTATAGAAGTAGAAATTGTACTTCCATTGCTGATATTCTCCTAAATGCGGTACTGTTTAAATATCGATTTTGCCGTTGAAAATGCAGTGAAAGTGTATTCGGACTGCGAGAAATGTCTGAATAAAATCATATTTATCAATGGTATACATGTATAGAGAATATTTCTAATTAAATATGTACATCTATTAGAACATGGCACTAATTTATTTACTCTCACAAATGTTTTATAAGATCACGAAGTTCTGTAACAGAAGATAAAAGCTAAACTAACAATTTTACTTTTGGCCAAAACTTGCCAACATCAATAGTATAGTTTTATCGTTATTTTATAGAGCCGTTTTGGCAAGAAAAACTAAAAGTTTTTATTATCACGCATACAGTTAACGGCTGGAAAAAAAGAACGAATTTCAGACTCAGGTATATAAAACTTAGCAGGGAGTCCCAACCGTTGACCACAGATAACTAAATATCCAACAAAAGGGGTTCCTTTATGTGTCAGCATATTTTCGACATTGTAAACTAATGTTGCAATGAAATATCAGATACATATTCCCAAGAATATAAAGAATTCTTTTATAAACAAAACAGAAATTTGAATACATTATATATATATATATATATATATATATATATATATATATATATATATATATAATATATTTTACAAAATTTTTAATGCAATATATAAGTTTATTGTATAGTTTTCAACATTTATTTATTACTTCAAGAAATGAAGTTATATAAATGAAAATATCAATAAAAATTTATGTAGATATAAAATTATTAACCAACAGTAACAATATATCAATAACGAGTATAAATATATTTAAAAAAAAGCTGTAAATGTAATCAAAGCGACGACCTTCATAAATAATTATAATATTAAAACAATCGGCAATATTACAGACTATTACTATTTGCAGATTACTAACAATTCTAATTTTTATTTTTTTAGCACAAAGTACATATATTCAATCTAAATTCCTGTATTATCTATTTATTAATATGAATTATTTTTTAGTTAAGTAAATATCTAAGTAGCCAGAAGTCAAGCTTCAACTTGTCTGTAAGAGCATATATTGCTTTTAAGTAACTTATGATTATGGTTTTGGAATGAAACAAAAACATAAAAAGATGCATTTGCGGATAATATAAGCATTAATAACTAATACTGTATTCCAGGGAAATATATCAACATAATATTGTCAATTTATTATTTTATAAATCATTTCCAGAATATTATATACGAAAATTTCATTATTTTCTAACGTATATCTAAAATTCAATGTCATAAGTGCGTCAAGAATAATTATATATATTCGAATATCAAAGATTTGTTAGCAAGAAATAATAAATAAAAACTAAAACTTACCAAAAATAAAAACTCAAAAAAATCACTTCTGAATATTGACGATTTTATTTCAACAACAATGTCTTATAATCATCAACAACAATAATATAGGCAAATAGTGTCTATAGTAGGCCTAACAACACCGATTATTACAAACGAAATGATCAAAAAATAGATATATCACAGTAGCAATAGCAGTAGTAGTCAGTACGCGATGATCTAACGCGAAACATGTACAGCCAACCACTCTCCACAAATACCGGCATCCAACTGACTCTGACAGACCATCTGACAGCCGGCGAACAAAGCCCGACCGCCGAACGACCGGCGTCGGAAATGACCGAGCAATTGGAAACAGCTGAGCGCGGTGTTGCTAGGCAGCAATTCGTTCATGTTATCTTGACTAGGCGGGGGGAGCGGCTCCCAACAATGGCATATTGAATTTTTTTCCTCGTTTCTAAGTACGTTTCATTGTTAATGAGCGTCAATTTTGTACTGCAATTTTCAAACACGAAACGAAAGGAGACGACCTTGAACTGGAAGGAATTCACATCGGTGTGATATGCATATAATACAAGATAGTCTTAATTCTGGTTCACACCAAACTATGAAAAAAGATAAACACACTTTGCTATTGTATGATGTAAAGGTAATTATGTTTAACTCATTCTGCACGGACAATTATTATATCACAGTCAGAAGTATATTAAACTTTTAACGGTAAATCTAACTTCGTATGCAATCAGCTAGAACTCTGGAAAAGTTTGGTTAGAAACTCTTGAACAGTTCTTCTTCATTTCTGTAGATTTTGATATCAATGTGCACAAAGTATTTCACTGAGATAATTAACAAATTAAATTATCAGTGCATGCATGTCGATTCATTTCATTTTGCTGAATGTTATATAAAACATTTTGTCAGGGGCACGGTTACTTGTACGAAGGCGAGCACGCAAAGAATATATCGAATTAGAACAATAGTTTTTGTCGAACTTCGATTTAAAAATCAAGGCTAAAGACCGCTCAAACGAGCGGCTATAACTCGTGTTAAGAGAGGAAAAAAAAACTAGTGTGTCAGGTCATAATTCATAAAGATATATACGTATGTGTAATAACGTCCTTTACTAATAACGATAAAAAAAAATTAAGTATAGTAATGGAAGCAGCTGGTGAAAGAAATAAGAGAAAACTCCTAATAAAGGTGTATTATCTTTGCGGAAAATATTACTGCATATCAGCAAGTAAAAAATATATTGTTTTCGCATGTAAAAAAAAATAATTCATATTGTCTTTTGTATATAAATCATTTAAAATAATATTGTGTGTTTGAGGAAAGACCAACAGTCTCGCGAATACGTGACAGCCTGCGCAGATTTTCTAGGTTATCATCTTTCGTCAGATTAATTCCGGGAGCAGAGATATTTTTATTTTCAAAGAAAATCCATGTTAACTCGAGAGGTGTTTACGTGCGCTGAAACTCGTAAACTTGTTTGTACTAATCTGTATTTTCACAGCAATAATTTTTTTTACCGTAGTAATAAATTGCAAATATAGGTTTTCAACTGCTGTATTATTTTTTACATGAAATATTGAAATTTCCGTCTGTACCTGAACTTAAATTTAAACTGTCTCGTCAAGATTGTATCGTAAGTTATTTTAAAATTTAAATGAATATTCTTCTAGCAGACATGTCTAACAAAACATACATACAATTGAATATCTAAAAAAATAAAATAAACCTTTTTTGTCAAAATATAGTCTGGCTTATTCAGGTACATTTGTAGTAATCAATAATAGAATGGTATATGACACTTTTTAAGGTTGCAAACGGAATGGTGAATTACTATATGCTAGGTGAGCATATCATCTAATCAATCATAAATACAACTGGTATTTATAATAGAAATATAATTACAAACACGAATAAATCACATTGTGAATGATTTATGGATCACCGCCCCAAATACTGGGATATTCACAATGAACTAGTCACGATTGATTTGTGCATAAAACTTAATCGATTTGTGATTTATTCATATTCATTTCAATATGATACTGCAATATAATAAGTAATAATGTGTTTGTAAATTTCTTATTTTGAACTTTTCACACTTTGTATCAAAAAATTTGCGTGGCCGATTCGGTCTATGTATTTCTTTTCCTATTCATCACTTTTCTTCGACATCATTTCTATCAAATACGAAAAGTATTTCCATCCATACGCAAGCACATGCCTAAATATTTTATTATTATTGATCTCACACTATTAATGCAGCTTATCAACATATTATTTTATGTTCTGGTACGACGAAAGTAATTTGCAAAAAGGACAAACTGAGAATTCTTGGAAATAAACAACTTATTTCAATAGTCCCGAGTACTGGCCGTGCAAGTGTAGTTATTAAATTTATTAACAATAAAGAAATTGATTAGAAACCACCATCAACCTTGGTTAGATAAAATATCAATTAAATGACCGGAATAACTAACCTTAATATTATCTCGTACAAGTGATTGTCAAATTATATAAACTGATAATAACATTTATAGATAATTATAAATGAAAAGTATAGTTACTAGTAATTATAGTAATATTATGCTAATCAACTAGAGTTCCCTTTCGGGAAGGTAAAGTTGAAATTCGAGTTTATTTGTACATTTCGCCCGTGGGAATAATAAGTGAAGTAATAGTGTTTCAGTTCTAATATTTAGCCTTTCTATACAACACAAATAACAAAGTAATTATAGATAAACGATAATTGCAATTAAATTACTGTCTCCATTGTGGCAGTGTATATTTAAATTTATATGGTTATTATTTTTAGTTCCAACATCACCCTAAGGTTTGATGGTTACGATGTAAAATATACTGGATTCTGTCGTTCTGTTTATATGCCGAAGGCCATGTGGTGTGTTCCAGCATTTTCAAATTTAGTTTCCCTTTCATTTTATAAATAGAATTTTACTACTAACATCACAGTGCACTGTGCTCTGCGTTTATCGTTTTCATATGTTTTTTTCCAATACGAACAGCAATTTGCCGCCTTCAAATTCGATTGCTGTAAAGAAACGAAGTCAGAACTTACGTACCTACGTTGGGAGCAGCCGTTCTGACAGGGAAGTTGTCCTGTCAAGTGCGGAAATCACCGAGGAATTGATAATTAATTAATCACAAGCCTGATAATGTCTAAAGGTATTCGGGGAAAGTCAACCTTATCACGAGTAATTTATTTAGGCAAACTTTAGACAGTCATTTATTAGTTTGGTGCGGTTCCGCATTGGGAATACATCCCCTGCCGAGTATAAATTCAGAACTCCTGGAGGTGATGTGTACTGCGAACATTTGAAGATAAATTTATCGATAATATATTTCACTGTAGAAAAATTTGGTGAATACACGTCCGCGTTAAATTAAATTCATGGAGCAGAAAATCTTCAGTCATCGTAGCATGACGTTTGACGTGTTAAGATATGAAAGCATCGACGAGCGAACACAGTTCTTTGATGAAACAAATCAAATAAATCCATTTATCACAACTGAGTGCTGTTCCATATTTATACGCAGGAACGGGATGTAAACATGGAACGGAAGTGGACGAACTTGATAAATCAAGTGTAATGCGAAAGTGGCACAACCATCAACCATTAGTTCAGTTCCCAGTAATAACGAAACTGTGTCTTTCCTTTTCAAGTCCCACATTTGACATAACATATGTCAAAAATACTGGAGGTTAGAAATTATAGGTTATATTGTTCACATACGCAATATTGCGTAGAGAAATGTTTAGAATGATGCAATCAGTCGAAACTGTTGTAGATATCCAACAAATTACGGTGAAGATGAGAAAATTCTGAAGTGCAAAGAATCACAAACATATCCCAGAATGGAATCCATCCTGTCTGATGAAATATCTCAATGCTCTGGTACCATCTACTACAGGTACGTACTCAGGAGAGGCAAATGCTTATATTGTTCCAAATATTACACTTTAAAATTGCATAACTAAAAAGCACGTTGCAATAGTGGATATATTCAATAAAGTTTCATTAGATTGAAAGTGAAGTGATTATTCTATATATGGTGGAATATTTCGGCCAAGTACGGCTCTGTCTATAGTTGAATGGCTGGGCGCAAGGTGAATACACCCCCAAGCCGTGCTATCGCCATTACCGGTCCAGTTATTGATCACGGATGTCAACCGCCATGGAAAGCGCTACAACTCCGGGCCACCAGTTCCGGAGCAGGGTGGGGGGGCTTCCGGAAACACCCTCCCCACCCCCCACGACCCCTGGGGAGTTCTTTTGTGTCAGTTGTACTCGCACTTTATATAAAACACCATTGTGTAACACTACAGCTACTGAAGCTCCGCCGAAGAGGAATTTCAAATATGCCACTATGAGAATTAAAAATCCAGGTTTGTATCATGAAATATCTGTGGCGAAATATAAGTAAAAAATACAATCATATTAGAACGTTTCGAAGTCACCCTGTGTATGTGTTTTTGGTAGAGGTAATCAAAATGGACAGTTCTGCAAAGACGGTCAAAAAAATTCCACATCAAAACTAACACATGATGACACTAACACAATAATAGAAAAAACCTGCTGGCGAAAAAATTTTTCCAACAATTGCCTAAAATATAGCCACACCAGGCGAATGTGATTGGTTACCATTTTTTACTCGCAATGGGGCCATTATCGACACTGGCCATCTAAATCAGCCGATCTAAACCAGTGGTCGCAGGATCACTAGTAATGATACTACTTCGTCCTGATACTGTAGTGTTAAATAAACATATTTGAGTTACACCTAACATACAGTCGAACTTCCATAACTCGAATCACCATTATCCACAAAAAAAGTTGGACTTATGGAGATTTCGAATTATAGAAAAGTTCATCAAAACATGCGATTTTGTTTAAAAACATTACAGTGGTTTAATTACACACGTTTTTTTGAATTTAAAACGTGTACTAGGAATACATACTAATTTCGGTTAAAATATTCAGTATTTTGCCTCGTTTCTGTTCATGCTCAGCAAACTAATAAAGAATAAATGTGTATGTATTTAATATTCGACTTATGGAATGCACGTGCGAATCATTTTATTCGAGTAATAGAGAAGTTCGAGTTATAGAAGTAAAATTGCATGTAATTTGCTCCCTAAACGCTATTGCCACTCGATTCATTTTGACTTGTAGAAAATTCGAGTTATAGAAGTTCGAGTGTTTGTGAGTTTGACTGTACTTGATAAAACAGAAGAGTTACAGCAATATATTGTTGAGAACTGCTGGATTAATTCATGAATAGACTCGTGATGGATGCTGTGGTCCATTCAGAGATCAATTCCAGATTGAACTGTCCCGGGCAACATTGATATGTGTACGTTGTCAATATGGACTGTGGAGAAAAAAACTAATGGATTAAAGTGAAAAAATAAATGTGTTTTCATTTATACCCGGATACATGGAAGTCTTGAATAGTTGTCAACTAAAACTAATGACTCAAATAGATCTACTAACAACATAAATATAGTACACTCATTGCACGAACAATTCTACTGCAGAATTACGCGAAAATCTCACCTAATCTTTCTATTCTTGTTTAGCTATTCTGCGTGGTTTGATAAAAGATTAATTTACATTATTATAATCTGAATTTTAAATTGTAATGTTCACTTCTTACCAGGCAAATAATTGTTGTATTTTATACAAATAAAAAAAAATTTATAGATTAAAACATGAATGGATAAAGTGATTCATTTTTTAAATCGCTTGAGCATAGTAGTATCGTATTAAAAACATGCTAGCTATAGAAATACCAATGGTATAGGTAATTATTGTACAAAACTAAAAACACCCAGTATGACTGATATGAACATAATAACGACTAATGGATTGTTTATCAAGAGTACGGGATCATCTAGTTGTCGGAGGTCGTGTAGGTTTCAAGGGCGTACGTGTCAAAAAGGCACTGCGCAATTGTCTTAACCGAACGGCGGGTCGAGGTGGACGCAGGGTAAAACTTTATTACTATTAACTATGTACGTGCCCCGGTTTGGTAAACAGTGTGGAAATGTATGCAATGCACGCCACTGCAGACAATACACACTGGTGAGCGGGTGGGGCGGAAGCAGGTGCACGTACGTGAGCAGTGGGGCCGCAGCGGTGGTGCCTAACCTAGCTCAACATGACGTGCGCCACATAATAAATTTTATCGCTTCGAGCACCGGGGAAAGGCGACACGAATGGACTGTGGCCGGCTCGATGATTGGATGTGAAACGCGTTTTCGTACACTTCAGCATACATTTTATTTTTATTTTTCATGGCCAACAAATAATTCTACCTAATTACTTTCTGTATTTAACATGCACGTTATAAAAAAAATCTAATTTTTTAAAAATATTTTCACGGAATCATAAATTATTAAATATTTGTATTTTGTACGGGATGTATTTCACTGACACTCAAATATTCAGTGTCCCTGTTTGGAAAAGCCCCGCCCATCTAAAATTTAAAACAATATATCTAACTTAATGCATAACCATAGCAACGTTTGTTTATTTTTTTCGTACACACCCATTTCCGCAATTTATTATTACAGAAAAACAAATTTGACGATATGGAAAACATAAACGATAAAATGCGATTACAGCGTAATACTATACAGATATGTATTATGTGTACGTCGCAGAACGTGACTGGTCATCAGAATAATTATCATTTAAAATGACACCGACTCACTTTTCAACATGACATGCAAGCTCATTTTACACTTCACGTCATCAGTTGTGTCCATGAGAACTAAGTTGACCTAGGACCAATACTATCACAATTACAATCAGAAATCATATATATATTTATACACATACATGGTAACGGTTGTTTCTTTAATTAGTACATATTCAATTGTAATGGAAATGTATGGTACGATTTCTGGAAAATAAAGTAAAATATAATGCGTACGTGATCCAGAACATGCATATATGCGCTGTTGTGATGTTATGAATTTACACCGTTAATCTCACGGTCGAGTATTTGCGCGTTAACGTTGACTGGTTGTGATATTCTCAAGTTACTTAAACACTGATAACATTACCCGAAACCTTGCAGTATTCTGTTGACCTAGGTCTTGAGCACGATCGATACTACTGGCGAATTGCGTTGCAACATGGTACAGTGTTGCCTCATACCATCGAATAATATGACGTAACATTTAAAGAAACTTATTCAATACATGTATTACTGTTTCGCGTACATCAATATTTACACTGAAGATATTTTATTTCAATAACTATTTCGGGAAGAAACATTTTTAACATTATATGGTTTCTTGAAAAGGATGTACATATGTACCTAATAATGTTTTATTATCTAAATAATATTAATAGAATTCATTAGCTCAGGTAATCTTTTAATTAACGTTTTAATCTTCTTTTAATACGATTAAAGATAATGACGATCTTATGAAATATAAAGCATAATTTGTTTTACTATTTTAGATGATTCATCAAATTTGTAACGAAAAACAGATATACATATATAGTTCTGGGAACTTTTCAAATAATTACAAAATTGTCTGCTCTGCTGAATTAGTTTATATTTTCCGGTGGAAAAAAAATTGCATTATGTGCCGAGGTATAATGAGAATTCGCACAATAACTATTTGCATTTCAATACACATGTAATGATCGTGGTGGATTATAATTTTGGTTTCGAACAATAGTACAACCGCAGCATGGAAATCTCGATGGTAACTAACGGTATCAACTATTAACGCAACATTTACAGTTAGTTCCGCTTTTGTTAGTTTTTATTTACCACAAAAAAAAAACTTTCATAATAAGTGTAATCTGCTACAGCTTTAATAAACATCGATTTGTGATATAATAATGTGGTACACATTTTGAATAGAATTTCTACTTAATATTTAAAACATATTTGCAACTGACAATTACGGAATTAAAGTCAAACAAAAGGTAAATATTATTTTTCAGATAAGCACATTGATAAAATAAGTAGCGATAATTGTATAGATTAGTTCATTTGATAATTTGCTTCGATGATCATGTTCTTATCAACTAATAGTCTATTACAAATTGCTGTTAATTGATTTTTCGGTAAACGTGCTCGATACGTTATTACATAAAAGTCAATTGGTGTAAAGCGCCGTGTTTTGCGTCGTCTTATCTAAATGTATTTGTCTAGTACGTGCTTTATACGAAATTGTTTTAGAGTAACATGCATTGTATATGCGTATGGAACTACGAATGTTAATACACGTAGAGAAAGTCGCAAATTGGAAAGCAATAACGTTACTGACTGTTTGCATGAGACGGCAACAGAAACACAGAGACACTATGTTATACTGGTGGAGAAAATGAAAGCAGGCTACGGATCTATTCACGGAACAGTTGCATCTCTCACTGTGCATCAGCTGACGACGAGACAGCGAACTCTCGGTCGTGGCGCCGGCGCATACATACCCGAAGGCCTTCCATATGCGTACGTGACCCAGGAGAATGGGGCACCACGTTCCACAGCCCGGGGCCGCCCAAATGGAAAGATTTATTATACATTGAAATTACAACAATTTATTTAGTTCACTGACCTTGATAAATCCAAACGAAAATATCTATGATGCTAATAATATGATCATATGGAATTTCAATGTATTTTTCAGAATTCTACTGAGCGGAAATATGTCGATCATGGTACCGGTCTGTGTAGAGAAGGTTATGACAGGAAACGAACAATTTAATTTGTCTTGCTCTGCAAGTAGAATAAAGTTGCATGCAAATCGAGTGCAAGTACAAATCTATTGCGAGACGAGGTCAAAAACATCTCCCGCTGTGTATGGGTTTATTGCATTTCCCGCTAACAATATATACGTCATGTTGTACGGTTTAAATTATAATTTTATTGCGGAAGAAACAGTACGGCGTCGTCGTTTAAGTATTTAGAAGGTAACGAACTCAAGTGCATCATCCAGCATCGTCAACGTCAATAAGAATAAAACGTATTGCACGGCAATATTGGCAACAACATTAATTTTCCACTGTTGTTGGTAACGGAAACTCGACAAGGATATCGACTCAATTAGTACCTACTTCCTTTTAACGTTCCCCAGTGACAGGGTCGGCGCCAGGAGGAGATAATATCCGGTCGTTTTTGCACTTTGCAACTGACAGTATTTTCTAAAGATAATTATCGTGTCGTTTTTTGGTTAGCCTGTCATCGGAGATATGCTCAATGACGTATAAATGCTAAATAAACAATTGATAGTTATGCATTTCACCACGGATACTTTCTCTATAATAGTGTTGAATATTTAAATTAAAATAATCTTTAATATACGTAAATGAAACAGATGAAATGATTATTTTCTGCTCTTGCTTTCGAATGAGATTTTATTCTTTATATTACGATATAAAACTATACTACGAATAGTAAAACAAAATCTAGCACAAAGGAAATTTGTTTTATACATTTTACTTTTGCAATACACCAATAGATACTCCTCATATGTGACCTCTTTCTGGTTAAATCTAGGACATACGTTATTACAGCTTTATATAATAAAAAGTTTATTTCTGATTATATCTTTACAGTCTAGATAGCGTTCATTACATGAGTGTTTTATGGTTAAATCTTGGAATTAATTCAAGAAGATAATTACAGCACGTGTCTGGCACAATATCAAGTAATTCTTTTATTACGTAAAAGTTTTATTTGAAAAAAAGAAAAAAAACTAGTACTTATATTTATTTATACATAGCGCCATATTGCTTTGTGCTCGGCAAAACAAAAGCCAGTTTGGGATGCAGTTAGTCTTATACTATTGGTTATATCACTGTGTGAGGCCGAAGTGGATTGACATAAATACAACCCGAAAATAACCCCACTGCAGTTAAAACCATTTTACCGACTTCTATTCTACGGTACATAATTTTAAAATGTTGTCCGACACCACCAATATCCTGTCTATGCTCGTATCACCGAGCGAAAATCAACCTTAAATAGTGTTAGTATAAAGCATACGGTGTGTTTGGTTCTGCAGACGCCAAAGCTATTACGTATAATCTCTTTTCGGTAATTGCTAGACTTGGGCAGAATTGAAGAGTATTGGATTATTTCGGGTATTTTTTTAAACTTCCTATTAACAATTTTCCAGCAAAGATTGTTGGTTCATCTGTGTGATACAAGAACAAAAAACAGAACGATATCTCTAAAACGCTGTCATGAAAATGTTGCTTGATTGGGTAATGATAAAAACAGGTGAAAATGACTGTTTCAAAACGCCTGCTGTCGAGCTTTGCATAATAAAAGTAGATTTGTCCTTCAGTAAATGTTAATCAAGCATATGAATAGCATTCCGATGGCATTATTCTCAGTAAACCAATGCAGTGCATTCATTTAACTACTTAAAAAGCCATACAAAAAAACTATGGCAATGTGACACTTTATACCTTGCGTGCACCGTGACTAATACACGAAATAATTAAGCACATATTTAAGTAAAAAAACACCCGTTTGATTATAATACTGACTATTTAGATAACACAGTAGTAAATTAAGTTTCTTGCTGATTATTTATAATCCAGGGTTAGTCACGATTTGACACAACTAACCTCGAATAAATTTGTCACTGTTATTGTTTTTATGCCTATGGAATTGAATCGGCATATTTCATATTTTTTTTTACACTGAATTTTCCAATTCATATGTTAGTGATTTTGGCTACTGTTCGTTGCATGATTGATGTGAAGAACTTCTGGCACCGAGCCAAACCGATTTCAAGGTTATGTGCATCTGTTTCGCTAATACTCCGCGTGGGACCGCTGCAAGAGACGTGGGACAACACAAGATGGATACCGATGTGTGTATACATCACGCACACGACTTTTACATACGGGAAAGATGAATATTGAAACACACACAAAAAAATCCGGTACTGTAACAACAGAAATGATATGCCTTTTTCGCTTTTTTCATAGTTGCATTGGTAAACTTGACTTGGTTAAATTTTTTACATCTGTTTTACTTTTTTTGTTTGTTACAGTTTCTTTCTGTCATTTGTCATTTTGATGTAATTTGAAGCGGTAATATTTTACATTAAAAACATGTTATGACGTGTGTCCCTTTTTAAAAAAGGGGCTTTGCAGTCCTAATGAGTTTTCACAAACAGATGTTCAGCACAAGAATAGTATAAATTATTAATTCAAAGGAGAAATATGTTTTTGAGCTTATTTTTTTTTCCAGAATTGTAAAAATATTCACAAACTTAAGGATTCGATATTAGGAAAACTTAAATCGGTTTTATTTTAAAGAGGGTATTTGTATATTAATATCTAATACCTGGGGTTGTGAAGAAGACAATAGATATGGCATTTATCAGTATGCAAATAACAGTAATTGTTTTTTGTTGTACGTTGACCAATACAATACAATGGTAACCTTGAATTATACAAGGTGAGGAAGTAAGGGAACGACTGGCTTGGAGCAAGCTGGAAGAGTGTCGATATAACACCACGTTGGCGACACATCGGCTGGCGCGGTCGCCAGCCAAGAGACACTGATTTTTCTAAGCGCACCACGGATTTCTCTGACCTCGAACGAGGTTCCAAAGTGCATCGAAGCAAACGCTACATAACAAGCTGTCTGTTCGCTGCCTATAATGAGGGCTTCTCTCGTAAGTCGAGTTCTGCGAATCATTATTTACTGGTTCAACTAGTGATGATGTCACATATACAAAGCAACCATAACATCATCATAATCACAGGACGATCGAATTAATGATTGCTCCTGTAATCGTTAATAGCTGATTGTATTAAGAAGATTTAATATGTCTGTTTTATGAACTCGTTATCAAGTGATATTATTTTAGTCTCTACGTTTCGACGAACTACTACTATTGTTCACCTGAAATTAACCATTCGACGAGTTGGTGCGCATACGCGTATGAAAAGTTCTTAAACTGAAGTTTGAGGAAGTGCTTATTGACAGCAGGCAAGCTTCAACAGAAACTTTACTGAAGTAATTATTTGTTCTTGAAAATATTTGCTTTTAGTGCGAGGCTGATTGTGAAATGAATTCGCATTTACCTAATATGATGCTTGAATAAACGTGTCATTTTCTTCAGAATTTCATTGTACATTCTAGAGCTATCAAATGATAAATGGAAAGAAAAAAATAATATGATAATTTTAATTCGAAACAGAAAAATCAATGATATAAAATAAATGAAACATAAGCCTGATGGCCAACAAGTTCAGCTACTTAATATGGAAAACATTTTTTGTACAGTTGCTCGTAGAAATTTCTAGGACATAAAAGAAATATCGGGCTTGGTCACGACAAATTGGAACATGGGTCAACGACCTCGTACTGCATTGGTTCCCCACCCCGTTAGCAAAACACATACAGACACACACGTACGCATAGGCGACGTATTCTAGGAACAGTGTGCTGTGGACGAATGTGTTGTAAGAAACCATATGGAAAGCATCACTTCGCAAAGAATCTATCTTAGGTTTTAACTTGTCGTATCGCGTTAAATATTTTAAGTGCTGCCTTCTGCAAAATATCGGCATATATAAAAAAGTGTTTTACATGTACTAATAACAATTTGATCCGTGCGGCTACATGTAATGTAAAATATTAAATAAATAATTATAGAAACAAATGCAGAAAATTGAAGTTGTAACTCGGTGACTCAGCCCGGTCACTTTACAATTAAGTGTTCGGCGAATAAATGAAACAAGTTTGAACTAACAACCTATTTTTCTTATCGTTCATGAATCATTGTTGCGATAAGAGGCAAGGACGCACGTTAAAAATAATAGAGAAAAGTAATTAAATATAACGATACCGGGCTCGATCAGATGATTGGGTCTTTAGCCAATGAACGACTGCCAAACAGTATCCGTCATACACACACACACACAAGCGCGCGCACACACACATGCACACGCCTTCCTTGTGACAGGAAATTGAAGAATCCCTAGTTAAAATTACATTGCTTCTATCACAAAAAAAAACATGGTGAAATTTATTTAGAATAACGTACCGCGTATTTGTAATACTGATACAACTAAGTTTTCCGTTTCAGAAATGATTAAATCTTTTGAATTATTTTTTTTGTGAAATCAACTCGTTAATTTCGTCACTATATGGAAAGGCATTTAAATTACACGAATCTAAACAGATGACAGAACATTACCTGAAAGAACAATTTCATTGTGTAAATGGGTCTTTTGTCAATTGTTTCAACATAAAATTCTGTGTGTATGTGTGTTAATTGCAGCCTCCATTTGATAATGACATACATACAGCCCAGTAACAAATATAACAAAAGAACAATGGATGCTTTTGTGTGCTAATTGTTGTCGTACCAGTTGTTTAAATGTCACAGAAATTCAAAACAAAATATGATCAAAAAAATAAAGGTTAGCGAATGAAATTAGAAATGGAAATATGTTTCACAAAAAAAATCAATTGTTTTTGGAAGGATGCGAAGTAATTCGGTAATATTTTGTTTTCGTAGTTGCTTGATAGAGTAACATGAAGGATTTTGAATGTTTTCGCTCGCTAGAACGATAATTCTTCTTTAAAGCTCCGTCTACACCAGCAAATGAACACGGTAGGCGGTAACGCGCGCCCGTGATTCTCTTCAAGCGCAACAAATTTAATTAACGTTCCCGCTTAGTTAATCGTAGTTTTAATTAATAATCATACAAGGAAATTGAAAAATGTACAGGCTATTAATTTAATAAGCAAAATTATTTTAAAATATCAAATATGTTTTATCTGTCAAATATCCTATCTATATATAATATCAAATATTATTACTATCGGCCACTGATATATGACCCAAATTTCTCCAATCAAGTATGAAATCTAAAATTATGAATCGGTGTCATACAATTTGGCACTACACACCTTCTTCTAAAGATAACTAATCATTTATCTTTCACGGATCACTAGATTTTAATATTATCTACAGGAATATTTGAATATGAATGTGCTTTTTATTAAATCAGATTCTATATACGATTACAGAAGACATCTATTTTAGTCACAAGGGAATCCTTACAAAGTATTATCAAATTAAACGACACCACTAAAGACCTGATACATCATCAATCTTCGTTTGACATTCGGAACAGGGAAACCTTACGATAAATCTGGTGTACCATCGTACCAATGGATCAATTTCCCACTAGTCATATATCCAGAATGTATTTTAGAAACTGAATCTTTATGAAACTACTACCAAAACACTGATTGAATATAAAATAAATACGCATTCGAAGGCGAAAAAATACAAGGAAGAACTTACGATGTTTCGATGGGAATTCGAAACTTTGTGATGCATTCCCAGTTGAAGTTTGGTTATCAGACTACCCGTATTTATACTACGTAATAACAATGGCATACTGAAGTCGCATAGCGACCCACTAACAAACAAACTATTTGTCATACCGTCGTTTACATTTGAATCTCAAGATTGCGAAACTCGCCGCCGCGTTAATAGTAGCGTTGCTACTGCTAAATGAAGACGGTTTAGAGTGGGGTGGGGGTATATAGACGGGGGTTATACAGGGTGGGAATGGGTCGCGGTTGCTGCCAGATCCACGGGCTTCACTAATTAAATCTGTTTGATGAATTATTTCCGGCACGGTACATTTCTCGGAAGCTTCACGAGCAAAACGTTCCAACGCATGCGCAACACGCACGCGGACACGGACGACGATGCTGTCAGTTTCAGGAATATTATCCAGACCTGCATTATAACGAAATCTCTCTAAACTATTTTTTACTCCGACAAAATTATTACAAAATACAAAGCAACAATGTGTTCTCTTTGTAGTTTATAAATAATGACACGTTACATAATAAGTATACATGTGTGAGATTTAATTAGGAACACGATACATTTCGTTAGTTGGCAAACCTGGCGTGCATGTCCTTGAATTTACACACGTGACGTCTCTCTGTTCACATGGAGACACATCTTTGTTCAACTAGCGCATCCGTTGCCAAATGACTCGTTATCATATTTCGTGTGCATTTGTAATCGTTCATGGCAGTCATTTCGATTACGATGTATTTACAAAGTGTTACACTCTACATTCAATAACAAGACGCACGTGTCTTACTGCGCATGCGCGCGCAGCACTCACGATAACTGCGCACGCAACATACAAACGCACTTGATCAAGTGTCAAACCTGAATTGCCAAGAATATTTCGCAAAGTAGATAAAATAAATTGAGAAATGAATGATATTTATAAATAAATACACAATAGTAATATTTTTTTTTTATAATTTACATAGATTCCACTTTCTTCAGTAATAATTTTGACGGTGTTTACGAATATAAAAATAAATGTTTAGATTAATTTTACGGTAATTTAAAATTCATGCCACTTAAAAAGTAAATATACACACATTCCAGGGTTATTCAAAGCATACCTGACTCGCATTCTTGAAGACGAATATTTTTCCGGTAAGAACCGAATGCGTCTATTATTTCTTTATTTCGTTTTAGATGCATGTTCTTGATAACGTTGTCAGCGGCACATTTAAATGTTTAACACGAATTACAAAGTGTTTACACCCATATAACACTGTCGTCACGCTGGTCTTCGACCAGTGGTTCTAAACATTTTTCATGTGGGACAAAGTATATACTGGGTGATCAATATCAGACTAAGAATTAAGACTGAGATTATCTGATAATAAGTAAAGACTTATACGGCGACTGAAACATTTTATTTTCTCTTTTTTTACCTGAAACCTTACAAAATTTGTGTGGATTTTATGTTTGGAAAACCAGCTTTTCAAGGAAATTCACCAGGACAAGAATTTTTTTTCGTTAATACCCTTTTAATCCATTTTACAGTTCGCAAAGTGCAAATGAGATTATGATGATGTAATCAAATTGATTTATCTGCTAAATCAATATGTCAGTAATTGGGAAGAGCAAGTTTCTTCGAGAAAATAGAGAATCAACGATTGACGTAAGCATAATATTAAATTACAGATAATAGAAAATGTGATTTTAGAATTTTATATTCCAAGTATTTTTGAAATAATCTTGCTAATACTCTTTTCTTTTACATAAAAAAATAGAAGAAAGCCTTCATTTTCTATTTAGTATGCTATGATGCATGTTCAGAATCGTGATTTACAGATATATCTGATAACAAAATGATTATGTAACACTTGTCATGTTCCGTACACACCTGACTTTAGTTGCCGGAGTCTTATTTCTTGTAAAGAATCGTTTATTTCTAATCCATAACCTTGAACCGAAAGTCCACAGACACGCACGTACAAACTATACAAATGTATGAGAATAAGTTGGCAATAAAGAAGTAAAGAGTCTCAAATCACGTCAAACACACAGACACACATATTTGACACGATAAATTATATGTTGGATGTGTTGTTTTGATATAATAGATTTGTGATAAAATATTGTTACAATAATTCAAGTGTAACATGCAAGCTTGTCGTTAAATTATTACCAGTTTATGTACTTCTATAATATAGGTGAAAATATAATAGATATTTTATTCTAGTACAAATTAATTTTTTTAACAGAAAGAATTTGTCATATTTAAATTTGCATTTTTAATATTTAAATTTATGAAAGTGGTGAACAACAGATAATTATGAGTACTAATTTGCCGTTGTTAAAAAGCGTTATTAAAATTAAACACCTTGAAACGAAGAACAATTGTTCATCAACTAAAAAAAAAAAATTAAAATGTAAATTTACTTATTTCCAAGTTCAAAGAAACAAAAGCGAAATTAAGATAGATCTTTGTTTTAACAAATGGACGAAGCCACAGAATTAGGTGGTACATAAATTCACAGAATCAACGTTAGTGTTTTTTCGCCGTTTTTTTTTTCTAGTGACATTGAAAAATCCCTAAAATGGTACACATGTATCAGTTAGGTTAGTAAATAAATGATTGTGAAGTAGGACAAGGTGGATTTCTCTAGAGGTGTATAAAAAAAAAACGTAAGACAATATAAATCTAGTTAGTTACTAAATAATGTACCAATTCTTTCTAGCAAATATTTCAGACTGGTAAACTGACTGTTTTAACGATAATACATCGCATTTGCCAACATTTAATATTAATAAACTGGTTTATGCATTTATCAATAAATAATTATCCCGTTTCTATTGAATGCAAAGTGCTCGATCAATACGTATAATTAATGTACTAACTAATAGCTTGCTTATTCTTTTGCTTGACTCGTGTGGGCAGCTGAAAATACATACATGAAAGAATGTACACCTAACAAAGCACCTGGCACTGTCACGTTTATAAATAACATTCACAAGAAACTAACCAACCTATGTGGATAAACTCACAGACAATCTGTCTTCTCGTGTGTATATTTTTAAAACAAGCCGACTTAGGTTTGTCAAATAGTATTTTTAATGTTCACTCTGTCTAACTATATTAAATCCCAGTGTATTGCCTCATATTCATTACCGAACTAGATGAGATAGAACAGCAGATGAATTTTAGTTTCCTACATACACATTTAATACTTTCTGTTCATCATTATAATTATGCAAGATTTTAAAACATTCTCTACCGAAACTGAACAGACAGTGATAAAACTCTATTTTTCACAAGTGGAACATTTTTCTTATAATATTCAGACACAGAATATACGGAAAGCGGATGGACAAAGACATTTCACATTTCCATTTTAAAGCCGTTCTGGTCAGAAAACGATCCGGAAAAATGACGGAACACAGCGGAAAAGACTGGAAGAATAGTTTTCGCTGCTTCTCTTTGTTTTTTATCCATAAAATATAAAAGGAAAATGTTTTAGAGTAGATCTTTTTTATTCCGCCAGCTTTCCTGTTTTTTTAAAACGTACGCACATGCGCAGTGAGTAACTATGTATGTATGTGCGTGAGTGTATGAGTGTGTGTGCTTTGACTACATTAGTAATGTAACATTTGCCTCTCTTGCGACGCTGAATTATTCATGAAAATTGTTTAATGTGACAGGTTAACAATGAAAATAAAGAATACATTACTGATCTGAATGTGTGTGTGTGTGTGCAGAGATCACTAAACTGTTTGTGAGCAGCCTGTCGTTACTTTCATTTTATTACTTTCTGCAACATTTTTTTTATCGAAAGAGAAATCACATTGAATATCATTTAAAATGTAAACGACATTGTACATGTAAATTATGGAGTTATGCATTTAAAAAGATATATTATCGTAAATCAACTACGCATTGACCCATACTGAAAACAAGTACAATTAAAAATGAAAGAAATAGGAAAATTTGTCAACAGCCAAATTTGGGGCAACAGAGATTGAACATTTCGCAATGCAACCGTGGAGAATACTTGAGTCTTTCCAGTGATAAGTTTGAAGTATCTGACAACGATATGACGTTTTCCATTCCGCAGAAAGCTGCAATGTAGTATTTATTTTCATGACTGTACTTTTTTGATTTACTTTGACAGAAGAAAGCATTGTCAAGATATAAGCGCATGTATATTTGACAGAACGAACCTTGTTCTTGACGACAAATGTTGTCAAACTCACATCTCACTCAAAGTCATTTCTAGTTCATCCAGCCAATCTACCTTGGTGTGTCATACAGCGAGTAACACTCAATTAACTGTATTGATTATGGAAGGGTTTTAAAGCCCCTTACCCCGCTCGTTCAGTACCGTCAACTAGGGTTTCCTATCGGCTCATCGTCATCAAATGGATTTAATGGACACGCGTGCGCAAATTGCGATGATCATTTCAGGATTCATTATTATCTCGTTTTAGAAAACAAGAAAAACATTTTGCTGATACTGAAAAAATAAATCCATTGTATTACTCTCGATTTTAATTGAATTATACTGGGAGCATTGTCCTTTGTGATTTGTTTTAATTGAGATCAAACAAAATTTACATTTTACCCAGGTGAAAATTTAGAATTGTAAACGTTTCAAGACTATACGCAATCAAGTTTATTATTAGGCTGTTGAATTACAGTATTCTAATAATTCGAATACTTGTTAATTGGAATCTAATTAACAATCAGTGTATTAATAAAATTAGCAATGTATTACACGTTATAGGCGTTGTTATGGTAACATATTTTGTTGCGTATTGAACACTGTCGTATGTCTACACGCGACTAATCAGAACTTAAGCATATACAGTAGTTTAAATGAAAGAAGTCCCATGAAGGTTATCTGTATCATATACGAATTAACGTATAGTTATATATCTATCTCTCTCATTTCAATTGTCAAACAGCACGCGCGACAAGGATGGATATAACGCGTTTGTCTTTAGAATGTCCGAACAATACTACGACAAGCAAAACAAAATGAGGCTCGTTGTACTCGATATCATTGCAATAACGTACGTTGATTTCTTATTCCCTACACTACTAGCTGTCGCATAGGCGTGTAACGTCATTTTGCTGCATTTTCTGTCAATTTGTCTTATTTACCACTAATTAACACCAGTATTATGCACTAACACAAACACAGTTATAATAAATCACTTTTATTGCAACCACTGATATTATATCATTATCTAAATCGTTGTTGTATTTCAAAATGTGAGACACAAATAATTAACGTAATGAACTGTCAAAACATCATATTTCTGTTGTTACCGGTGCTAAGCCGACTATTCACCGAAAACTTTATAACTGGTATATACTAATGCATGCATTGTTCTTCTTTTGTTTATATCTCCCCGTCATCTGCTAACCCCTCACCGTAGGAAATTACAGTATCTTATATGCCCCATTACAAATTAGATAAACGACGCTACTGAATATGAGAAAATGGGCGTGGTTAAAATCTAAACTCGTACTGTCCTTCAATGACCTTCAAGGGACTTCTTTCATTTAAACTACTGTAGTCTATGATGAGATAGATATTATGAGAACGGATAATTGCAAAGCATACTGGGATCATGCTTGCCTTTGTAGGTTAGAAGTGAGATCTCAAACTGTGGTATAGAAGCAATATAATCATACACTGCGAACGTGTGGTTCAACACAAGACATACGTCTCTCCCTCTCTATAGATATATTATATGTATAGAGGGACGAGAAATAGTTCTCAATGTTGTAGAAAATTAACTGCTAGAAGAGCAAAAAAAAAAAAAACTCTAGTTAAAAGGTTATTTATGATTTAGATAATCATATTTGATGTGTGCAATCTTATCGGGAAACCGATCCAAGTAATTACGGTTTGTGTTTCAATAACCGGTAACCACAATTATGTATTACCACAACCAGCCGTATGAATAACGAATAATTAAGTGGTATGTCAAGGTTAAGCTTATAGGATTACATTAGCTAAGACATTGTACTATCTGGTATATCTAAACATTGTGGTGTACTATTACAACTGAAGATAATGGCTATCAGTAAAATGGTAATAACTATCAGTTACTATTGCTGTGGTTATGCTTGAATTATGTTGAAGAATAAGTTAAAAAATCTGCTTTCAATTTGAGCTCACGTCAATTCCAGTTCCGTCGTTATATGTATGCAGCTTATCAAATCATGAAACCGCATCAACTATTTCTAGATACCGTAAAGTGTGACCGAGAACGAAATTGTTCGTTATACATATTCTTTTTGTTTTATTCACATTTGTCGTTGAAAAGATGTTATCCTGCGGGCGTCAAAAACATGTTATTGAAAGGACTCTGGTCGCTTGAAATTTATGATCCGTCCTCTGCAGACCGAGTAGAAGTATGGAAGAGAAGAACACACCGAGAAGCAGAGAGAGAGAGAGAGAGAGAGAGAGAGAGAGAGAGAGAGAGAGAGAGAGAGAGAGAGAGAGACGATGTATGTGTGTAAAGGGAACAGAGATAGCTGCATTGATTTTTATAATATGGCTGTTTTTCCAGGCGAACTATTTACGTAATCGTGTTTTTAATCTGCGAAATGAAAACTGCGAGAGTACGGGTAGCATACGCTACTTGCAGCCAAGCATATTCGTCAAAAATTTAACCATTTCTACATCAGAATCAGTACTGGTACTATACAAGTTTTAATCATACTTAACAATGAACATGTAGATTATCTCTGTGCAGAAGAAGATGACA
Organism: Carabus problematicus; assembly: GCA_963422195.1. Lineage (NCBI taxonomy): Eukaryota > Metazoa > Arthropoda > Insecta > Coleoptera > Carabidae > Carabus > Carabus problematicus. The sequence goes on along the minus strand of OY728582.1, from coordinate 4,052,668 downwards.
TATTACTAGCTTAAAGTTTATATTTTACACATCTTCTTACCTATTGTAACATGAACCTAACGGACGCAAAACTCGAGTGGAGAATACTCTCAGGTAAACAGGACAATAAAAACGAAAGCATTTCGGAAATAAAACGTAAAAAGAAACTTTTTTTTATATATATCTGAAAGTTTACGCTGATATTGAGCATCCCCTGGGATGAATATATTTTTATGCAAGGCAAATAATGTTACAAAGAAATATATTCTACTGACATGGATTTTCATTAAAAATATATATGGTCTACAATAAAACATGTTTCTCAATACAAGTAACAAAATTATGAACTGACAGAACGAAATGAGCAAATTAGCTTAGATATTCCTAATCACGATTTAAAATATCTAGTTCGTGATATAATTTACATTTACTTGTAATTAATTACAGATTCGGCGTAGGATATCCAACATACAGTCTGTGTCTGGTTCTGAAAACCACAGTTTGCCTGTCACTGCCGCATTAGCCCCCCTCCCCTCCCCCAATACTCCGCTGTTTTCCAAGCAACGCACAAGCAAAATGTTAGGCCGTAATTAAATTTTCAGTTCGGACCACCCGTGCTATGCTTCCTCGGTCGGCAGGATTTATCATCTTATTCAGTGGCGTAGGGGGCTGGGACTGTGAGAGACGCACGCCCCTGTCAGGATGTGAGGGAGAACCGAACATTGGAGGAAATCCTTTGAAAAGCCTGATTTTTCATAACCCAGTTGTGCTTTACAAAACGGTAGATTGTGCTTTTCGAAATGTACAGATAAATGTACATATGATGTTTCATTTCAACACGATGTTGTATTAAATAAATATTTCTATAAAGGATGCCATATTAACAACTTTTATTTTTACCAATACATGAAGTACTTCCGTATTTCACTTCGCACATATTTGTATATTAATTCTGAATTTAGTTCAAACCAGCACGGAAAATTGTGCAACGTTTTTGTCTTTTACGATTCTTAAAACATGTCAAATTAACGCGATTATATGTATAAATAAATACCGAGAAACAGAAGACATAAAATGTGAAAATAAAACAAGACAATGTTTATAAATAACCGAATGATTTCCATGAACTATTGGCTAAACAGCAAGATAAATAAGATATTCTTGAACGATTACTTAAATAAACTAGCAAAATAAGTGCAAAAATCTAGCATGCCATATAAAAACTACTAATTAATTCTAATATATATGTTTCTTATAATAATAAAAAAAAAAACTAATTAAACAACAGGCTGATATAGTTTTTAAAACATATACTACGAACTAATTAGCTTAAGTTGTTTAAAGCAGTGAAAAAAAATGTTAAAAGAAAATATGTATGTTTATGAAGTCACATCTGGTTCGCTTATAAACCGTATGTGTGAATGTGTGTGTATCGCGTATTATTTTACATATGGATGTCGTCAATATAAACAGATCTGACAAGCAGTCAGAAGTTTCTGACAAGATTTTAATGTCATACATTTTTACCGACAAATATCTCCTCTTACAACTTACATATAGAAACGACTTTTGTTAACTAGTAGTGAAATATTTGATTAAATTAAATGTACAAATCATTGCTAACAAATAAAAGTTGAGTGTAACAATATTCGTCAGAGCCAGTTTGGCACAAGTCCCTCTGGCTCAAGACACAAGAGCCAAATAGTTAATGGAGTATTCTGTTGCTTTATAAACATGTCTTAAATAAATGATGATCGACTTGCAAAGACGTTCTTCTTCCTGCCAGTGGCGTTCGTTACACACAGTCGCACAATCTCTCTGGGCGTACAGTGGAAAAAGCACTAAATCTACTTTCAGTGTTGCCAACCAGAAAAAACAACGAAAGCTGAAAAAAAAAACTTTTTTCTGCTACGAAGATTAACACTTCCAAAGGATTTATGAACGCGTAGAAGTGAAATTAAAAAGCAACTTTTGAAATTTTCATTAAAGAAACTGATTCCTTCTCTCGCCAAGGATGCCACGGATAATCTCTTATTATCGTTGCTTATGTTCTTCTTCTTTATTCCATGCAACAACAGACAAATAAATCAAAAACAAAATATCTCTTGCGTCATGTAATATGCAACGTCAGAGAGATATATTCATTACGTATTCTTGTCGTACCATTAGATAAAAGGTGAAAAAATATTGGTGCTGCTACCCTTAGTTTTATAAGTGATAAACATCGTTACATTCATTTACAAAACTTCCAAATTGATTTGATTAAAAAGGTGTCGATAAAAAAAAATAGATACGCAGTATAGCCTTTGGGTGCCTCAATTCTTTTATCGTGCGAATCCGTTCCTAATAGATTACATCGTTAAGACAAAACACTTGAACAACTTTTCACTTACGTTTCCTAATTCTTTCCCGAGAAGGGCGCTGTAAGAGGGGCTGAAATTTATGTACTCAGTTTCGTCCCTGGAAAACAATATTCTACGTTTGCTTCGATGTCGAGCGGTTTAATTTACGCTTTCTGCCACGCAGCTCGCAGCGCTACGATCGTCGAAAAACAAATTGGCTGCCCGAGTGTCGACGCCCCCCTTGATCCATTATTGGACTCTTCTATTTCACCATATGTTAACGAGGAAATATCGCAGGTTCTTTTTATTTTATTTTGCTAGTGATTCAATCAGCTTATACGCATGCATGATAAAGTACAATGTAAAAGAAAAAAAAATGATAATAATAATGATACGTGAGACTTAATAATGTACCGTTACAGTAAGATACTTGGTATTACGTATTTTTTTTTCTCCATCATCGACAATTGATGACATTTAACGTCAAGTGATCGTAAAATCCTTGTATTGTGAAAGTTACAGAGGTTCCGTGGTTCACGCGCCATATTTCTTGTAACATCTACGGTAAATATATACAGGTACATACCCTTTTCATATACCAATAAGTTAGCATGCAAACAAAGGTTGCAGAACACCAGAACACTGTACAAAGTACTCCTACTTCTTTATACATTTTTTAAGTATAACGGCCTTGTGTAATTATGGCCAAGTTTCGATTTACAGCCTACAATTTTTCAACACAACCAAAAGTCAAAAATCCACTGTGCATGTGTTTTTTGTCATGAAATAAATGATTCGTTATATATAGCATTTCGCTTTGCGGCCGATTTTCCAAAAACATATCTCGGCCGTATGGCGAGGTATGAGTGCATTTATTGCATAGCAATTCATTGTGTTCCACATATACCACTACATTTACCAGTTAAATCGTAAAATTGACATTATTGATGTTTGTTTTCTATTTGCATGTTCGTGGAATTGTGTTTTATTAAATTCTCCAAACACACGATATTGTTTCAGGGGTTTTGTACAAAACCAAACACAAAAAGCATTTAAAATACAGTTTGTTAACCAACGATATGATATGAAGCATGAAATGTATTTGTACAGAATGCTCTGTACCCTCGCTCTTGTTTGAAATATGTGCAAAATATTTGCGAAAAATTCGGTTACATCTGTCGCATTATCGGCATGTTGGCACGCGCCGTTCCAAACTGAATCAATCATATTCAATATCAGCCATGTACGTTTATAATCGACCAACTGCCCTAACATGCAGCTGATTACGCACTCCCCATCCTTCAATAGCTCCCCCTTTCCCAATATTGGAGTAGTGTGTGTGTGTATGTGTGGGACCATAGCATAACGATCGGGTTTTAGTACAAAGGGTGACGAATAGAGGGAGCTTTAGGTCGTGTATGGTCGAGTTGTTTCTCCCGTAAATGTACAAAGCGTACCCACAATTTCAACAGCAAAACTTACTACATACAGGTATAGAACTCTAGAAGTATGAAATACAGTCTATCTAATATGTAATGATACTCACGTCATCAGTTTCTGGACGAAGAACAAACAAACATGTCTATGCCGGTCTTTGTCGCTCACATTCTTGTTCCGTTGTTAAGACAAAGACATGTTTGTTTATTCTTTGATCACGCGGAGTAGCATTACATTTGTGATAAACTGTAGTTTCTTCATTTTGTAATGATTTGTTAAATGCTTACACTGCTTTCAATAATTGTATATTCAATAAAACCATCTGAAATGAAATCAAATACACGGTCTACTTGTAGGTAAAATAAAATTAACATCAATCTAAGCGCTTACAAACATAAAAGTTAGATATTATTTAATGTAACTAAAGATTCTTGTTGACAAATATTAAAAGAGTAATCTTGTGCACAAGTGCAACTTATTTTTCAAATACATGACGAATTGGGCCCGCGAGGCGAGACGTTTTTCTCTCGGGAACAATTCACGTTCCAAATCCGACCCTGCATTCATGTATATATCAAATGTATCACGTATTCTAGGGAGAGCTGAAGGGGCAAGGAGAGGGTTAGGGTAACTGTGTGTGTGTGTGTGTGTGTGAGAGAGAGAGAGAGAGAGAGAGAGAGAGAGAGAGAGAGACAGAGAGTGATATATCAGTGACGTGTATCTAGGCTGGACTCCCGCTGTGGTATGTCAGTGTTTGGAGATGTCAGCGACAGTACCGCACCCCGTGTACGAACAGTAAACAACCCTACACATATTGGACACCGTGCTGAGAGGACACACGTGCTTTTCCAACACGGTCACACGGTCAACGAAGCAAATCAGTATGCACGAATTTGTCAACACACAATTTTACGTAACCTAATAATAATATATTTGGTTAGCTAGTTTTATACCATTTATTTTAGAACGATTAAATATGTAAAATTCAATTACGTTTTAATCTAGCATTACCATGATAGTTTTATATTGGTTTACCAAGTATTTAATAATTAGTTCAACGACCCGTGCGTATCAAATGGCGTTTTATTAGTTTTATTATTAAACAGTGCAATTAAGTACTTAAAGATATATGTGTGTCTATCTTAGCAGCATATGTCACGAGAAGCTCGTGTTTATATAAAACGATACACACGCTATCAGACACCAGATAACAAGGCTACGGACCGATTAAACAGTGTTTTAAATTACTTTTTATCAAGCACATTACACCAGCATATGAGATAAACAATACAAGAATAACAAAATAAAAAGTAAACAGTATTGCAAAAATATATATGCAATAAATCGCATTTATTACAAAACTCATATAACTAGAGTAATATTACAGGCAATTAAACAGGATAGTTTAATATTAATTACTCCATTTCCAAACCAATTTATAAAAAAAAAAACTAAAACGAGATACCCGACCTCATTTCACAAAGGGTTACTACCCCTGCGTAACGTGCAAAGGGTTGGCTTAGGTTATTTTTCCCCTGTGACGGTCACGTGAAGGGGCAGACCTATGACCCCGCCCTTAGGAATGATTGATGGAGGGCCACGCCTACACTGTGAGGCCTCAACATGGGCAAATAACCTCAAATAACCTTAAAATGTCTAACAATAGAGTATACCACTTTTTTTTTTGTCCTGCACGTCACGTATTATATTGTTGGTAACACTGTTGCCAAGTGCTAAAAAACTGAAACACATGTGTATGCGAATATGAACTATTGAACTATATTCGAGTTAATTGTACGTGTCGAAAGAAAATGAAATAGTTTTTAAAAAAAAAAAACTTTTTGGCGAAGTACCGTTTCATATTCGGTTGCTACGCAATGTACTGATTAAATCATAATTTTTTGTTGGTGAAATATTCAAATTTTTCATGGTACTCGGGCGTATATAATTGCTGTATTTAACATTATTATAAAATTGATGTACCGTGGACGAACACAAAAAAAAATATTTAATATTACAGCATTTACTAACTGATGACTTCATATGTATTTTTTTATTTAAAATGTTTAGCAATGTTACGTTAGAAATGGATTAAAAAAACTGTAGTGCACAAATTATAATACAAGATTGTGCACAATATTTTCAACATAAATGTTGACAGGTCAAAAATGAAATAATTTATGACTTTTTACTTTAAATTATTTGTAATTCTCTCCATGGCGCTCTGTACCTGAACTAAAAACTTTTACATTTGACTAATAATGTTCCGAGTGTCTGTTTGTAGAACACAAAATGGGCGGAGGTCTTCCTGCAATCTTTCAAAGTGTTTTGCCGGGCAGAATATCTACTTGGCGGTGAAAACTAGCGCACAAAACATCAGTATATAAAGTACTCATTATTCGTCTGCTCATCATAACAAGAAGACAAATGAATGAATATGAGTTCATCCATATTTGAGCCAGACAAATAATCTTTTATATCTAATAACGAACAGAGAAAATCATTACTTACCGGACAGAAGTTTGCTTCTCGTTGTTTGCCCGACCGGAGAAATTTCGCAACAACTTGAACTTTGTACGACAGGTAGAGCTTCTTGTCGCGCAGTAGAAGAAATCCTTTGGCCCAGGTTTGTTTGTTCGGGTCCTGGACCCAGATGTGTGAGAATACCGACGGACATTGGCCTTCTAATGCCACTAGATTCTGAAAATAATTAAATATCTAGTAACAATACTACAGTAACTGTGTCAAGTTGAAATCATTGTATGAACAAAGATAAAACATAATTTTTTAGGAAGTCAGGTAGGTATAAAAAATATATTAGAAGACTTTTAGTCTAGCAGTGTTGCTATTCGTGTTTTCGCGAAGTCGAAAGACTCGTAAACAATCCCATTAAAACACGTTGATCTACCGATAGTTATAATAAATGACATTTACGCATGCAAAAAACTTCTGACTAGAGACTAACTGTGTTTTCATTGATTAAAACAACTCATATACATAGAGAGAGAGAGAGAGAGAGAGAGAGAGAGAGAGAGAGAGGAGAGAGGGGAGAGAGAGCAAGCGTGCAAGTGCTATGAAGAAAGAAAATTACTAATGGCTTGTTGAGAAGATAAAAAAGTGAAATCAAATACCAACTTCATTCGTTCAGTCATCTATAATTAACAAATCAGCTGAATCAATGATGTATGTTAGTCGTGTAGCTCATGTATAATGCATTGATATACATAAATCTATCCGCGGGACTGCAATTGAACAGGTAATTGTCTAGCAATTAGGTGTGTACAACATTTAGCTGTCTCTTAGCTTATTCCAAGTGTGTGCGTGCGTGCGTGCGTTAGCTAATTCCCTCTAACCTTGCACCTCAGTTTAGTCAATATGTAGTCATTTCATGATCATATACCAGTCTAGTAACATGCACGTGTTGATCAACAGATAATTATCCAGAGTTATACATGTAGTAAATTAATAAATGCAACGAATTATCAATAGTATAATTGATAAAAACAAAGATGCAGCATTGTGTTATCAGAAGATAAGAAAATTCTAACTCTACGAATGATTACAAACAGTGCAGAATTAATAATAAACGTTTATATGTAGATAATACGAAACTTGAAACGATTGTAGCTATTCTAGATCAGGTAAATCGGCAACTAGACTCTCCCACTTTGCTGGCAGCGAATGTATATCTCATAAAATACGACTTGTATACAAGTTGTCAAGCAGACGCGATGACTATTTATAGTACGTGCTAGAGAACAATAGATCATGAATTATAGATTCACGGGGCAGGGCTGCCAACCTGAGAACGCTACCTGAACCGGTTCCTAACCGGTTCGTCCATTATACTTACAACATACACACACGCAGTTACGTCACTGAAAGTGGATACTCCACCTAGTATTAATGCCTGCGTTAATTTATTCCAAAAGTCTCCAAATGTTAAACATGCGCTTGTGTGTATTTACTTCTTTTCTATTTGACTGTACTTTTTTTTATTAATTGTGTACTTCATCATAGACTTTATTATTGTTCCAAGTCAGTTAACACCTGTACATTTTAATGGCACGATATAAAAGAGCTAACCTTAAAAAAACAAAGCTAATGTTATGTATTTAGAATGTATAAAAGAATAAACTAAAAATATAAACCTGCAAAGAATTCGACACTCTTTTCGTGCCGGTTATTTAAAACAATTCTTATATGGGCACTGTGCATTTATATTTTTCTTCAATTCGCTTTGCGCTGCAGAAATAATGTTCAATGTTCTGACATCAAGTTTATATATAACCGGGGTTTCGCGTAACCTGGTATCGTATTACCTGAGAGCCGTGTAACCTAATATATACCATGTATACAGCCCAACTGGCTTCTGGTGTATGTGTGTGTGTGTGTCAGTACCCGTAGCATGTTTAAATATTAAAAGTAACTAGGTGTCGAGTCAGGTGAAGCCATGATATCATAGAATGACAGCACCGGCAGCGGTGTTAGAGGGGGTAACGTTATAAATCTTGCACTAAACGCCCGTGGGCTGTACTGTCCTTGACATTGACATTGCCCCTCTCCACCCCGCCAGCCCAATAGTTTTACAGCACCGCGCGGTACCAAGCACACTGTGATTTGGGAGTGTTGAAACAGCACATGAAACTGGTCGGACGAAACTCTTCTTCTTCTTTTTTTTGGAAAAGTGAAACCAGGCCATGCAACACCGAAATGAAAGGAACGAATTTACGGGTCTCATGTTAGCGTGAGCTACTGGCAATATGAAACGAATCGATTGTTAGAAAAGTTTCTATTTTGATTACAAAGTCAACACTGTTCAACATGAACATGTGATCGATAATTTGTGCTTTTAATAATGCAGAAATAAATATGTATAACTATTAAAAACCGAGCTAGTTTCCAATGTAACTTATTCAAATACTGTACTGATTCTAATTCTAAAAAAAATATTATGTATATAAAATATATTTTTTCATTCAAAATAAACATTTATGGCAGGATTGTGAATATTTAACGAAATGTATCAGTAGCAAAAATTGCCATATAAATATGAATGCAGCAAATTAAAATATCAACAAATGTAATTATCACTTGCATAGCAGACAATGTTTTGTTTACTTTTTCAATAAATTCACATTTTTGCTTATGTGTACTTGCAGATGAAGTCATAAAATAAACAAATTCAGTTTATTAACCTTAATGCCTGAGTTAAATGTGTTAAATGGTGTACAAATAAAAAACGCATATCAAAAGAATGTGTTCACCAGTCAAGATGTAAATAAATTGCATATTTTTTCGTTTTTTGTCTGCTGTTTTAAAACTGTAAAAAGAATCTGCATCTAGCAGCAAAAAAAAATACAACAATATCAGAATGAAATCAGAAAAAAAGTATGTACAATAGTATAGCTATTATTGTAAACCAAATTTTAAATTCCCAATGAATTAATACTACTTTGTCTTATCTAATTGTGTTCGTATATACTACGAAGGTACGAATTACATGCACGAACCCCTCTTTTGACAAACTTCTGCATACGCCACTGATGCTTTGTGTTTATAATTCGCTCATATAATATTTATTAGGCAAAAAGTAAGTTTAGCAGACTGAAGAAAAAAAAATCCACATCTTCGCATCACGTTACCTGAGTTCCAAAGGCTCAGAAACGAGACGAAAAACAAAAAACAAACGAGAATTACAATGACGCAATCAAAATAAAAAGCTAAAAGCACACTTGATATACTTCTTCCGTTGGCAGAAATGCGCAGTATAAAATGATAATTACAAGGAAAATCAAGTAGATTTATAACCACATAATCGTTCAGAGATACATATCTAATGAAATTATTTTTAAACCAAACAAATTGAATATTTTAAATTATAATAGATATTCATAGAGGCTTGCTTTTTAATAAAGAAAATAATTACTATGATTAATAAGTACCTGAGCTATGATAGCAATGACGATAACTGGTCGAAATAATAGTTTTCTTGTTCAATTGTCAAATTGGTAGAATACAATTATGTTACCTTGGAGATACAAATAATATTTGAAACATGTAAGTATATCTTTTGTTTCATTTTGTTTTACCGGCATTCTATATACTTACATCGCACGCCTAGAACGTAGGTCCTAGATAAGTGGACATAATTGAGGAAAATTTACACGTGTTTACGTAACGTATGTTAATTGTTAGTCGGCGCGGTGGCTTTTCCAGGAAACGGGAACGCAAATTCTATACAATTTTCTACTCTCAAATTCCGGTACCGTTTTGTAATTTGGTTCCAGGTAAAAGTTTTTTATTTTTAGTTTCTAATCTTCCCTATTTTGTTCCTTACCGCGTTTGTGATTCTCAGAAACAATTTTGTAGAACAATTCTCTTGACATGATCAATGTAGAACGAATTATTTTCTTCTATATATTCATAGACGCATATTTTATGTTTTCGACACACACGTCTGCCAACAACGATACAAGTGAACTATATAACCTGGTAATAAATATAACCGTTGCCATGGAAACATAGACATACACCATTTCTACATAGAAAAAAGACAATCGCTCAGTGGCTTATTCTAGGAGTAATGATTATAGGAAAAAATATCAATGAAGTTCTTTTCGTTCTTTTTTAATAACGATAATGACTTGAATCATGCAATACGATCATTTACTTTGCACACACATACAATGTAGCCAACTAGATAGTTTCTACGGATATTTTTGGTATAGGGAAAGTCTTGTTTGGCATAGTTGGTAAGCCTGTTTGCGGTGAAAATTGAATAACTTCAGGGCAAACACAAACATAGACAAGAGTTTGTTGTCTCTTGGTGTAGATGGTTCAGATTCTCAAAATTATTTTAAAAATACGTTTGAAAATTCTTTCCAACATACGGATATTAGTTTACATACATTTTTAGCTCATCGACCTCCTGTCGAAGAGCTATAGTGTTCGGTACGATGTCTGTAGCATCTTCCGATTTCAAAAATTTTTGCACAGAAATCCCGGACAGACCCCCTGGACCACGAAATGACTATTACAACATATGTCCGTATGTATGTCGCTCGTCCGCTCGCTCGCTCGCTCGCTCGCTCGTACGAGATTTTTTTGTTCCACCTAGATCTCCTAAACTACCCAACGGATTTTCACGAAATTTTTTTTGCAGATACGTGTTATGGTCTAGTTGTGCAAGAAACATTTTATTTTTGAAAATTTTCCCTTGTACTCGAGAAAAAAAATATTTTCCAATTTTTTTTCAGTTTTTATTTTTTTTCGGCGTTATTTTTTATTCAATTGTATTGAAAATTTTCATGCATATGCAGGAAATGGAACAATATTTTTCCATATTTTTTATTTTGAAAAATTATGTAAGACCATTGGAGAAAAAAATATTTTTTAAATAAAAATTGAACAAAAGAAGATCAATGCATTTATAGTCGGCTTAGTTTGCTTTGCTTTTGTCAACACGAGAAAATGTATGCACACTTGTTTTAAATTTGTTGTTTTGTTTGCGACCTAGGCACCTAGGATTTTAAAAGTGAATCTAGATAAATAATAATTTGTGATATATTCAGACTTGCACATACGTCGATGAGCTGCAGGCATGTATGTCTGTATACATTCCTAGTTTTATTTAATACGAACTAAAAATTTTCTAAATATAATTTCAATAATAGCCTCGAATGACAGTAAAAAAGAAGTAAAATATAGCGTCTCAATGATTCAAACATTTTAAGAGGTGCACACTTTTACGAGCTCAGCTGATCTATAAAAATCTTTCCAAGAAGTCTCCCGTCAAGAGCTCTGCCATAGCTTACTTGATGTCAGACGCAAGACAGAAGCCATACGATGTTTAATAAAAACCAGATATTCTGTTTTGAAACGTCAAAATGCAACGTTGCACAATATCACACACACACACATATATAGGGTCCAACTCACTAATTAACCTTGAAAAGAAAGTGTTTTTTTCTTCTTATTATTTCATCCCAAACTGGAATAACAGGTTCAGATGTATTTTTACGGATGCACAATTAATTGTTATACTGCATTTTAAATCTGTGACAAAAAGCCATCGCGGATGAAAACAATGTTATTGTTTTCATTTAAACAAATGACAAGTGAGCTAAAAGAAATTTCAGATTACAATGTTTGCAGAATAAAATTGAAGTATTTAAGGGAATTGATTAGTGGCTATGATGCACTAATAGATTATAAGTATGGAGTATCCAAATCCATATTAGAGTGACGTCGCATCGGAAAAACTTTAATTTACGACCTAAACAAAACAAGCTATCTCTTTCTTACACATTTGACTCGTATAAATCTACACGCACATCGTATTACCACAAGAGGCGGGGTTTCTCAATAATTCATTTGTTTTTTTATGACGTTACTCCTATATGGATTTGAATAAACTTTAAACACAAATTATAAGATGTATATATGCTAGACTTATCTATTAATAGATAAAACTGATATGTTACCTGTAACGCAGCCGGGTTGCAGATTCCCGAGCCGAGGAAATCACAATTTTCTATATCAATCATATCGGATGGAAAAAATTGCTGAAAAAAATAATAACAAATATTTAACCATTGCAAATGAAACTCATGTATTTTAGTCACTATTTCTAATATTTTATTTCATCCACGTATAAAGTTAAATAAGGCCTGTTAAACTTCAGTACTTGACACAATATGTCCATAGAAATACCATAAAATAAACACTCTTGTCCACTTGTTGAGAACCACTTACCAGCGCCACGTCAAAAACCAGTGGCAAACAAACTGGTTTCTCAAGTAGTCGGTAATTGTTTATTTTAGTGTATGTACACAGCACATTTCTTAAAAAAAAAAATAACGTGTAATGAAAGGTGATTGGACTGTAATAAGTACAAATTACCTTCTTTTTCGCTATTTTATCTACAATTAACTTTATTTTGTGCTCGTGTATTTTGTGTTCCATTTTGTTACATCCGTTTTCAATTGTATAACAAAAATTATTAAGTTTAAACTTATTCGGCGAAAGTCAACCTCAGATTATTATTTTATTATTATTTAGATAAATAAGCCTAGACATTTTTAATGTTTTTCATACCGGCCTCTTCAATTTGGTGTTTAGACCATTTGTCATATTTGGCTCGTCCGAAGTAGACAGCTGAAGGTGAACAAGTAATTTGAAGATGGCTGCCGCATGTACCCATAACATTCGGCTACGTCGTCCCGTTACAAGTACACGTGCACGAATGGTCACTTGTTCGAATTAATAACGTAACGTTGATTACTAATTAATTGTCGTGCACGTGCAGACACGACCTTTCGCCTACTACAACTGCACAGATGATGAAGTTCGAATGTTTTTCATTTTTTTTACAATCAATTGATTTAATGTGACAACTACCGGTTGTTTGTTTTCATTATGCTGACGAAAGTTTACGATTATATATAATAAATACGTAATTAGATATCATAATATATTATCTATCCGAGAAGTTATAATAATTACCCGTATTGAATGATTGTATAATGTTATTTACATTACATTAATATTCTACTGGATGAGTAGAATTAAAATGCGTTATGCATTTAGACTAGTGGTTGGTGTCTGTACTAACAACAGGGGAGAATTCTACTATACCGACTGTGCAGAGATTACACGGGACCAGGTTAGCCACTTCATCAATTACAAGTAAATTATAGCACGCGAAATAACCCTGGTTTAAACTTGGGACTCTACACAACCAGAACTCGGTAATAAACGATCACCGCCATTTGCATTGTCCAAAGATAATTATTCATTCGCATTCACGTTTTGTCAGCAATGGCATGGCAGGGGGCGATATCGAAAATCGCTCGGATTTAATGAGCCAGCTATCGGGGTTCAATAGTTAAACTGATTCATATCGTATCTGATTGAAAGAGTGATACATTTCTGCACAATTAGTTACAAACGAGCCCGACAGGGGGATCTGTGATTTCATTATATTCAAAACCCAGTACTTTGCAGTAATTTATCTGATTTAGATGTTCACATAACCTCATTTATAATTTCACATAGTAAAAATTTAATAATGTTATGTAGTGATGAATTATAATTTAATCGTGTATTTGTAAGTAATCGCGTTAATCAGTGGACAAGTATGTGTATTTTGCAAGCGAAATATAGTGCATACATATTAGCATGTACGTCTGGTGGGTATGCAACACGCAATGCACATACACTCGATATAGATTATTTATTCTTCCAGCTTGGAATATAAACTACTTACAATCTATATACAGCTGAGTCAAACAAAACAAAAGAAATGTATAACAGGATGTTTGAAATCTGATTGCAAGAGCAATATATGTAAATTAAATGAAAATAAATAATATTTATAATGACACTTTGATTATTCATATAGTGTAACGAATAGTCTGTTCAACGAAGTCCAACGATAAAATATATTATCTTTGCGTCTCCAAATATTCTATACTGATTCACCGAACTGTAATGAAGTTTTCGGTAAATATTGAGACAGACATGTTTAGTTAAATAATTTTATACAAAGTAAAATACAGGTAGGTAATAATTAGCTGTCATAATATTGACTACAAGGCTATACCGACTGGAGTGTATGTTATTTCTATTTAGTATAATTTTGTAGAAAGATTTCATTAAATTTTATCTCAACGAATTTACCCGTGACCGTTCGGTTTGTTAATTAAATTTTGAATATTCTTAGATCGAATTAAATTAGTCGGCGGATGGACTGAGATGGCGTGTGAGAATTTCAAAGACAAATACGGCACTAAAACGAGTGTAAATAAGATAAAACGTTTATCATGTTGCAAACATAGCCCGCGAAGACACCATTATTACAGCAATATATATAAAAGATTCTCCGTCAATATTTACTCATATCCAATAAGCATTTATGTACATAAAGCATATTGTTTACCTTTAATAAATTTGTACAGATTACATATATGCTAATTTGGTAACATACATACGTATCATATTCGCATACATTCAAGTTTATTGCACACGTGGCCATTTTTATTTTACATTCTTGTTTGATAAGAAAAATATACAGAAAAAAAAAAGATAGGACAATTGCACCGGAATTACAATAACCCGCGGGCAAAAAAAAAGAAGTCATAATTTAACCGTGTCCGAATTTATAATATAGAGGTTCTTTTTCTCAATTAGTTAGCACAAACTTGTCGTTATGATAGGATTGGGCCATAATTTATGCAGAAACTATACATCATCCAGTGAAGCTTACATTTTAATTCATATCGCAGGATTTTTTTCTTGCTTTACACTATACATTGACCTTGAATATAAATAACGAAATCAGCTGCTAGTGCTACCTACTCATACATCAGTATTATGAGCTGGCGCAATCAGCCTCCAGGTTAAAACAACTTTAAATGCATGATAAGTATCGGCCATAATCGTAGCGGAGTTCACATATAAAGTAATATAATTATACATACATTACAAAAGATAATAGTGTCAGAAACTTCTAAAGAAGACCTTGGAACACTACCTAGCCAAGTACAAGATTTCTTCATCCTGAATTCTACTTCTTGCAATGTAATATTTGTATATTGAAAAGTGTACTATAACATAGTAAGGCTTATTGACATGATATCAGATTAAATAAAGAAATATACTTCATTTTGAGAGATGATCTATTTGTGCTTTTCTATAAGATTGCTGAAAAGAATCGTTCGTGATTGAAAAGAGCTCCTTTTCAGTACAAGCAAATCGAAAAATTATGCTCAATACTTTATGATTAATCCAATATGTATATAAAAACGAATGATTGAAAATCTACCGTGATATGCAAGTATATAATTAACATTGTCAGAGCCATGTTAAAAAAAAATGTTGTTTTTACAGACACTTCTTTGCGGCTCCCGTAATGGAAAGAAAAGTAATATTTATTACCATTTTGCAATCTGCATACTTGTTTTTCATTCACATACACTACAAGTTACAGTAACACTCTTCTAATTGTAAAATTCGCAATTATGTAAAGTTCAAATCTGATTTATTTTACACGTTACATGCAATTCTAACCTTAAATACGTTTGACGTTTGTCGAGGTATGTGTCACGTGTGTACCATGTGACTTGCTACGCATGCGCGATTACAATAAGCAAAAGATAAAAATAGGTTGTTTCGTTGTACTTTTATAAAATAATTTACACAATTTTCTTTTACGAAAATATAATGCGTGTTTCAGTCAGTCGTTTGTACAAATACAATACGTTATTTTCATAATTGCTTTCCCTGATTGTACGAAATTTATTTACGAAATTTTGTTTGATTAAACTGTGTTTCACTGTACAAATATGTATGTAGAATGCGAAATACTTCGACCATACCAAAGTGAAGTGTGTTCTGTTGCTATTGTGTACATTTTCACTTACACATACAAGACTAAACACTAGTAGTGACCGCAATAGTAACACTAGTGAGCATAGAGTGAAGTGTGGGGCTCCGTATGGGAGAACTACCCCTCTGAATCTACACACAGAGAGTGTTCCTTTGTTTAACAAACTACAACAAACAATCCTAGTGTTTGTACAGCTGGAAACCTTGTTCATTACGTGGTGTAATGATAACCCAGTGTGTGTGTGTCTATCTTTTTCCAACTCACTTTGTGTGTAAGCAGTGTCTTTCTCTATGCGTGGACATACACGAAGGGTTCAGTGTTAATATTTCACACTATGTGAACCCGTGTAAGCCGTGTTCTAAAATTAATCACGCTCCAGAACTACCGATAAAGAGCATTTCGTGTAATCTCTGTGGATTTTTATTACCATCATGAGATATGGAATATATTTTGTTTATCTTGGTAGAATTAACTGTCACAGAAAGTAAGGTTAGAATACACCAGAACCTAGTGACTAGGTAGCGAATGATTTTCAACTGTCTTGAAAAGAAGAAAGCAATAATAAATCCGAAGCGTCTCACTTGTTCCCATTCTCATTTGTTCCCCGTCTCATTTGTTCCCATTCTCATTTGTTCCCATTCTCATTTGATCCCATGCACCTCCCACCACTTTTCTATATCACGATTGTCTCATTTGTTCCCATGCAAAGTGTCTCACTTGTTCCCATTCTCATTTGTTCCCAGTCTCACTTCCCATGCTGAGAAAATATAAAATCTCACTTGTTCCCATGCACCCCCCACCACATTTAAATGTCACGGTTGTCTCATTTGTTCCCATGCAAAGTGTCTCACTTGTTCCCATTCTCATTTGTTCCCAGTCTCACTTGTTCCCATACTAAGAAAATATAAAATCTCACTTGTTCCCATTCTCATTTGTTCCCAGTCTCATTTGATCCCATGCACCTCCCACCACATTTCTACGTCACGGTTGTCTCACTTGTCTCCATCGTAGTGCAGTTATCCCGTTATTAATAGGTGTTTATTCGGTTGCCTGATAGCAAGGTGATCAGAAAGACGAAATTAAACAAAATTAAAAGTAATGTCCAAAATATATTAATATATTTCGATAAAAGTATTTAATACACATTTTAAAGAGGCTCATGTCCCTATCTGACCGTTTAAAATAATTTAATTTGTACCAAATTCCTTAAAATAGCAATAACAAAAATCGTCTTATATGTACTTAACTATCATTGTGTTTACTAATATGTGTAATGTAATAATTGTATTTCTAGTGAAGTTTTCAGTATTCACTTTATGTTCTGCAACGTTTAACTATCATTGAAAACTATTTTTAGAACTTATTTTCAATCCTTACAAAAAATTGGCATTGTTGCACAGTATATATGAATGTGATATGTTCTTATCTTGAATTTCAGTTAAAAGAAGACAAATATTTATAACATTTGTACAATACTGGATATCAACATGCGGTTTTTAATGAAATGTAAGCTGTAATATGGTGAACATATTGCATTAATAAAATCATACTATTACAATGGCATAATTCTTATTTATTCGTAAAAATATACATAACTTAACAGCTATTTATTTATAATCATGTAACTTATGTATTCGTACAAATTATTAATCTCGATGCAAATCATTTTAGCTAAATACTAATGTACAACCCGTTCTGATTATTAACGTAGTTTTCTTTTAAAAAGTGTATTTGATGGTTTTTACAATGGCGTACTATTTACTTTTTTATAATAATAATAATAATATATTTGCTCAATACGATCAACATATTTGATATATGGTGTGTTACTATTTTTATTAAATTTTAGTACACTTTTTTTATAAAATTATAAAATTAAAAATTAGTTCTAAAAATAGTTTTCAATGATAGTTAAACGTTGCAGAACATAAAGTGAATACTGAAAACTTCACTAGAAATACAATTATTACATTACACATATTAGTAAACACAATGATAGTTAAGTACATATAAGACGATTTTTGTTATTGCTATTTTAAGGAATTTGGTACAAATTAAATTATTTTAAACGGTCAGATAGGGACATGAGCCTCTTTAAAATGTGTATTAAATACTTTTATCGAAATATATTAATATATTTTGGACATTACTTTTAATTTTGTTTAATTTCGTCTTTCTGATCACCTTGTTATCAGGCAACCGAATAAACACCTATTAATAACGGGATAACTGCACTACGATGGGGACAAGTGAGACAACCGTGACGTAGAAATGTGGTGGGAGGTGCATGGGATCAAATGAGACTGGGAACAAATGAGAATGGGAACAAGTGAGATTTTATATTTTTTTAGCATGGGAACAAGTGAGACTGGGAACAAATGAGAATGGGAACAAGTGAGACACTTTGCATGGGAACAAATGAGACAACCGTGACATTCAAATGTGGTGGGGGGTGCATGGGAACAAGTGAGATTTTATATTTTCTCAGCATGGGAACAAGTGAGACTGGGAACAAATGAGAATGGGAACAAGTGAGACACTTTGCATGGGAACAAATGAGACAATCGTGATATAGAAAAGTGGTGGGAGGTGCATGGGATCAAATGAGAATGGGAACAAATGAGAATGGGAACAAATGAGACGGGGAACAAATGAGAATGGGAACAAGTGAGACGCACTCAATAAATCAAGTGCTTTCGACACAATAAACTTTGTTTTCACAAAAGTGCCTGTCAAAATGGGGCGCGCTCATTTTATACGGCGTTAAAACAACTTTTACACCGGACAGGTTGGCGCCAAAGCCTGCGCTCGCGAGCGGTAATATTTCACACTAATGTGATTTCACATACCTACTAAAATATTCGGACGCGACCAAACTACTTGCAATAAAACCTGATTCAATGACAGGCGCGCCGAGGTTTATCTTGTAAAGGAAATGAGGACACACGTTCAGCTTAACTATGAAGGCGGATCATTAGACGGAAGATTACAGCAGTAAGCTATAGGACTAGCGCATATACAGGTATGACTGGCACCATCAACCTTAAATTATAACCACTATACCATACAGATACCAATCTAAGGTATAGATGAAATAATCTGATAACAGAATTACCATTACCATGCACATAAAACTAACGGTACTTGTGAAGTTTAAAAATAATTTAATTCTTGTAAGCTTTTCACACACAAAAAAACTCCATAAGATACATTAAAAAATAATTTAACATGTACATATTTTAAAATATATTTCTTATTAATCTCTGAATTTCTGAAAAATTTGTTAGAAACTGTAAAAGTGATGCGAATAATGATTTTCTTATAATAATTAAACCATATCTGCAGTGCGCATGCGTCATGCAAGGAGCATCAATAACAGTGGTATAGTCTATCCATAGATATAAGAACTTGACATGATTCCTTAATAGGTAGGGTGGTACCCTTCACAGCAGGAGAGGCCATAAACTACTAGTAGTGGCGGTATTCAGGTACATTTGTAATGCTCTTAGCGGGAAAGACAAGAGACATTTTGTCTATAATTAAGACGTAATAATAATTTATTGAATATTACATTTATTTATGTTAATTTGTATTATTATTGTTAAGATGTATATCATATTTTTGTTGTTATTTTTCAAAATGTATTTATAAATTTCTGAATACAGCTCTGCTTTTTATTCATTTACTGTGTCGTATAATTTGGGATAATCCTCTGTTAATAGCATGCTGCGTTTAGTCAAGTTCTTATATCTATGGATACACTATAACTCTTGAAGCATTGGGCCAGGTCAGGTACACAGGCGCATTGTGCTTGAACTATCGATCGTTGCAAAATTTCTCCTCTGATAAGAAAACATCCTACACTTTTTCAATATGTATTTCTTTTTCTTCATTTCAATTGACCGTCCTACAAGTTTTTCGGTTAAATGTATACAATCATAGCAATGATGATTGCGAACGTATGGAACAACTGAAAGTCAACCTGACAAAACCTACTTGCACTAGCTATTTTATTACAGCCATATAATGTAAATCAATATCAAACAGGTCACAAGAATATACGCGCAATACTATTTATAATCAAGTTTACATTATGGTAGGTCACGTTGTTTCGTAGATTTCGAAGAATTGCAAATTACCTCGTAACTCGATTCAATTTACGATTGCATGAATGTCAAATCCATGAAATGGCTGTCATATACATGTATAATTTCGTCAAAATCTGTTTGGCACAACATGTCATAGTTTTCAAAAATAGAGACACATTTCACAAATGACAAAATTACGATTTCATATAAAATATTTATGATTATTCGCTGGAAATTGCAATGCATTAGTATGAGTGAATTACTTCATCTTGCTAATTTCAACATTAGTGCAGTTGATTTGGTTGTGTAATTTTTTTTGCGACAGGAACGGAATATCTAATTTTCTCATCCGCGAAAAATAAAAAATTGAAAAGAAGTAACTGATGTAACCTAAAACTAGAAGAGCCAGGGAGTGACGGAGGAGAGGAAATGAGGCCTCGGGCAACGAACTGGGAGTGCAATTAAATAGTGATTACCTAATAAAACGGCAGTGGCGGCGAGCGGAAGAGGTAGGGTAGGGTAGGCAGTAGGAAATTGTAGGGCTGAGTTTATTAAGATACAGTACACGGGACCGCGTACGTAGATGGAACCTCTAATGAAGGTCATAAGGCAGGCATATACCACACATAAAAGCACTCAACTGTACATATATACTTACATATATACATACATATACATATATATATATATATATATATATATATATATATATATATATATATATATATATATATATATATATATCCATCCAGCGGCATCACTCATCAACAATAATTCCAAAGCGAGAAACGGTCGTGCCAAAATCGAGATTAAAAGAAAAAAATTACTAATGTTATTCCCGAGTACTGAAACAAAAACTGTTTTAGTATTTAAAATATATAAATTCCTCGTTTGTTATAGATTCCCAAGTGAAAATAAAAGAACATAATACTCAGTGTATGTCTGAAATACATTCACTAAAATAATAAGTATTATAATCCTAAAACCGAAAAAACCTGTTCTCATAAATTGTACATGAACTTATAGGATGGGTTAATTTTGGACAGGCCTGTCATATATGATATATGTAACCTTGGATCGATTATAAACGCACGCGAGTAAACTGAATATTAGTTGGTACTGATGGCAATGTCATTACTGTAAAATACATCCAACCAACATTGACACATTCGCTATCATTTGTTTCATTTTTATACATATTTTAAACATAATTGCACAAAACATAAAATGTAATATGTGCATAATGTACTTAAATGTTCCCAAAGAATGAATAATTTAATATTACTCATAGTCATTTTGAATAAATGATGGCACATAAAAGCATTTCACATTGTGACAAGCAGAGCCATCTAGCGGCAGCTCGTCGAATGTGAAACTAGTAGTTCGGAGCTTTACCTTGCCTTGTGGCAGCACTTACCAGCAGACGCGTTCGATCAATACGTAAACCGCGCGAATTTATAAATCAACATATTGAAGCTTGTTTAGTGGATTTTAAATTAGAATATTATGTATTGTGGTATTTACATATCTACTTTAATAAATTACTGCTATATTATATTTTATTAATAATCTGTTACTTACTTGAGGATGATGAAAGAACTCGTATTTCCGGAAGTCTTTTCTGAAGATGAAACGACATTCTGCATGTCTGGAATAATTTTCCATATCCCGGTGTGCAGAAAGTACATCTTCATGATCTTCTAACAAACGTTCTGGAACAAATAAATATTTCTCATATAACTACAAACTATATTTGGCTCAGAAAAGTACTACAACAGATATTCTATTATTATATTCTGCATTGTCTACATTTGAAATTAAACTTTAATTCATTTTAGAGAAATGGAACGTTCTGCTATTTTCATTCGCTGAAATAATTCAATTCAGAAATTAAAATGATCGAACATTCATGGTTACTTGTGGCTAGGGAATTTCATTGTTCTCGATTTCAACCGGGTGTAAAATTTATTGCAGCTGAATTCTGGTGTTTGCGAGTGAAACGAGCGAGAAATGAAACAGAACGATGCCATTTACAACCGTTTCGTTATCAGTGCTGTAGCCGGATAACGGTTTGTGAGCACACAACTCGTCACAGATGTCAAAGCGGTTGCATACCATACAGGGGTTTCACCGTAATAAATTTCATCACGTTTTCTGTTCTTACGAATTGCATTACTACAAATGATAAATCATAAAAAAAGTAATTTGTATGATAATAAATGTACGTACTCTAATTAACAACACTTAATATAAATTAAAATTTTTCCATTACCGGTAATATAGCGTCCTACATATATCTAGTAACTCAATTCGTTAGTAATTAGTCTGTTATTAAATCATAAGCTGTACCAAGAAACTTTGTTAATTACGATGTGATTAGAATTATAATGTGGACAATTAAAACTTACAACATGAGAACAACCAAACTCCTCTATGTCATAATTATTATTTTTTCTCTTTGGATTCTGTTGCCAGTTACTAACAAGTAGAAACTTGTACACTAAGTAACAGTGCTCGGTGTTAATTAGATTCACACTTCATTAACTATGAATTATTACTTAAGAAAAAAAAAATGCAGTTGGCTTACGAAGAATTGAAAATGTTTAAATATAACAATGATATGAATACAACTGATTCGGAACCTTTCAAAAGTGAGGATAAATGTTTCATGTATAAATAATTCGATTTTGTTTTTTATTCAGGAAAAATTTGCAATGTTTGATTTTGATGTTCAGTAAACTTCCTCTTCCGATTGTGCGATTATGCTAGAAATCTAATCAGCTCTTCATATAATCAGTAAACTTTTAAATACGAAGTTTCATTGTCCTGACTTTGAACATAATAAACATACAGACACACATCCACACACACAGACGTCATTGTGAAAATAGTCAAAACGTATTCAGGGGACCTCAAAACAAGTATTTCCATCAAAATCTCACAATCGAAATTTTTCATGATTCCTATACTTTCTTTATACATGAAGACACGGATTCTTAATAGGTTGAACTGGGTTGAACGACATGGCAGTCATTTTACCGGCTTGTGATACCAGCGCCACAGACAACGGTGGTCAGTATGTCAACCAAATCTGCTTACATTTTAGCAAGCGATCCTTTTAAGATGCTCTTTCATTGCATTGTGTGTTATAGCATGACCGCTATGGTCTTACAGATGGTGTATTTACTCTCAGGGTACAAAAATCAATTTGCAAACATGGCGGACACTTTTTAAAATGTAAGAATGCATACAGATCTGATGTTGGTTCCTGGGGAAATTTTCCAACATTTCGCCTCGGCGCTTAACTTGTTAAATATAATTTTACATAATAAACTATACTGTTACATAACTGTTATAGTTTCCTTATCACGTTGGAACTCTCTAACTTGGAAGCGAATGTGTTTTCAAGTAACGAAGATTCATTTGATATTCATCTAGTAGAGAATATTATAATACAACATATGCATCCAAATAGCGGAAGTAGGTACGGATGAAAAGTATGGTATGAGCGATAAGGAAGAAGAGAATCTGAAGTGAGAAGATTAGGGGGCCAACTGATGCAACAATGGTGTTATTAGGGCCAATCAAGGAGATTGGACCTGTGCGGCAAGTGTGTACCACGCATGTAACTATCATTTTAAGTAAAGTGTGTCTCATTATCACTGTGCCCCTACTATCGTTAAGTTGGTATAATGTGGCATAAAGTCACTAGCGCTACTAACCTGAAACACCCGCAACGACATAGCGAAATAGTTTTAATTAAAATCTATTTCATAACGTAATACAAAATTAGCAAAAAGTTTTATATTTTGCTTTCTCAGAAATAAATTCTACTATTTTGTACATTCTGTAGCGATATTTTGAATTTATTTCCTTAATTAATTAAGCATTACTGAAATAGAACAATGTAAACTTTCATTTTAATATCCAATTAATAATCTCGTACACAAGTTTGGCGCACAATTTTATTATTAAATTACAATTATTGATTCGGATACTGTGCGAAACTTCGAGTAGCTCTAAATCAAAAGTTTTGACAGTCACGTGCATAAAACATTTCGTGGTCACGTAAATATGTTCCGATCAATATGTGTGGCCAATGTGAACAATAAATATGTATTAGCTTCTTATAATCTATTTATAAACACGAATATAAACAAAATAAAACATTCGAATAGACACTAGCAGAGAAATTCTGTTTCACAAATTCGAGAACAATTTTGTATAGAAATATATATATATGTATATACATAACATATTTACGTAATTATTTAAGAATAAAATTCTATGAAAAATAAATCACTTGTATCAACATCTTCACATGGATATCATTATTATTTAAATTCAACATTTCATCCCGATAATCTGACATTCTATCAAATGAAAAAAAAGCTAACTGGCAAAAACATTGTAATAATTAAAGTGTACAAATTGACAATCATAAAGTTGATTTCTTTTTATCTCACTGGCCTTATTTCCAATACTCGGAAATACATATTTTTTTTAATAACTGAATATTGCTACCGGCGCTACTAAGAAAAAAAGACTCATTAATGTAATTAAATTTTTACATAATCACAATCAACATACTTTGTATAATGTATATTTCGTGGAATACAAAACTGCAAACGGAATTATATTTTAATTAGTTTTTTATTCCATCTTAATCAATCTTAATTAATATTAAATATTATATTTAAAATATTTTATACAAATTTCATCCGCTGATATACGAAATATAAATTCATACTTAGATGCACCATGCAACCAGTATAACACATATGCTATGCGGGTCTAGACAATATTGCATGGAATTTTTATATACATATTTAAAAAAATATATTTTCAATTATTTAGTTTATTATTTCACTTTTTCATACAGTTGTAGCGCATTTGCTTAATTACCACTGGATGAATATATTATATGTATACAAAAACAGAACTTTTCACTGTACAGTAATACCCCGCATTGGTTCCGCTAATATGCCGTACTATTTGAATCTGCACTAATCGGGTTATACTATATATACTAAAAATAATAAATTTTAATTGTCGTAATGCCACCTTGATCCATTGGTTGAAGTCGTATTTAGTGGAAGAAATGTAATTTTTACGTTTTAATTAGGGTCATAGAGACCACTTGGATGACCTGGAGCATTAATAAAAATAGAAATTTTTAAAAAACCATACTATAGCTAATCCGTACTGTACAAAGCCGCATTGTGCGGAGTAGTACTGTACATACAATGTATGTAAGGTATACAATGTTGCAAAATGTACATTTACTCCAGGAGGAGCCTCGTATACATGTGTGAATTATTATAAGTCCAGTTTAAGTATTTGAAATTTTACGACCGTGGTCTATAAAAGCATCCACATTTTATCCTGATTTACGTTTACCACCTTTTAATAACCTTCTCGGTTTATGAGTGTATTCAACCATCTCTGTACCGGTGGCACAAGGACCCCACGAGGAGCGATACGCTTTCAGTCACGCACGTTGATGTAGATAACGCACGCAGAATAAATATCATCACAAATTTACACAAATATCCGACAACGTTGAAAGAAATACAGAAGATTGTAGTTCTTTCTAACATAACCTCTTTTATAGAAAGTCTTAGAACACAATTGTCATTTAATCGAATGTAGAGCAACTTCATGTATACTAAGAACGTGTTCAATGACATGTACACACTGGACAGAACAGAACCATGACTCCACGTGGTTCTAAGGTCAATGAACAAAACTGACATTGTGACAAATGTTTTCTCGGTCGTCCAAACTCCATTTTTACTTCGGCTACACATTACTACTGATAGTTTTCATTCACGAACACTACTATGTAGGCACACTTGATTTTCACACACAAATAACGAGAACTAAGTTAAGACATACGTTTTGTAAGAATTGAATAAAACATTACGATAAAATCACACCATAAGAAATGTCATTATTAATATAACATTTCATTCCAACTGAATTACAGTGAATTATTTATTTATTTTAAACCTCTCACCGTCATGCAATGTTTGATTTTCACGTAATTATGTAAACAGATTACAATTCTACATAATCATCAATTGTACCAATTAACAACAATCAATATAAACAACACGTATTAAACAAAACACACGGCACACTGAACTGTGTTTGTTTATTGGTGCATCCGCCAATCAGAACGCACGGTGCCGGATCATAACAAACATTTGTGTATGTGAATACATATGGGCTCGCGCACGAGTAAATGGAACGTGAGTCAGTCACGTGTGACGCTTGATCAGGTGTGCCGTGGAACACGTAGGCGCTTGGGAACATAAACATTTGCATTCTAGTTAACCAAACAACGAACTTGTAGTGCATAAAAACACGCGAATATAAACGATGTGCCCGTGGAACTTCCCATCCGTATTTACACGGTGGCTTGTTCAAACAACAGCACGTGTAATATTTATTACGCTAGTAATTTCGTATTGAAGTTTTCCAAACGTGAAAACAGGAAAATCAGCACCAGCGGATGTATTATTATAAAGGTCGAAATAAATCTAGGTTTTTTACTAATACATTAAAATTGTATTACGAAATATTTGCACTGAAAATGCCAGAGATTAGTTATGTTGCTGTGCTAAAGGTAATGTGATGTTCGTACCATCCATATAGCAGGCGGTTCAAAGTCAAGGTCACAATGTAAACAAACGAGAGTTAACGAACCTGCACGAGGCATCGTTTGACGATAACACAGTGGTTTTATCAAATGCAACCAAATAAAACTTGTCTATATTCATCGCGTGTGCCGAAGTGAATTTTTGCTGAAACGAGCATCACAAAATCAAAATATTAATTATATTCATACATATGTATGTAATACTATATTTAGAAAGATTTTTTCTGAAATGTCAAACAGATATCATTGCAAGAAGAAAAACAATAAATAATGTAATCGAAACATGGAACGTGTTTGATCAAAAATATATTCTACGTCAACGAGAATCCGCCTTTGCACCGTAATACGCGATTATTTTCTTCGTGGCAACTTATTCAGTTTCGAAAAACAGGTCAACAAGCTATCAGGAACAGCGAATCCCTTCAATTGCGATTAATCTAAATAGTCGAGTCGCCCACGCATGGCAAGCTGGTGGAAACCATCTCTGATTTCCACAAGGAAATATACGCGTACGCCGTGGGTGCGTGACGTCAGACCGAGGATCTTGCAAGTCAGATGAGTTCCGTACATCAACAATCAATAATGCAAGCTTATACACCAGATACCCAATGCCACTGGTACATATGCTTGTGATTTGAAAGTCACAAACATTTACTGATGATTTGTTTACGTAACATTTACTATACTCAAATATGATATGAGTGATGAAGCAATGTTTTCACATCTTAATGATGAACAAACTTCAAAATGTTATACTAAGACTTTCATTGACAGCAATCCAACTTCGAAGTGTACAATATCAAGCACTGCTGCTTTTAATGTTGATTTATCTATCAACCAGTAGCAATGATTTAAAACGTTATTAATCGATCAACTTTTATAACGCTTTCAACACATAAATGTCAATGTTTTTCTACGTTAAGTGAAACCGTTAATCTAATTAATGGTTCCGTGATCTGTATCTACAAGTGTTAGAATTAATCTAATAGCTTAATTATACCATACAAGTTCGTGACAAAAAACTATTAATAGAAATTCACCGAAATTTATAGGATTCTGACGTAAAAAATGTCATACGCACAAGGCGAGAAGTTCTGTATAAGCGTGACAGAACATGTTGCTTATTTTACATTGAGAAAGTTACAAATCGTCCAAATTCTATATAAGTATTGATGTTTGAATATGTAATTTCTGGGAGAATGAATGAAAGTGTAACTCACCTAGTCCCAGATCCACCCAGTGTTCCACAATGGTCCAGTTTACGTCTTTGGCAACACGGTTTTTCAGTGCCAACAGTTGGCACAGATCGCTGGCGCAGAGGTTCCGTTCGACAACCACTGTTTGGTAACTGCCGTCATCGTTATAGAACAAGAGTTCCTCCTGTAACAAACGTACGACATTGAGGTTAATTAATATGTAATTTACGCTTGACACTTATGAAGTCACACGAACGCCACTGGTGAATAATAGCTATTAATACACAGTGCCGGAGTAGCCACTAAGGCAATGCTGCATGTGAATAGTAATTACTGGTTTTCTTCAAATTCAAATATATCTAAATAGATCTATACATGCTGAAATAGATACATAGGTGTAAGTGTGTGACGTACCTGTTTCTCTGTGGAACTATCCTTGTCCTCGGCGCCGGTACCGACGAGTGCGCTGAGGGCCAAGAAGCCACCCACACTCGGCAAACGCTCGTAACTATTTGTATCCATGCAAGCGCATTTCATCCTGGGAAACCGACACCAATCTGCAAACAAAACACTGTGTTAAACCAGTCACACAACAACTTAATTCTACTATTCCTACTATGTAATAATCTATGCGTAAATGTAATATTATCTAGTTTGTTTTCGTTTCTTAATGTCATGCAGTACACCATGAAATGTATGACAGGAAATATTCACTGGACATTCTTTTCTCACAAATAAAAAAACAGAAATAAAAGTTCAAGAATAATAATAAATTTATATAAGGAAAAGTAGAAGTGAAAAATAAGATTCCTTAAATGCTGTACATTTATAGAAATTCTTGAAAAATGTCAATTGGAACATATATTATAGGCAGCGAAAGGTAATTTGTAAGAATGACATCTTTTCCATTCGACTGTCAGATCATTTTCTTCGAATTATTTCCTGATTCGAGATACTACTGGGTAACACTGTATTATTTATAAGGAAATTATACTCAAATGTCATATAATAATTTATAGTATAAACTACAGCTAACCTTACGTATTTCATATTCAGAGACCTCGAGTCTAGACACAATCATTTTAACTCTTCAACAAGGAACTACTTAATCTTCTTTTCTAGCTCGACACGCCCACTAACCAAACACAATACCAGCCAACAACCACACCATTTACAACCAGTATTTATATTTACCCTCCTGTGTGCCTTATAAAGCAATTGCAACTCATCCATCAGTCACTAGCTCCGCGCTACGAACAAAGTCAGCAACAACTAGTATAAAAGTCGATGTCTTGTAACGGAAATGACTCGACTACAGTAACTTATCATCATTCAAAACAGAATGTTGTTCTTTCCTCCCGTATTCCTTAATTTGTTTACATCATGCTAATGATAAGTAGGAGAAATAAGCTCGAACAATATTTTAGTATTATGAGTAAATATTACAACAACAAATTACAATGCAAACAAAACTTTTAATACAAATGTTTGGTAAATAAACACCGCTTGAAATGCAATTATTTTTCCTACTTCCGCCTGCTCATAAATGGCTTGTCGAAATGTTTACGAAATATGACTGAAGTATTGCATCATGCACCTGTGCGTCACCCACGATGATTGATGACCCATAGTCCATAGCACACTACTCTTACACATCTTCGTGTATATTCTCTGACACTTTCAACTGTTTAGATTACAATAAAAATAGCTCAAATTTTGTTTTTGCTTTGACTAGTGAAATAATATGTTTTTATATTGCAGTTTGCATGGAATATTCTTTCTACACGTTAAAATAAATTGACAAGAATCTTGGAAGCCAATGGATGTGCAAAATTTCAAGCATGATAAAATAATAACGATATTTTTTTATGATGCGTAGAGTAAGAAAAACTTTGAAATGACTATAATGACATTTCAGGGGAAACATATACGGAGCATAAAAAAGTTTTAAAATTTAACTTTTCTTGTTAATCCAGCCAAGCGATCGACAGTTGAAAATGTAATTGAATATAGAATGAGGAATCAGTGAAGTGAATAAATTATATTAATCACTGACAGCATTTCATTGGGAGATAATGAATATTAATTTATGAAACGAGAGTCATTCTTACATACCTATGTCAGTGAAATACCTTCTAAAAATTACAATTTATAGTTTATACAAGTTTAGATAATAGTTTGTCGCAGCATTGCACAATTTCTGATAAGTAAATTTATTTTTTGATTACCACAGTTGTCGCACGTGTGCTATTTTTATTCAATTATCTTTCCTCGTGATAATGACTCCATCATTCTTCGAGTGTGTAAGCAGAATTGCTGAGCAAGTCATAGTTACGGACTGGGCGTTTCATATAAATAAATAAATGGCATAAGTTTCATTGTAAATAGATAATGATATTGTTTGCGGAACTAGACAACAAATGTGTACTGTCATTTCGCGAGTACGTATTGAAAAACAGTTTCAAGGACACCACCCACCACGAATAATAATACTATAAATCCAACTGATGCATGAACTATATACTGTGATCATTCATTCTAGTTTCTAATGAAGTATACACAAATTAAAACATTGTCCTCGACAATATTGAATATTAACAGAAATATCTGTCAGTTCTTAAACCGAATTTATTGTAAATATTCTTTCCTACAAAGACCGCAATATGTGATACTGAAGTTTATAAACAATAAAGACCGATGTTTAAAGGAAAGGCTTGTGTGAAACTTTCATAAATATTTAACGACTAAGAAGAAATATGTACAATATTCCGAAAGTCATAAACGTTATTATCGCATACAAACACCGCCGTGGTGTTATAAACAAAGCTATATTTCTGGTGTTACACCGAACGGCTATTAGACGTACATGAACACCAGACAATTTAATGACGGCGATATTTTATTATTCATAAAGTAATATTTCATGTATTATTGCAGATACCATAAACAACATTTAGATCTACAATCAGATACTGTGAGAAGCGTAAATGTGTGACGTATGTGTATTCTTTCTAACACGAACAACAAATTCATGCATTGTAATTATTTTTAGCCGTATGAATAATAAAATTACTAGCCACCGACATGACAAGCAAAAACTTACTAACAAAATTCCCATTGATAATCATGTTTAATTGTCTACTATATTTTTAGTAGCGTTCCTACCCGTGTTCTCCAAAAATGAATTAAATTAACCTGAATGAAGAAATAGCTGAACCTATAAATGTATATTAGGTGTGTCACCTACACAACTTTCATTGCTAATAATTCGTCATCAGTAGATTGAACATTATTTCAATTAAAATTATTCTTTCATGTGTATATACAATAAAAAACAATAATTCCTCGGTATATATCACAAATATCTGTTTTATGTTTTTATATTTTTTCATCATCCTTCATTCTCCTTGCTATTATTTGCATGTAATTTTTATTTGCATTTCTAAACACGGTCTTTTCTTCTTCGTTCTAATTATTTTTTTGTTTATAAATATTACAAAAAAATAGTGCTTCAATAATTTTTGTTTAATATACACTAAAAGACAACCGACATATAAATAATTAAAATAAACTTAGGTCCATTATTTTGTAGTTTCGGAAAAAAACTAAATACTATTATACCACAACCTGTTCTATGCTAGGTGACAGTATTTCTCATTCTACGCATGCGCTTACAAATGTTGACACGATAATATTTTACAAAGTATTCTACTGGTAAGTACCAACAAACTAAATTTATTGTACATTACATTTGTAAGTTAATGTTCAAACTTACAAATCAAGTAAGCGTCTTTTATTCGTATTACAAAATACGCATTTACTGTGTTGTTTCATTAATAATATTATTGTTGATTACATAGATGGATGTGTATACAAATGATGATGATAAGTTTTGTACACATCTGCATGTTGATGGTTTTTCTTGTAAAACGTACTGAGAATATCGTTAGAACCGCGTGCGGTAAATGATAAAAGGAAAACCGTATTTTAATTACGTACAGTACTGCGTGTGTGCAACATTTGCCGTACTGGTTGCACCGGGTTGCACCTTCACATGTAAGCATGTAGGTACGTAGTAGCGAGGTTCTGGGAATGGCTCATTCACACGCGTACAACCTGTCCATTAAAGTAATTACAAACCGAGAAATTACAAGTATAAAACGCAGAAACACACACGGTGAATCATACAGAATGCACACAAATATCACAGTCGGATATAATCTTCTACATAAGTGTATACAGTTATCTAACATGTAAATCTTGAAAACAAGTTTGAACTCAGTTACAGTCGTACTTCCATAGCTCGAATCACCATTATCCACAAAGTCTTATGGAGATTTCGAGGTATAGAAATGTTCATCAAAACTAGCGAATTTGTTTAAAGACGTTACAGTGGTTTAATTACACACGTTTTTATTGAATCCAAATCGTGTACTAGGAGTACATATTAATTTCGGTTAAAATATTCAGTAATTTGCTTCGTTCGTGCTCAGCAAACTTATAAGGAATAAATGTGTATGTATTCATTTTACAAATTGGGACTTCTCCGAACAGTTAAATACTCAATACGAAGAAACGCAGTTTGAGGTAAGGGCGTGTTTTTGTGTGAGTGAGTGTTGCTATTAACCATTTATTTTCCTCATATCATACATTTTTGCACCAAAAAAAGTGTACCACCTTTTCGAAAAAAATCACAACAGAACTGTGTTTTTATACGTGATTGATCTTCCGCTCTCACTCTAATTTGTTTGCATTGAAACGCAACAAGTCTTTCCTTTCGAAAAGGAATTCCCCGAATAATATAAACAAAAAGAACAAAGCACACACGGAAAGTTTCCACCACAAACAGGGATTTTCCTTATAAATTCGACTTAATATTTTATTCGAGGTATATATGTTCGCGTGATAGAAGAAAAATTACATGTAATTTGCTATCTAAACTCTGCTGTTAGTCGATTCATTTCGAGTTATAGAAGTTTGAGTTATGGAAGTTTGACTGTATATTACTCTTAATCTATTGCAGAACTTTCATACTATATTAATGTATTTAATTGTATGTTTTATGTAGTATGTGGCGAGTGATTATTGGGCAAATAAAGGGGTCTGCTCCCCAAGTAATAGACAACAGTATCCTGTAACTATGAGTTTGAAATCTTTATAAAACTTATTAAATATCGTGTTGCATTTCTGTAATGAAATGTGTCATTTTCTAAATATATAACTCACAACTCAAAGTCTCAGGGTTGTACTACGTTATAATTAAAATAATGAATAATGCTATTTGGCAGTATATATATGACCTTACGGCGATGAATAAAAACATATTAATTATTATTACACTTGAATGTCACAACAATATTCCGGTAATTTATTACCAAGATATATAGTATTTTAATGAAATGATCTATAAATTTACAATAACATAAATTAATTACTAGCTGTGCTGTTCGAGTAGTAAATAATAATAATTTTAGCAGTGACTGGAAGAACCTTTTAAAACATATTTGTTCTTTGTAAAAGCAGGTTAATTAAAGGTGTAATATTTGTAAATATAATTAATTGACATTGTACTCTGGCATCTGTTTCAGTTCTTGCAATACTGTAATATACGTAGTGGCATCAACATTGTAACTACTGGCATTAATTGAGTGAGAATTTGGCTAAGCTTGGTGAAACATTCCATTGGAAGCCAAGATAGTTGGTCTCTAAGTTAGTATTCAACGTTTGGAATCTGTTGCATTCAGATACGCACCATACCAAGTGCCTTATTATGATTTGTTTAAAAAGTCAAAAACAATGATCATAGTTTCATACAAGTGAATAATATACAAATAATACATTTGATCCTATTTGATATAGTTTTATATTCTTCGAAACTTTTACACATTTATTTTCAAAATAATTACAAAAAGTAATAACTAAAAAATATTCCAGACGAATTCATGAGGCATTTCGGTATATATAAACTTTATATTATAAATTTGTATGGTTATTATATCGTGTTATGATCATTCAGGGTCAAAATAGGATGTCTACCAAAAGCGTACATTAACATCAAGGTCACCAAATTGGCGTTATCATTTTGTTTCATAGTTCTCTACATATTCATATGTTGTTTACTTGTTGAGATTATCTAATCGGTTAGCAATTACTTGTACAAATATAAATAAATACTTCACCAGAACAGGTGCTGCGTTCTGCTTATACATACAGTGAATTTCGCTTATAACGAACCCGCTTATTGCGAACTTTCGCTTATAACGAACCAATCTGTAAAGTACGAACTAAAGTATTATTAAACGTGTGTTATTTTTTTCGCATATAACGAACCCGTTTATAACGAACTTTCGGGTATAACGAACCTGAATTTTTGTTATAATCGCAAAAGTTTTCGGTTATAACGAACTTGAAACGGCATTTTACCAAATAATCAGGGGATTCCTCGAAATCTTTCAACTCCGCATATGTACGGTCGCCGTAACAGTTTTTGGGGTACTTGTGTATATGTGGTTAATTTTATGAAAAAAAAATTATCGGACCTTCCCGCGATTGGGACGGATCATGCGGAAATTTCAACATGCTCCACATGGCCTGTCCGCCCTTGTTCACTGTATTTAATGTGTTAAAGAAGTACAATTATGAGTTACGCAATTTCGAAGAAAACACGTAAAGCTCTTACTTTAATTAAATAAAAATAATAGAAAATAATAATAAGTATAAACAAAAGTAAACTAAACTATTTTTTCAAATAAGATTCATAAAAACTATTGTTAGTGTACAATGTATATGTATTACAAAACAATATCTAACTAAATTTTGAACAAATCTGGATTTGTCTAGTTTTGCAAAACAGTTCTGCATATTATGTACCTACTTGAAACATGTACCTATGCATTAATAAAAAAAATGAATTTCTGATGTTTATCGTTTATTACGAACTTCGCTTATAGCGAACTATTTTCGTCGGTCCCTTGAGGTTCGTTATAAGCGAAGTTCACTGTATTTCTATTTATTATGAGAAACTGTTTTAAATTAAAACAAAGCAATATTTGCAGGAAAAAAAACCTTATATGAATATTTGTTTAGAAATCGAGAAGCACAGTCAATAGAGTCGCAATACATCAATTATAAATAATGATCTCACCTTAATGATATCTTTCAGAGTGATGTCACACTTGAAATGGGTCACACTTAGTATTTTCTCATATAATGTAGGTTAGATTACAAATTCATTCTGAGCGAATGCAGCCTTCCCGATAGCAATATAATAGAGAGGCTGATGAGCTCAATATGATTTTGTTTTATAAATCATAAGTTTCAAAGCCTTTCAACGGACAGAACTGACAATCAAATGGAATGATTGTATCGCTCGCTTCTGCAGATGTACGGCTGTTTCATATACATATTTTTATAATTACCGATAAATGTCAAACGATTTTCAAGGTCGATACAACGACTGATCAATTCACAGTTACATGAGTACGGTACTTGTAACACAGTATAGGACTCGACAATTTCTATGGAATCTTTCTCTTAAACCCGTTTGAAACCTATTTTGATATAGAATTATATGTCAAGACTTGGCAATTTATTATAACCTAACCAAACATTGAAATGAATTCTCATGTAGAATTCTATATAGAATTTACGTAGTTTTTCTGTGCAACTATATAGAGTATTCAAAACCATATAGGAGTGACGTATAAATCTATACGTACATCGTATTGCCACAAGGGGCGGAGCTTCTCAATAATTCGTTTGTTTTTTATGACGTCACTCCTATATGGATTTGAATACTCTATACATACATTTCTATATTGAATTCTATCGAGAATTATACAAGGTGTCAAATGAACTTTACAGCAAAATAAACAAATCACTGTTAAAGAATACAAATTCACGATAGACGAGCGTACAGTTATTTATATTCATTTCTGTGCTGAATCCTGGCCTGGATTCCTCGTAGTGCAGATGATGATGTATCGTTTATAATTAATGGCATCTGGCAGCGAGTTTATTTTTGTCGACGATATTCACTAGTACTACTTATATATAAACATGTACACACACACACACAGACTGACGCTGGAGTTGTGTCTGTATTTGTACGCATACAGAGTGACAACGAATGTATCTAAACATGGCCGACAACCTTGCAGACTTTAGCATGTAAGATTCGTTCTTGCACTTTTTTTTTCAAAACACGAATTCACATGAAACACGTAATAAATAAACGGTTAAACTGGGATACACGCCGAACGGAACGCGGTAGATGAACTGGTCAACATTGTTGATATAATAAAATATATGTAGGCGATTGGTTGAAAGCCAGTACCACCTCCGCATCCCGCCTAGCATTTGTCAGACAACATTAAAAGCGTACTAGTTATCTACAAAGAAGAAAAACAAGGATATCTTCTACAATAATTTACAAACTATGTAAAACTCTGGCTAGTAAACAATTTTTTTCCAATTTTAGCAGTAAAAAAAAGTACATTAACGCAGCAAAAGACAATAGCTATTTTCTTTGGAAAAGTACAATAAAGTGAAGAAAGTTTTTAGGTGACTGGCAAGTGATTTGCAAGGTCTATTAAAAAGAAAGAAGAAACGTCAGGTGCAAAACTTATAAATAATACAATCACAATCCTCTCTAACCATAGACATTGCAAGCTATGGATAGTTTATGAGATATTAAGCTACACAGATGTTCAACTAATATGCTTATGCATCTTCTAGAGACATTCATCAAAATACCATACGATGCACCTATCAGAATCGCCGTAAGAAACACAAATATTTCTTTTTTAAATCAACTAACAATAATAGATATAATAAAATTATTATATAAATGATAGAATTCTATAATAAATTGTATAATAAACTATATAATAAACTTAAATGTGCATATAAAAAACTATAATTATTCTCTGACTGCTGGTGTGAATGAATTAATAAATTTTTAATTAATAAAAACAGTAAGAAAAACAAAAAAAAATCATTTGATACAGAGATAAAACATTTAATTTACAATTCAATTAAAACGCAATGACAGTTGACAAGACATAAATGACACTTATACGCATGCGCGCGCGCACACACACATGCACATAAATACACGTGTGCGCGTGCGTGTTTGTGTGTTACGATATATAGATAACATGTTCTGTGTCGCGTTCTCTGTCGATGAAACAGGTCGACAATGTGCAATTTATGTAAATGGCATCGCGCTTGAATTACAAGACAATTTAAATAAATAACTCCGGTGTGCCCGACGGCATTCCACAGATTCCACGGCCAACTGACCTGGGTCACCCAGCAGACGGTTAGTAAAAAAACAGGAAAACAAATGCTAGTAGTGTCGGCGCGCAACACTGTACAAGCCGCGCGCCGCGCATGCGTACACTGTTCGTTCACAACTCTTAAAACAAAACACTAACCGGATATACGTAGGTAACCGCGGTGTTTTTCTGTGTAAATAGCTACAGCAGTTGTTTTATAGCTAGAAGTAAAAATAACATGTGTCTACACGATACAATCGTACGCGGATATTTGGTTAATATAAACTGAATCGTATAACAAAATCTAATGCCGGATATACATTAACCCATTACGACCCGGCAATTTGACATTAATATTTATAATAAACTGAGAGATTTTATTGACAGACTTGTAACGATATCGGCTTAGGTTACTAGTTGCATGCAAAACAAACCGTAAAAGCTTTGAAAAATAAATAGTCTAATGACGTCAGAGGAAATCAAACCATTCATAAACAACTTTGACATCATTAACTTTAATTGAGCGCATAACACACACACACACAAGTTTGCTGGTTACTTGGTAGCAAAATTTAATTTGTTTACTGCTGTATCTTTGGAATGGCGGCGGGCGGTGCATATATTAAAATACATAAACAACAATGGACCATCAACTGTGTTGTTTTCAATGACGCTTTCCGAGAAATGTTTTTCAATGCGAATGATTTATTTAAAAATGTGTGCATTTTTTTCCATCAGCCGTCTTCCTTAGCCTTGTCTACTGTCTTTGGGATACACAAACGCACTTATCAAAAGCATGGGACAGCAATTTGTAAGAAATTACATGTTTTCAAAATAGCTTTTTTTCCAGTCATGAAAACATACTTACGTGAATCATATAGAAAAATAACGAATTGCTTTTATACATTTTTGCGAAAGTAACTGAATCTAAAATGTATTTCGACAATCAAGAATCGACACAGCCAAATATGAAAGTATTAATTTCTCTTTCATTCCACGAAATCATTAATTACTTCACGTCGTGATAAAATATAAACATAGCGGCGGTCTAACTGGAATTCAAAGGTGGATTCTTATTTAGATACAGCGCAAACTGTATGAGAAAAAATAAATAATTTATGAACTGAAAATGTGTGTTGGTCGAATGTTCGTCTCAGGGGCGTGCGTGCTAGGCGGGAGCATACACACACATTGCAGCCTACACTTCGCACCGTTACCTTGATACACTAACACCGAAAATTAATTTGTTGTAATTAGGTGCATGTGCCGCGTTTCATATACGACACACACACACACACACACACGCACGCACGAGCACATGATGTATTAGGCCATGTGGGTCGAGTGAATTAAGAAAATAATTTACATGTTTCTACATACTTGCACGTCAATCAGCAAACTTGCAATGTTTTCACCACACGTCAAATGTCAAACCAGTTGCTTTGGCTCATCCACAAAGCTTGTCTCTTCTTCAAACAAAATGTATAGCAAGGCTTGGAACCGTTATTTTTTTTCGTTCCGGTTCAATTAAAAAAATATATCGCTTCGGTTACGAATTTTCATTCCTGAAAAAATAACGGTTTTTTTTCGGTTTTCAGTTCAGCTCCCGAGTAATTAATTTTTAAATTCTTTAAATGTTTTTAATTCTATTAATAATTTGTACCGAACCGATTTCTTTAGGTTCAGATCCGGTTTTCGTTCCGGCAATTAGTTTTTTCCTGTTCAGTTCCGGTCGAAGCCCTGATGTATAGTCTATTCCATGATGACATTCCTGACTGGGATTTGTAATAACTATATTTATTAGAGCTGCAATATCATAATAATACAAATTCTGTGAAAAAGCATCATTGCAACTCTGTTAAATACTGGCGTGACGAATGAATACTTGTTTGTGTTTATTTACTATAAAATTTAATCTTATTTGATTATGATTCATATAGGTATTTTCTTTATACTATGCATAAGAAAGTAAAAAATATATCTAAATTTGTACAAATTGTATCTTCAAACGACAATTCTCTAATTCTAAAAACAAGATTTGATTAATTACATGCAAGTGACAACACGAGACAAATTGTTTTATATTTTTCAAACGATTAAAATAATTTGAAAAAAAAAATCTCGCACGGAGCAAAAGTATATGTGTCAGTTAAAATGTGCGTGGTATTTGTGTTAAATGTTTATTTATAATTACAGGTCAGAATATTTCTCGTTCGTACAAACATGTCAGTCTGTCCAATTTCTTTTTTTTTTCACCTACAAAATAAATTTTCTTGGCAGTGTTGGTGTCGTGAGTCGCGTGCCAGATTAAATATGATGTGAAAACGACCGCTTCATAATATTCGTTTGATCTCCGCATACATTTAACAAACATTAAATTTTAAATTACACAAAATTTATTACAATGTTACGTTGTTTAGAAATAAATAGCTGTAATCATTTAATGCTAGTGTAATTACTAATTTACCCCTTACAAATTACGACATTGTTTTCACAATATGTTATTCTGTCATACCGTTCTTGCACTAACCTTCTTAAAACGTAACTGCGTAAAACCTATTCGTGTTGCATCATGTTTCCGTCTGACCAATCAGCGTTCGCAGAAACAAAACACAAACACCGTTGTGATTGGTTGAGATCGTGTTTTGTTTTTGCAACGTCTACCAACCGCATAACGTGTAGTAGTGTTTTCTAGACTATAATCTGACGTTGAAAAATGTTGTTAAACAATTACGAGTATTCACTTTCACTTTGAGCTGATGAAATTCGCGTATGAAATAGATGATATCTGCGCGCAATATATTACTACTTGCAAACTTCTTCTTCTTGCGTTAGTGTTTAAAATTAGGCTGAAATATACGTAGATATCAGGTGTTTGTCGAACAGGACATACTAGATATTTAGAGGACGACAATATCCGGGTTTGTTGATTGGCTTCAGAGAAGAAAGTGTTCGATTCCAGGCACGGCTTGATACGATTTTACATTTGTTTGTTGTTTGCAACGTTGGGAAAGTGTTTCACGGATTGAATTATTGCGATTCATTCGGCGAATAGTTGGCAATTTCACTGTATTATCTGCTCGCGTTGATCTATCACCTGCACCGGGACGGATTCAGGCAAGATCTTTATTGACTAAAAAAAAAAACTTATTCTACTGCCTCAGGTGAATATACCTCTAAGATTGTGTCAGCCCCGGTGCCCCAAAGTTAACGGTCCGCCCCTGTGCCTATCGTGCACAGACTTACGTGTGTGTGTATGTGTGATTGCGCCGTACCAACAAGTCCTTGAGACTGACGGATTCAGGTCAAAAGTGTTTGGTCTTGAAAACAATCGAGCAACAATAGATTGTTTATTGTCAAAAACATCAAACACAATATCTCAACATAGAAATTAACATTTTATTCATGTGTTACGTGGGCATTTGATATTAAATTTAAAAGTTTTACGCTTTGCTACGAATACAATGACATATGAAAATATATGAGAAGGACATATTAGTGTAAGAGTAACACAGTAACAGTTTAATAGCAAGTCATTTTATAAATTAAATCAACTTGTAACAATTACACCTACCGGTGTAAGAACACACGTAAGCTAATTGATATTTTCTTTCGCATTTGTTAATTATATTTTGCAACAGTGAATAGTGTGTATTGTTGTTCAGGATGTCGGTATTATTTTCTGATAGAGAAAAATCAACCAACCCGTGATTGTATGCGAACCTTGACTGTCAATCAATGAATGGCTAAAAGGTAGTTAAATAGTTCCGTATATACACACTGCTACCCTACGTCCCTCGACGGGGAAGGTCAGTGTAACCATTAATTATTAGTAAAAGAAGCATAACACAAGTGACGGAAGGTAAATATGAACACGTGATCTCAATATACGTTTATTATTAGATTTTACTACAAAATATATGATGCAATGTCGTCGAATTTTAGAACATATTTATAAAAGTTAAATTGTTACTGGCAAATACTGAAAAATACAATTAGTACTCCAATATGATTCTATGTTGCTGTCAAGTTATAAATAGTTCAATACCGTACATTTCATACAAGGTCCCATGTAATTAATATCAGTTACAATCGTCAGTAATTGTGCCCGGTTAGTCGACATCCACGCATTGTGACAAAACCTTATAATTAAATGATTAATAATACAGTCATAACAAAAAAAAAAACTGTACTAACGACAGTATATTGTTTAACTGCACATTTACAACCGTGTGTGAACAATAATCAAAATATAATGACACGAACAACTTTATTGCCGGCGATAAAGTTGCAGAAACCTTTTAAAGTTTATTGGCAGTAAAACGTCAAGAAATCAGTTACACTCAGTCAGTTTACTTAGTGTGTGGGAAAGCCAACACATAGACTCAATGAATATCGATGGATAGTTTCAAACTAATTACAATTTGAATGTGATAATTCACAGATAAAATACATTACAGTTAATTTTATGCAAACTCAAACAATTCACACTGACTTTTCACTGAGAACAACAATAAACTATGGACAATAAATAAAATGTTTTATTCATACTATGTTTTAAAATAATAATCAATAATAAAATATAAGCAATAGAGAATAAATTGTAAATTCTCTTTCCTTTTTATTCAATAATAAATTTAATTTTCTTATTTACATTTACGATTGTTCATAATTTATTTTTGTAAATAAAAAAATAATACGTTTGTCGAAATGCGTAAAAAGCAAGGACAGATAAAATGGGGGCCATCTCGCGTACATACAAAATCATAAAAGTCTACAAACTTCTAAATTAGTTTTCCAAAGTAATCAAAATGGCTTCGAAGTTCTCGCCCTTACTACATATTCAGCAGCAAAGGGTCTTTTAACAGGGTTTTGGGGCAACGAATTTCGCTCTTGCTATACATGTAAATTGCAAAATGTAGTTCGATTAATATGAAAAAAGAATTCGCACATCATATTGATACAAAGAGTTCACTAGCCCGTTGAGCAGTATCGCCGTACATGTACGGCCGCGGTCTGGTGGGCCAGAAAGAGTATCGCCGTACATGTACGGCGGCACACTCAGTTGTTGTCTTTTCCATCCCCCTGCTTTAATTTCGGTTAAAATGTTATTATTTACTTACACACATATACTTGATAAATCTATAAACAATTTTTACTATCTTATACGTAGTATAAAAGAAGTATAGGAATCAATGACGTCTGTGAGTGAATGTGTGGATGTGTATCTGAACGTTCATTATCTTAAAAACGAGCAAAGACAGGTCAATGAAACTTCGTATTTAAAAGTTTATTGATTATACGAAGAGCTGATTAGATTTCTAGCATAATCGCACAACCGAAAGAGGAAGTTTACTGAACATCAAAATCGTACATTGCGAATTATTGAAGAAAATGAAATAGATATAGAAAAAGTTTATGTATTGGAATGTATTTAAAATATCATATATGCTATGAAAACAAAACAAAGACAACATATTACCACAACGCCGGGGCCTGTATACAGTGAGCGCTGATATAAACAATTGTATGCTGACTCGAATGTGTCAAATACACAGTTACTGTTACTACAGTTTTGTTTTGACTTTGTTAACTCTGTGCATTTATTTCGTTTTGATTGTTATAAACTATACAAAATGAGCCGAAGACTAAGCGATCGAGAAATAGATAATATGTTTATAGAAAGTGAAGACGAAGACGTGATAGAAGATATTGACGATTTGGTGCTTCATTTGAATAGTTCTTCTGAAGAAGAAACAGATTCGGAAGATGAACAGCAATCTACATCAGCTAAACGTAGCCGGAAAGAAGAAAGAAAATGGGAGGATGGTGATTTCTCTCCCCAAATACATCCATTCAATAATTCATCTTCGGGTAGTCAGCAAGGATATCAAATGGAAACTGAACTTGATTATTTCAAACTCGTCTTCAACACCGATGTGATGAATATAATAGTGCGAGAAACAA
The DNA here is from genome assembly GCA_963422195.1 of Carabus problematicus. Lineage (NCBI taxonomy): Eukaryota > Metazoa > Arthropoda > Insecta > Coleoptera > Carabidae > Carabus > Carabus problematicus. The sequence continues at coordinate 4,009,326 of OY728582.1, read as the reverse complement.
ATAGATATGCCAGTCAAATTAGGGTACATATCAGTGAGAAATAAAAATTACAAAAATGGACCGATACGAATATATCGGAAATGTATGTATTTTTAGCTACCTTTATGTTGATTATCTTGATTGGAAAGAACTCGATGAAGGATTATTGGTCAACCAAGCCAATAATTGCCACTCCATACTTCAGAGTCCTTTTCTCTCAAGATCGTTTTTTTCTATTACTTCGAACTCTTCACTTTGCTGATAATACTAGTAGGAGTCCCGATAGATTATATAAAATCAGAGCAATATTAGATCCAATAAAAAATATATATATATAATAGTTTTTTATCCATTTCGTAATATGTGTATTGACGAAAGCCTATTACTTTGGAAAGGGCGTTTGTCTTTCCGAATTTATATCCATCCAAGCGGAATCGTTTCAGAATAAAAATGTTTGTGTGTTGTGATGTTGAAACTGGATAGGTTTTAGACATCATTATGTACGCGGGAAGTCAAACAGAAACAGAAAATGATAGTAATATTGGCATGCCAGGATCGGTCGTAAAAACAATGATGCAGGATTATTTGGGAAAAGGGCAGACTATATATTGATAATTGGTACACAAGTATTCCACTTTTCGAGAATAGAACACACGCTTGCGGTACAATTCGCACAAATCGAAAAGGATTTGCCAAATTTCCTGCAGGAAAACAGAAACGTGGATATCTAAAGTTCCTGCCTCTCAAAGTCTATTGGCGATAAAATGGATGGATAAACGAGAAGTGCATATGCTAACTAATATACATGAGTCACAACATGGTTGTCTCAGATGCGATTAATTATGTTACCGGCGAAAAAATTATCAAGCCAGAAGCTATTGTAGATTACAATTTGAATATGGGAGCAGTTGATAAATCGGATATGATGATCAGCTTCCTGGATTGCTCGAGAAAGTCAATGAAATGGTACAAGAAAATTTTTTCCGGCTATTAGACGCATCCACACTAAATTCCTATAATTTATACCAAGTGAACACTGGAAAGAAGCCCAAATTCAGTGATTTGAGACTGAAACTAATCACGCAACTGATTCAAGAATACTACAAGGCCAGACCATCGTCTGGAGGCAGAAAATCAAAGGATACTCCAGTAAGACTGGCGGTGCGACATTTTCCTCATCCAGTACCTCAAACAATGGCTCAAGGATCAAACACAGAGAAAATGCTGTGTTTGCAGCCATTCCAAAAATCGTCAAAAACAAAGAAAGGACACTAGATTTATGTGTGTTGCATGCGATGTTGCATTGTGTGTATATCCATGTTTTGAAGAATACCACACCAAAAAAAAATTCTAAACTCTTTATCTGTCTGTTTATCACAAAAGAAGTTTACTGAACACAGAAATTGTAAATTTCAAAATATTATAAAAACAAAAAACGAAATGAAAAAATGTTTCAAATAAAAGTTGTAGCGAGTATTATTATGAAGAAAAAATGTTCTATGCATTTTTGTTCTATCTTTATCCAATTTTGAGTAAAATGTATTTATATATTGGCATGTATTTAAAATATCATATATGCTATGAAAAGAACACAAAGACAAAATATTTACAGAAATACGCATTTAAAATATCAAATTCATTTTGTACAGTTCGTGTGTATTCGGGAGCCTTCGGCTTCGCCTTCAAGTCACTTCGTGTGTGCTCGGGAGCCTTCGCGTTTACACGTTTGTCACTTTTTCAGTGTTGTTCATTTGTTTTTTTAAAACCCCTTGGTTAAGGAGGAGATAGCTACACAAATTAGACTATGGCAGAGTTGACAACTTAAAAATATTGTTACAAAAAAAAAAAAACGAGAAAAATTCACTCCCAGGAGTAATATACTTCAAGCATCAATTCACTAGTGAAAGGGCTAGTCTCCAGTACACAGTGGCGGCTCGTCTCAGCAAGGGGAACGTGAATGATAGATAATGTTTATCGTTTGTATAGATTTTAGTAACAAAAATAAAACAATATTGTAGTAGCTATAAAATCTTGAAAATTAATTTTTAAGTTTTAAATCTATTATGATCTTGAAACATTTTTATTGTGAAATCATGTATTTTAAATTATTATCTAATAAAAAAAAAATTCAATAAAAAATATACATATTTAGATTTTCATTATGTGTATAATTTCAACAAAACTGTCACTTTTAAAACGTGTTCGATAAGTTCTTTACAAATATCGATAAAATAGAAGCAATAAAACTGTTAATAAATTTATTCAACAAACATTTATAAATAATCGTTGGAATGCGTACCCCGCACACTGGTGCCTGGTTCAGTCCATTCACAAATGCCATTGAGCTCTGCTTGATCGTCTGTATGGACCTACAGAGTGATCTAGAATGATTGACCGTGGCGGTTCGTTCTGATTTTTTTTCTTTGCCGAAACGCTGTGAACTGACAAGTAGCACTAGTGCACAGAGGATGGAATTAGGTTATGATCATATTACGAATTGCTTCAAGGCACGTGACAAACAATCATTCTGGATCACTTTGTACCTATAGATGAAGTCTTCCTTTCTCCGAATTATTTTATATGCAAATTACATATAATTTGATGCTCGTTACATCACCGGCTATATTCCTCACATTTATCGAGATTAATTGTATTTAATTACGGAAATTGTGGCAGCACAACTTGGTTTAGGGCCCTCTTATGGACATTCCGCTGTGGATGTCACGGTAGAAATTTCATCCAGTAAGTACAGCATAATTTTTTATGACATACGTTTAAATAAAATGTGCGTGTTCATGCTTCAAATGTTCGTTTAATGTTACAATGTGAAATCGTCAAATTAATTAAGAGAAAACATACATTCATTCTGCATTTCTGAACTGTTGTGTATTTAAAATATAAATATTAAAAACATTTTCTTAAGAACTAAATTAAATAAAAATTCCTGCGGTATTTAAAAATATAATTACAGCCGAACTCCCATAACTCGAACTTTTATAACTCGAAATTTCTATAAGTCGAAATGAATCGAGTGGTAACAGCGTTTAGAAAGCAAATTACATGTAATTTTTCTTCTATAACTCGAATAAAATAATTCGCACGTGCATTCAATAAGCCGAATTTTTAAGGGAAATACCTGCTTCTGGAGGAAAAAAAACACTGCGTTTTTTCGTATTGAGTTTTTAACTATTCGGGGAAGTCCCTATTTGTAAAACGAATATAAACACATTTATTCCTTATAAATTTGCTGCTTCATGTTAAGGCGGCCTATTCATTTGAGCACGAACTGCAAACGAATGGCAAATTACTGAATATTTTAATTGAAATTAGTATGTACTCGAAGTGTAAGATTTGAATTCAATAAAAACGTGTGTAATTAAACCCTAGTAATGTCTTTAAACAAATTCACTAGTTTTGATGAACATTTCCATAACTCGCAGTCTCCATAAGTCGAATTTTTTTTTTGTGGATAATGGTGATTCGAGCTATGGAAGTTCGACTGTATTTAAACTATATTTTTCATTTTCTCAAAAATAAAAGTTTTAATCGCTTCTCTTTGAAAGCAACTAATAGCGGGAGAAAAATTCTCTTCAAATAAGCAAACGTTCGTTGTTCTTTTTGTTCCGTAACTAATGAAATAAAAGAAGATAAGTATAGGCGATTCGTAAGAAGCAGTACTTCGCTTGGGTGGATTGCCTGGTCGATGGTGATATGAGAAAAATGTGCGGTCTTTCTTTCTTTCTATCGGTGTATAGAACACTGTGTTCTCGGCGATCTGCACGAGTCATTAGGCTTACGTTAAGCCGCACTTGGAAGAGAAATCCCCGAGTAATTTTTATCCACAAGAGCTCGCGCATAAATCAAACAAAGTGCTATATGCTATGGCTTGTAATGAGATACTATAAATCTCCTGTTACTTTAGTCTTTAGTTGAAATACAATACACAATCATAGCAAAATTATCAACACACTAATTATTAATTATCTATTCATTACTGTAGTTTAATATGTGTAAAAAAATAGTTTTAGTTATGGAAACAAATTGAAAATTCTTGTAATTCTTAAACATAATGAATAAGTTTAAAATATAGTAAAGTGGAAGATAGCAGGGTAGGGAAGAAATGCAATAGAATAGTTAATATTCTGCCAATGAGTAACATCAAAGTATAGCATGGACCACAGTAAAGAGACACCGGCTCTCTACGTGACAAGACTGCATAATTAGACAATTTATAACTGCATACCGGGTCATTATGAATCGTAGTTATGGATGTATGGCATGCGAAACATTACTCCGATATTCGTTACGCCAGCTACGCTTTCGCGATCTACGTTGGCGGTCTGTACTGTACAAAGTTCTTGCATCAGACTAACGTAGTTTTACATACTAATAACTATGAATGCTGTCTACTTTATTAAATTTTTTTATCCTCAAAACTGAACAAAAACGAAATACAGTAACTTTAAATTAGACAATTACAAAAAAAAAACATGATTTAATACTGAAGATGCAGAAAAAATAATTTCGATTTCAATACGACAAATTAATATATATTTTATTTATAATTCTTGTCAAATTTTGCTATAGTATAAAAAAATAACAATAAAATTACATATCTAGTTTTGAGGAACTAGTATTGCAATATTTTTGCTTTTTACTACTAACCTATCTAACATATTACGACAATAGTACGTTATGGGCGTCCCGTGAGGGGCTAGGGGGCACTCCCACTCTCCTCGAAGATGATATATAAGAAATTATTATTATTGTGTTTTTGTATTGATCGTCGGACAAATATTATGATTTTACTATTATTAACTTCGTATTTATATGCATACGTTACTTTTTATTATCATATGTACATTGCAAAATCCCTGATAATTTTTTTTGTCCTTCCCTGGACAAATTTCTGCGGACGACCATGGTTATGTACACTAGTTTATTACACAGATTTCCTTTAAGTGGCAATTAACAAGGAACAGTTTTAATTTACAACTCGTTAAAATGTACATACAGCACTAAAATCCCACACAAGTACATATTTCAAAATCACAAATACCTGTATTTGCACATACACGAATAGTAATATTGATTCCCAATACAACTAGAACACCAACTTAATTATACATCAAAAACATATCTACGTTCATAAAAAAATATATATATTTTTTGGAATACTATATTAATTGCATTAATCGACATTTAATTTGTCAGAACTAAAATAAATATAATTAATTTTCAAAAGCCTAAGAAATAGTAAGTATAGATTAATAATTCAGGCTCATTAAAAAGTGATAAATTACGTGAAAACATTGGTTGTTTATTGAAAATTATAATGTTGCATGTATAAGTATACGATTGTAAGAAACTATAGGTTTTTCTTTCGGTTTCATGTATGAAGGTTTACTATGTAATAACTGTAATTAGTTTGGAATATGAATTATTTGTAAAAAAACTGTTATTGACTGCCGCCTTGAACGCTAATATGTAGAATATGACCACGCATTAGAAATTTCCAATAAATGTCATAGAATACAATAATTAGCGAATTATATTCAAACTTCCATCATGAATACATTTCATGAAATAATACAAGGAATATTTTAATTTATTTTTATATTTTAAGAAATACCGTTACAATTTTCTTGATATGTTGATAATTAAGTTTACAACTTGTAAATATGAAAAATCAACGGTTGTCAGAATGCACATTCATTAATGATTTTTTTCATTTAAGAATAAACAAAGCCGCTATATTTACATAGTAATTAATTACTATTTCCATGTATAGAATCAATTAGACACGAATATTAAACACAAGTATTCGGGAAAAAATAAAACGAACAAATTAGAATGTTCGACAACGCCTACTACGTACCCAGTGGGTAATAATGTAACATACTAACTATAAATACTAATTACATGTATGTAATCGTTCTTATTGCACCACTAAATTGGAATGTCTTAATTCGTCAACATACATATATTCAAATGTAATTAGCAATGTTAAATAATAAAAGTATGTTGCATATGATCAATAAATTCCACATATTCTAAGAAATTATTCAATAGTATAATAGAAAATATACAAGAATTGTGTCAGTGGTAAAATTTCGTAAATAGAAAATATTTAAATTCCACTGTTCAAGATCACAAAAAAGATTCTTTTCATTTTTACTTTCAATTCGAAAAAAAAAATCTCTTATTCCATTTATGGTCATAAATAGCAGCTGTCAAAATTACAAAACACTAAGTTATGTCACGAAAATAATAATAATATGAAGAGAAAAACAAATATACAAGCAGAATTACCCATCAATACTGTAATTCATCGCTAGCTTTAATTAAGTTTTCCTACAAATAATACGACCGACAAAAAGACGAACCATATATGAAAGTTCATGACTTGTATCTGACCATATGTCGTCGCCATTGCTTAGCAATATTCATGTCTAACAGACAAGTTCCCTGTTAGAACATCAGGTTTCTAACAGTAAGACGCAACATATTTAACCGGCATCTTCCAACAGTTACCAGTGTATTTATAACCACGTGATCGATACGTATTTGTACAAGCAAAGACAATAATTTATTCACGTTGTGATAGGGGGTGAATGTTGTCACGTTGCAGTAGTGGGTGATATATAACTAACGACATTTACCTTGTATTTATAGAACACTATTTTTATATTCACTTCATCTTGTGTGTTTGTATTTAATGTACATAAATACGGAGGTATGTTTGGCAGTACGTATCGACGTGATTGTACAGAACCGTAGAATTTGCGTAATTTTGGAAGTGTAAGCAATCGTGAAATCCTCCATTATGTAGGGAGAATACAAGGGCTTTGATGTTCATTTCAGCAGAAATACTACGCATAAATCTCTCCAGCACGGTATGCATAAAGCTTACTTAGTCCATTAATCTGTTACATACATATTGATGCCAATACATTGTGATCAATTCATCCAACCAAATTAACACGAGAATTATAGATGTGTTTATATTATACCTATTTTTACTGAAATTAATCAACTGGATTCACATTAAAATTGAACTTCTTTGCACAAAACCATTAAGTTTCAATTTCGATGTCACAGTTAAAAATCTTAAATGAGTCAAATTGGCTAATGCCGTAAATCTAGTGTTAACTAATACACAGCTACAATAATGTACATTTCAGCCGGTCTTAAACAACTAAAGAAAATTAAGTGTAATTTCAATCACTATAACATATAAAAGATAAAACATCTGATCAATTATTCAGAAACTGGTTATATCAAGACGTTTAATAAAATAAAATTTTTATCGCGTTCGAGGAATCCGTAATCATTAAATATTCGTGTAAATTAATCTCAGATTTCATCAAATAGACGTTGAGCGGTTAATGCTGGCTGCTGTAAACACGTGACTGCCGGTTTCAGCACGATATCCACTAACGGGGGCCCCCCATAAAGTGTACGAAATCTAGTAGACGTAGACAAACAAGGTCGACGTACTGGCGAAAAAATGACGCAGTTGGCTTTGAGGGGCAACGTAGGGGCACTCGACGGGGCATAGTCCTCAACAGGTGGGTCATTTACCCTACGTCACATCACAACACGAAGGCATGAGACACACTAAACAAAGACGCCAGCATTTCAACCTGATAATTCTATGATTATTAATACTTTAATAACAACTTTACGTGTTCATTATGTAACGTAATACATACTGGAAAATTAAATTTAAAAAACAATTACCTTGTTTACTTTAATTGTTGGTTTATAAATATGTATATATAACATTGAACTTTTATGTATTGACAAAGAGTTTTAAAATTGAAACCGACAAAGTCCGGGTATAAAAATATTCATTGAATTTACATATTAGTGACATTTCCTCGGACGCTTTCAATTTGTAGACAATTATTCACTGTCCACGAATCTAGACGGCTGACATTTTACAAATTCGGTTCCACAATTTAGCACATGCAATCTCCTGTACCTGTGCATGTGAAACCATAGACCTTGCAAATCATTATTAGACGAGGTCATTTTTTTTCGCATGGGTAATATTCTCGCAAATATGTTTTCATATTTCTCTTTTTATTATTTCGACACAACATTATTTGCACAAGCACTATACATTTTTATTATCATTGAACTTATAAAAGAAAAAGTATGAAACATTCAAATAAAATCATCAAACATTTTTTTGGCTTGGCAAGAATCAATGTTTATAAGTTCTGGAAAAAAAGGTCTATCGGCAACGGCATGCGTGAAATTTCGAAAGATCAATGACCAAAAAATAAACTTGAGTAAGTTTCATATTTGGCACAGATCCTCATATAGACTCGATGTTATAAAAACACTAAATTTGCCAAAAAGATTTGTATATCAACAAGTATATTTAATAGATCTACCATAAAGATTCTAAGTATAATAATCTGATTGAAAATAAATTCATTTAAGCCATATTTGAAACGTAAGGTAAGTTAAAATTTCTTTAACTCATATTTCAACATGCCGTTATCATATTCTAAATCGGATCAAACTTAGAAGCAAGCACGTGCTTCACCTTTCCATAGAGCAAAACATGCAACAAAAAATTAGCACAAAAACTGCTACACAATACAACCATTGCAAAAAAAAAACAACGATCGTTGCGAATTTCTTATTAGAAAGTATCACAGCTATTTTTAGACTCAACGTAAACAGCATTTTTGAGATGTATTAATTATTTTGTTTCGCATTTTTTTTAGGAGAACTCAAGGCAAGCCTTAATTATATTCTTAAATAATATGAACTATTAACAAAGCACAACTGGGTTGCATTTTAAGTGGAAATCTATAATCTATTGTTTGTGTTTTGACACTATCTATATTATTTGCGGTTTGTGTTGCAATGTCTTTCATTTTGGAGCGACTTCTGTGACGTCAATTCATTCAGGAGGATGATTCAGAGGAGTTAGTGAACGTTGTATAATTAAATTAAGAAGTGAAACGCAGTGAATCAGTCCGAAGTTTGCCCGCCGTAGTAGTAAACATAGACTTATTGTTTATATGTGTTGAAATACGACTCGTTTATACGTATAATGTACGTATGTATAATGTATTCATGTTAAATGCTGCAAGGAAGGTTAGGTTACAGGTCACAGCCTACTACGATACAATATACGCGTAATATTACGACGTGTTCAAGTACCTGCTCGATATAAAACAAATCAATAACGAATGAAAATAAATCGATACAAATAAAAATCCCGAAATATTAGATTTTTAGGCCTATAATCTTGCAATAAAATACTAATTGCAAAGATCACAAAAACCCATGTATTTTAAATGGAAAACTCCAAGTCTTACGGCCAAGAGTTAAATGTTAAAATAAAAAATTGAAACAATAACTGGATATTTTTTTATGACATATTTGGAGCAGATTTGGGTTCAAATCTCACTTAACGACAACCCCAATATGCACACATTTAAAAAAAATTTGATAATGTTTATTAAAAATAAATTAATATTTATTTTGTTTGTTAATAAATATGCAAGTTCTCTATTAGCGGATCCATTCTATATACAAATATCAGTTGTGCAATTAGATATTCAATAATGTCAAGATTAAAATGTAAGTACATATTACGTACATCCAGACAAAACAATTGAAAGATCATTGAATGCATTAATGAGTTTCATTAACGGAGACATTAAATATCGAAGATTTATTTACAGTGTAGTTTTGATCATTTCATATTTTACATCTACTATTACTATGTCCTAGCCTAGAGTATAGAAAATCTAGATCAATCATTCTGGAAAATATACTCTATGATTTAGGTCAAGGAACATTAGTGCCCTTATTAGCCAAATGTAACCTCTGTCATACTAGTTAGCGAAGCGTCTCTCTGGACCGAAATCTCGCTGGACCGATGTCTCAGTAGACCGATGTCTCTCAGGACCGAAGTCGCATTTCTTCGAAAGCCATCCCCACTCCATATACAATTGTATCGCTGGACCGATGTCTCGCAGAACCGATGTCTCAGAAGACCGAAGTCGCATTTCTTCGAAAGCCATCCCCACCACATTTTCAAATAAAAATAGTCTCGCAGCACCGATCATCATGCAGTTATCCCGTTATGCACGAATAATTATTTGGTTGCTTATATTAGGAAAATTATATAATGGAACTATTATTTGCAATGATGCGTGTGTATAGGCCATATTTTATTTATAATAAATTTATTTATTTTTCTAATATAGGCAACTAAATAAATATTCGTGCATAACAGGATAACTTCATGATGATCGGTGCTGCGAGACTATTTTTATTTGAAAATGTGGTGGGGATGGCTTTCGAAGAAATGCGACTTCGGTCCTGAGAGACTTCTGTCTTCTGAGACATCGGTTCTGCGAGACATCGGTCCAGCGATACAATTGTATATGGAGTGGGGATGGCTTTCGAAGAAATGCGACTTCGGTCCTGAGAGACATCGGTCTACTGAGACATCGGTCCAGCGAGATTTCGGTCCAGAGAGACGCACTCCTAGTTAGCCATGCCAAAAATTAATTACAAAGTTTTAATGGCATTTATTTGCATTCCAGTTACCAATTCGTCCTAAGAAAATGTGAAAAATGTCCACCATTTTCAATGATTTACCGCTTCGGTTAACAATGGTTAGCGAATCAGTACTGCAGTGTTTATACAGTAATGGTAATAGCGGTCAAACGCTGGTAACTTACCAGTAGTATTCATCCAATTTGGTTTATAACATTTAGATATTAATTATTAATAAAATAATACGAAATATAAATTATTCAATAACCAAACTTAATAGACTGTATATTTATTATGATATTAATTAAAACATACATGGTAAGTAAATAATTAAAAATAATTAACACATCAGCAAATCAAATATCATAAATTAAAATTCTGACGTTTTGAGAACTATAAAATATATGCCGTCAAATATGATTTTTATTTAATTAAAACTAATTAGATGTCCAAGTATTATTTACTATCCATAAATAGACTCAAATTCTGTGGAAATATTTTTTACAGTTGATTGAAAATTATTTGACGAATTGTCTGTTCGTGTAGAAATGATGTGTATTTGAAATGGCAATGTGCCAGTTCGGCCTACGACTAGTCAGGAAGCTGGTGTATATATTTACGACCTGCGAATATCCCGTGAGAAGTCTATTAAATACGAATAAATCCTGTGTTCTCTTCATTAATATGTCCGACACGTCAAAACTATGTGTACTATTGTGAATTATTTAATACAAAAGTCAAAATACTGTCTTGAGAATTTATTTCAATTCTTTTATTATTCTACTCAGTGTTGTGCAATTTATTAAACACATTTTATGTATGTATTTCTTAAATTATTACATATGTACTTTAAAAAAATAGTTTTTTTTCTTGTAATATTTGTACTTTTTAGTGACAATATATTGACTATGTTTTTGTTTGTTTATCTAGTCATGTAGAATGTTATCAATAAAATAGTATTCAAGGCCTAGAAATAATTATCTATAGTTTTACACACGTGAAGACTAGTGAGGTCAAATAATATTATATATAATACACGTATTATTATATATTTATAATATAATGGAATACAATTAAACGAACCAATATACCGTTAAATAGCGCAGTATTTTATATTTAATAATTATTTTTTAATCGTGTTATTTCATAGTTGATTGAAAAATAAATAACTACGTCACGCCTAATATGTACCATAATACAATAGATTATTATTGTTAATCATAAATACATCGACAATTTAACACTTAATAAATCGAGTGTTAATTTCCGATATTTTTCTATTGATTCCCGTAAGTGGCATTGAATTGTGACTTTCTTGTATGGTCTCTCTTATTTATCCTACAATAACATTTGTATCGCGAGCGTATAATGTTATTTATTAGTGAATTATACAGAGAAATATAGAGGTATATATTTATATACGTATGAATCATGTCGTTATTTCAAGTTCATTTACCTGTCGAGTTTAGAGACCTGTTTGTTGTTTGTTTACTATAAGATAGGTGGCTGTACTACGGGGAAAACATATTTGTTGAGAAGTACACATGCAATAAGCGTGTATATTGCGTGTTTATATAACGTATGTATGTATTCATTATATCGATTATGATTCAATGAATATTCCGAGGAGAATAATTCACTTTCAATATACTATATATGTAAATAAAAAATGTAAAATAATATATACAGCGTAAGGCGCTCACAGCAAACCTTTAAGGATCAGGAAGTTAGTTCACTATAAGCGAGTGTACACTATAACGAAAGTATTTAGTATTTTATCTACAATGGAATCCACTTACAGTAAACCCACATATAGTGAAAACTCGCTTATAATGAACGTATCACTAAATCTCAACTAAATACATACATAATAAACCATATACATTCGTTATAGTCTACACTCACTTATACTGAAGTAAATTCCTGGTCCCTTGAAGTTCACTATAAGCGGATTGCACTGTATGAGACTCAGACAATCGTTCAGCATACGAGAGTTTCCACTATGTTCGAGTTCACTATAGTGAGGTTCCACTGTAGTATATTAAAATATATACTATTACGTAAAATACCTACGCATATGCGCGAATATCGCATTTATACTTTTTATATATTTCGAGGACATCTCTTATTGACAAAAAAAATGTGTTTGATTGTCTAGACACTTCTTAAACGCCGAATAAACAATAAAAAGTACACTTACGATTATGTCTGCTGTGTCTAGTTAGAGGCCCCAAGTCCAAACTCATGATTTACCGCGTATTACCACTGTAAACATACGCACCAGGCACACACACTCACACACACGCGACAGTTGCGTCAGGTTTTACGCACTTGCACACTACAAATATTTTGACACATTTCACAGGTAGTTATCTCTCTTATCACCAGAGAATATTACACTGAAACAGTTTTCCCGGAACTCTACACTAAATATGCAAACAAATAGATAATTTCACCGAGTCACATGTACGTAACGAATGATGATTTGTTTGTAAAACAAAATCACTGACATATGACACAAATAGTATTTCAGATAAGACACGCAATGTTGGTCAGGTTGAAATTTATTGTTTACACAGAAACATTCCACAATTACGTTATATTGTACAAGTGTTAACTGGTCATAGTTATCTCCGTGAATTGCCAAACAACATCGTTTAGAAAATCTTCCACAAACACACGCGATAATTATATTACAATTCACTTGTTTCTTTCAATATTAACGGCAACAGGCTACCGAAAATGTTTTTTTGTTGCTACAGGTCACGAAACAAAAACAAATCGCACACACACACACACACACATAGCAAAACAAAAGTTAATCGGCGTTAAAACGTTACTATGCACAACAATGGGACGCTTGCAGGCACAGGCCGGACAATAACAAAAAACTAACGTATTTTGTTTTTATTTTGACAGCTGTAAGATGATAGTACACTCACGGCATAACATCGCGATAGACTGAGCCCCGAATGAACACGCCGAATAGTTCAGCGGCATTTGTAATGAGCCCGAATATAACCGAAGCGGACGCGCCGAAAGCCGAACGCGAATATTTAGGTTCAGTGATACGTTAGTGGCAGCGAACTATGGCAGGAAAGCGGGAGAGGGGGGGGGGGGTTACCTGAAAACGTACGCCCGAAAATTCAGTTCAATGTTATTTTACGAGCAATAGCGTACGTTCATTCTGTGGTCGTGCAGTCACGTGGTACGGTTAGCGTAAAAGTTTCTTACGATGTCCGGAATTACTGCCACTCAACTGAGCGCATGCGCACACATGCTAGGAAAAATTAACACAAGATAATTATATCATCATACAGAACATGAATGCGTATATAAACAACGAATAGTTTTTTTTTTGTGTGAGTGCTATGTATTTGTTATTTCGAATTGTTTCTCATGATGATATAAATTTTATGTTTTGCAAATAAATGCGAGTGGAAAATATGATAATAATAATTCATTGATCAATAATAATAGTGTATGATAGGAAAGTTGAGTGTAAGTAAATATGATTGTTGATATTTTCATGTCATTTACCAAAATAACAAATAAATGTACTTTATTTATAGAAGCTCTAAATAAACAATTTTAAATGTTGACAAAACTAAATGAAAAATATATTCTGCTGCAATGAATATTAAAAACTTAAATTGATCTTTTACTTATTATATATACTTAATGCATAAGAACAATTTGTCCGTAAGTGTTAATAATAATAAACAAAATGGTGGCAACTACAGATGTACGAAACATCGTCATATGAATGTTGCTCGTTCGGGAAAGATTGTAAGCAGTGCGTGCGTTTCCGCTATGTATTAATTAATTAATCGCCTTTAATTTGCATAGTTCAGTGTCCCGTCAGCGTTGTACTTCCGGTGAGAATCAGCCGGTGCACTTTGTACATTATTGTACTGTTTTACAAGACCATATTACGATCTATAACAGCAGGAGCAAAGAGTAAAGAATCATAGTAGCAGTAGCTAACAAATATCCGTATGTATAGTACGTTTCATCGTCATATTCCTAACTATTTGACTTGTAATAATTAGTTCATTGGCGGTGCTATATCCTAACAATATCAGTGTATTTACTGACATAACATGTAAGACATTCAATATTGTACATTTGGTACCATAAAATCTATAATAACGATATTAGACCCTCTTTCTTTAATGCTGAATGATAAAAACCAATATTACGAATAAATTCTTTAGTGGTTTGTACTATTTTTTGTGCAGGTTTTATATACTCGTTTTACTTTCTTAAAGTATACAGAAAGTATAAGAATGATGAAACATTTCGATTGTGGGATTTTTTTTACAATGCACTCTAATTTAAAGTATATAAGTAAATTAAGTCTACTGTATATTTACTATAACATTATAACATTGTACGAAGACCGTAAATAAAGATTTTCTTACCGGATATAACACAGCTTTGCAATCTATCTGATCATACAAAGAGTGTAAAGATCAACTGCAATGTTTATAAATCTAACTCGTTATCTGACGTGTACAATCAGTACACTTATCGACAACAACACCAATACTAACAACATACTAATTGATACAAGATCTAGGTAAGCACACGTAGAACCACCCAAAGGTATACAAGCAACGTTAAGTTATTCAAACTCGCGCCATTATATAAATATTAATTTAATTAAGTGTTCATTTGAGACACCATAACGACCACTAAAACTGGATTTTATGCATATGTCCTGTTTCCGTTAAATTCGAATTTTTGAATTACAAATTAAGAGGATTTAATGACCGACCTGCATTTTAATGACCTGTTCACCATTGAATTACTTGGGATTAATGTAGGACTCACCTGGAACAAGAAAGAGAGAATTGGTTAGAAAATATATAAATATTCTAGAATAAACGGCAAATTACATTTTGTAATTTGAATCACATTTTTTATGAATACATTTTCAATAATTTCGCGTATATTTCTATATTAAACATTGAATTTTACATTATGATTCAAAACATGTACCTTATAAATCATGCAGTATCTAGACTTTTACTACGGAATATGTTGTGAACATCACTTTGCACTTTTATATTTAAATATGTATATCAACACTGCAGCTTAACTCCACGATATTATAAAGAACTGCCTACGCACTCGTCCAAGATGTCGCATGACACTAGAATTTCGCGTAGCAGCCGTGACTCACCGTAAAATGCTCTCATTCCCGTTTTTCTTTATTTGTTTTTGCTTTCATTCAATTCATATTCTGCGAGAAAACAAATGACGACATGAGAATTCCAGCGAATTGGAATACGAACACGTCCGATGATCGTATCGTGCATGTTCGTGTTACTACGCGTGTTTACCGAAAAATTTCGGATGGTTGGAATGTCAAACAGCAAATAATATGTACTGCATGCTCGGTACGGCTATTGGGATTCATTCATGAAATCAGTAGTGAACAGAGTTACAATTAGATTGGATCTTATTATCTATTGAAATATTTCACAGAATTTGTATTGTTAAGATACAGCATCACTAATAAACTAATTATTACAAATCAAGAAGTCAGGAATATAATCGTAGAATAAAGTATACAACTAAACAAGGCGAGTTCAGTTGTAATCAGTAATTTGCAAACCAGATATATTTTACTTGTATTCGATTTATATAAAATCTAATTAGACACCGGACGATTTAACGGTGTAAAATTAATAAATATTGTACTAAAACAAAATAATTCGATATTTTATTTATTTAATATGAAAAAAACGACACAAAGTAACAGAAAGAACGATCTATTTTTAGGATTTGTTTTATTACATATTTACTTGCCTAATCAAATCAACGTATGAATTTCCGGCGCCAAATATAATCTACGAAAACTACAAGAACAAACAAGTTTTATCTCTATAAAACAATTAATAAATTTAAAGATAAAAATACCAAGTTAAAAATGCAACAATTCGAGGTAGAGCCAGATAAAAATTAACGAAAAAAAAAAAAGGTTTATTTTGTCAAAAACAAATATGCAAGTTCTTGGAACACAAATGGCGATAGTGTTCTACGAATTTCGTTATCTGAAGAGGAACCCCTCTCATATTAAAACGGATATGAGCCATTCATAGCACTTGGCCGTGTTATCTGAAGTGTAGGTAACCTGACAGGACTAAAAAAACTACTATAAATTCAACTCAATGAGCGGCTGTTACCGAATAATATACACATATGTGTATGGTGCTTATCAATATTACTTTTTCTATAGAGACGAAAAATCCAGAGCAATTTTAACACGGCCGTAATAGCATTTTTATCATTTTTATTACAACGTTTACGGCTGTAGAATGCATGTTTTTATTGGTACAAAAGTATGACAGGTGTCCATTCAAAAAACTGTTATCGCCACTCAGCCGGTCCGGAAAGGCGCCTATGTTGTACACGTGGGTATGTAACAGAATTACGACACGGTGCTATCAGACTATAACGCGAAGTGCGGAAAAACTTATCAAAATAGGTAACTGCCCAATGGGAGATAATAAATTACCCAAATGCTCTACATTTGATATAAATAAAAATACTTAACAATGAATATAACATTCTGTTGTAAACGAGTAACACGAGCAAAATTCACTTGCATTTCTTTAATTTTGATCCACTTTTTTATTTTCTTAGACACAGTAGAAAAAAAGTATAGTAAATGTGAAAAATGTCGAATGCGAGATTTCTTTTAGAAAACTAGTATAATAAAAAATAATAATGCACGATTATTGTACTGCTGAATTGTAACAATTAATAGGTAATATAAATTGTAACAAAATTATACAGTTCAGAAATTCGCCCTTCAGCAACATTAGCCATTTTGCAATATTGTTGCGTAAGCACTTGCAAACAAAAATAGCAAACGAAAGAGTTCTGGCGTAATTGAACTAATTAAAAACACATTAGTAATTGCCAAATCATGATAAGTAAAACTAGCTTTAAATGCGTCAATGTTAGTATCATTTGCCGTGGTTAGCAATATACGTATATTGTGTACATATCATTATTATTTAAATATGTATCACGTGTACATCAGTATCTAATTCAATGTCGGTAACACAATATCCGGAAAACATTCGTGACGCATATGAAATTATTTCACTTTATAAATAAAAAAATATTACCTTGTAAAACATAATGATTGGCATCGACAGTTCGACACTAACGATACTTCTAAGAGCTACCAAAATTTTCTTCTATACAGTAGACTCTCGATTATCCGCGCGTCGTTTAACCGCTTTGCGGCTCAACCACGGCAATTCTGAAGCAACAATGCGATTCTTTGCTGTCCGATAAATTGGTGTTACGCAGATTGAGAGCAACCATAAGAAAGAAAGAAGCCATGTCATTGAAACAGAAGTCAATAAAAGCCTACTTTTCCTAAACATTCGTAGTTTTTGTTGTTCATTTATTTATCTTCCTCTATTTAGTGTACAGTTCATACCAGTATATCTGGCTTGTATATGTGTACTTTGTTTATCCGCTGTTTTTGATTATCCGCGCCAATTCTCCCCGCTATTATCGCGAATAATCGAGAGTCTACTGTATTTGACATTGTAACTTTACTATGAAAAATTGCGTATTTTTATAGTATTACTATAGCACCAGTGTTCGATTTAGTAGCTGTTAGTAGATTCGTTAATATCTAACTCTGAATAGCAGTCAATATCACTATTTTACTAAATACATTTTTGTTTTTCAACACAAATAATTATACTTATACTACAGAATGAATAAATGAACTTTTCTTTATCCATATATCTAATTTTTTAAAATTAATTTACAGATATATTCTAGAAAAATAAAAATCAGTTGTCATGAATATTACATGAGAGATTTAGCGGCAAAGGAGAAACGACAGTATATACCTAATATCATATCGGCATATCGCGAGTATTTTAAAATCAAATTTGTTTTCCAATTCTGACGACGATCCACCCTTATACCAATAGCCGTATGTACACCACATTACAGGCCTATAGGGAGGTTTAATAAAAATGGGCCGAGAGAAGTTGAAGTATTTAAAAAAACGACAGCTTTCAATGCAATGCCGTCATCATGAATATGGATCCAGATTTAACAAAAAAAGGAAATGACAAGTTTCAATCCGGGAGTTTAAATTTCCCGTTTTCAGAGTCGAATTTAATCAGTGTGAATTTTTTTCCAACTAAAATCGCGTATAATATTCAAATACGTAAATGTGAAATACATATGTTTCCAATGAAATTAATTTTGCAATCATGCCAATGGTGTCGAATGTGATGACAAGTTAGAATTATGTTTCATTTAAGCGTATCCACACCTACATATAGATATAATACATGCATATATAACGAATAATGTATGGTTGCATTTGGTTTTTGTTTACGTTATGTATCACGCAACCACGATATGCTTAGTTAATTATCGATTAGCAATTCCAGGAATGATTGTCGCATGTAAACAGAAAGATAATTTATACGGTTGTTTACGCTCCGATCCCGCGTCCCTGCTTTTTGCTTCTGGCCGGATAAAAACGTAATTAGTAGTTGCAAAATGTCACTCTTACAAATAGAGTTATAGTACTTGATACCACCAGGCAACTAAAGACGCATAGTCTTTATTTTGTGTTGTTGTAGCAAGAAAATAGATAATTCATCACTCCACGTTTCATATATTTACGCAATTAAGATGTCCACTCAGGTACTCAAATGCAGTGTAATTATTTTCAAATACATTCTCGTTATTTCCCATGTACTTATTTCGTATTTCAAATCAACGCTTCTTTGCGTTAGATAATAAATTTTAAATGATCTTTGCTGTTTCGAAAAGCGTACAAAATAAATTTAATGCAACATTTACGAACAATATGATAAAATACGAAACATATAGATCGCGCTGTATAAAACTGTAGTAGTGCTTGGTAAATTCACAATGAGTCAGCTACTGTTTAGATATATTTATTTTATACATGGAAAACCACAAGAAGAACCATGAATCGTGTCGAAACGAACAAAAGAATAAAAAAACTCCGTGCTGTCGTAAACATTTTTACGTCCTGATGCGTTTCTTCTGCCTGGAAATTAGGATGAGCAAAAGATTTTATGGCCTACCCTTACAAACA
Organism: Carabus problematicus; assembly: GCA_963422195.1. Taxonomy (NCBI): domain Eukaryota; kingdom Metazoa; phylum Arthropoda; class Insecta; order Coleoptera; family Carabidae; genus Carabus; species Carabus problematicus. The sequence goes on along the minus strand of OY728582.1, from coordinate 3,989,687 downwards.
TATTATGTTTCGCATTGATTTTTCAGGCGTATCAATAATTCACAGTACGAAAATACAAGAACTGAATTAATCTCTCTTGAACTCCCTAACTATACAAAAACAATATTGTTTGATACATGTTTCGTGGGAATTACCCGAGATAGTTTTAAAGCCACTGTTATGAGGCAATGATGCAGGTGTAACTTTATGTATAATTATCCAGGAGGTCCCGGTGTAGCTCATTTCACCGGCCTCACATGTCCGGTAGTTTTATTAGAGTTTAATGTAGCGTCTATCACGAAATGTTGGTGAAAGTAAAGCAGGCTTTGGGACGATCAATTCTACGCCAAAACTCGCCAAATCCTAGTACCTGGACTTTGATGATCCCATATAGAAACATGTATGGAATTCAGTATAAGCTAGTTCGAACCTCCGGCATTAATTCACCTTTTCCACACCTGTTCTGCACACTGATTTCCACGGAATTCTTTTGATTTATACCATCTGATACGTTTCATAAACTAAAACGCAAAACTACAAAACTTCCACTAAGAGTAAACTATAATCTAATGAACAATTTTATCTATAAGAGAAAATCAATGTCCATCGCCAGAAAAACTGTTTTCGGTTCAACAATATTATTTATAAGAATGGAAATTCCAATTACAATGATTTTAATATCTTTTCTTGGCTTTACAAAATCTATTGAAATATTTTTGAATCTTTCGTATGTGACGAGAAAATCGTGCGGATGCAAAAATAAGAATATTGCAACATTGCAACAATGGAAGAACGGATGAAACAAGAAATGCAATTACTTGCTGAATGCCCGGAATATTGCAGAGGCCTTCGTGTTATCACGGGAACTTGGGCGTGTGTATGAAATATCGCGTGCAGGATGAACATTAAAGAAAATGGCTGTAAATGTGTATGGTTGTAGCTGGGACCATTAGCGGACACATAATGGCTATGTACTTGTGCGGCAAACGACATCAACAAAACTTTATGTTTTTAAACAGCTGTACAATATTACCTTGTAGAATACAGGTACTCCTCATTTAATGACATGCCTGTTTATATCAATCATGGAATAGACTATACTTACCGGTATGAAACGTAGATAGCAATTCTTAAATATAATAAAACTTATACTCGTTGAAATATAATCAACAGTACATTCCAATGATTTCCGAAGCAGCACAAATTAGTTCGTTTACAAACGTATACAGCTAAATCAATTAAAATCGCATTCATCATTAGAGATGAACAGAAATATTAAAAATTTGTTAACGTAAATTATAAATATTAACACCACAAATACAGATGCAAGTATGTACTTCATTTTAGTGTTTAATTTAAAAGGTAATTAAAGAAAACGTTATTCGAAAATAGTCTTTGGCCAGTTTGATATCCATTGTTTCTAAAACTAGTTTAAATTTCTCTAAATCGCCTAGTGCAAATACCAATTTCTTTCAGTTCAGCGCCAGACAATCGACCATAACAAGAAATAACAAAAAATGCTGTCTAGCAACCGACAAAGGAATCGAGCAAAACAAAGTAAAAAAAAAAAAAAAAATGAACGTGCATTTAGACAGAGCTCCAGTTAAGCCTGTTCTACATTATACTTTTTCCTCATATTTCGATGCTAGAAAAAAGTCATATTTTGATACTAGAAAAAAGTATCCGAACAGATCATTCGTATATATTCGTTTTTATCTTCGACTTTTTTCACCAGTACCAACTTAAACTTAAACCAATTTATATTTTGACAGTTATATTGAAAGAAGGTTATATTAAAATCATGTCAAAAATAAATAAATTAGTTAAAATTTATAAACTGTGGCTGCTATATAAAATATACAAGTCAAACAAATATTTGTGCACTTATCTTTACACCAACGCTCACTAATATATTTAAGCTGTCAGAAAAATGTATTGGTATCACTGCGAATGCGCTTACTGCGCATGTTTCTAGTATGAAACTCGAACGAAACTCGGATCGGATCTAGTTTCATTTCTAGTATGGAAAAAGTATAGCATCGAAATAGAAGGGCATCTACACTATACTTTTTTCGCATATTTTTTCTAGTATCAAAATATGACTTTTTTCTAGCATCGAAATATGAGGAAAAAGTATAATGTAGAACAGGCTTTACAAATAGTAAAGTCCATTTTGTCTGTTGCGGCTAGTAATTCCAAACATGCGACTTGGGCAACAGTCCTGGATGCTCTGCACTACCAAAGTCATGAGCATTTCGGCGCTAACGTCGCGGTGCTCGCAATGTCGCTGACCTGAATGGAACTGGAACGTCGTCCGACATCTCGTAAACATGACACGAGCAAAGTGCATTTATAAAATAGTGGATACTGCGCAGACAGTTCAAAAATGTGACTTGTATTTAAGCTTTACCAACGGACTAATAAATTTACAACGCAATATTATTTTTATCATCCGTGCTCGCGATTTAATATGTTTACAAGTGCAGAATATAAACTGGTAAAATTAGTCATTTCATTTTAAGCATTTCATGAATTTTTTAAATACATATATGTTAAATAATATCGCGTATTAATTCTATATTTCCAGACAGAACGGAAATTATATTCAAACCAATAGAGACGCAGACGAACAAAAAACTACAGTCCACAGCACACTGTGTAATACCAGACATAAACAAACGAGAGTAGCACTATTATAATGGCGGCATGGTAGTCTCGTGTTTTAGCGTACGTCGTTGCTTGGCGGGAAACAAAAGCAAGCACTAGCCCAGTGGTGGGGGTAAAGTACTACGCAAGAGAGATGACTATAGTGTTGTTATTACGTACCAGACGCACCAAAGACGTCGGAGTAAATTGATTTTCGATACTACGGCACAGGCTACTATGTGCTGTTTCTCCCGCGCGAACAAAAGTTCATCCCGCATGCGCACTACTGCGCAGCGTAGCATTGAGCCAGGCAGGCTGCGCATGCGCAGATGCTTCGCAACGATCCCGGACCACGGTTCAAATGCAATTTCATCCCCTTAAAAGTTGGCGTGTGGCGGGTGGCGCGACAATGTTTACGTTTTTCTTCGTCTAGTTATGGCGCGACTTTCCTCGGGATTTTTATTTGGTCCTCTCATCGCTACTCGTATATTTTATGAAGATCTTAGCCCCGAACAAGTGCATTCAACCCACACACCATTAAATACACGCTTGAAGTACTGTAGTTTTCAACAGTAGAAAAATAAATAGTTACTGCATTTTGTTTATCATTTCGTTACTAATTGGAACAAGGATTTCAGACTACACATTCCTGTGACTTATTCCGTATATGACGCATTGTTTGCTTGTAAGATTTAATTTGCAATTCGCTGAAAAGGGCACGACCCGCATTTTTGACAACTTTCATTCTAATGCTATTCGGCACAAAAATAAAGAAGAAAAAAATGTAGTTTTGTGGCATTTGGCAATAATAGATCATGATCTTAGCAAAATAGAGAGCAAAAACAAATATGAACAAAACAAAATTCTGAGAAATATTTAATTGAGCAATACTAACCTAGAAATATAAACGATATAATCTACACTAGACCAATTAAAGAAACAATTATAATAAAAAAGTACTACATATATTTATGGATATTAACAGTATAAATTATTTTTACTATTTACGACATTATTTGTATGTATATGAAAAAGCATTAGCAAGTTGTGAATTATAAATGACAAGTAATGGAATTAGAAAGATAGGGCACATAATTAATAATAAGTAGCTATTTACGTTTTAATGTACAACAGAAAAAAAAATACCGAAAGGCATCTACAACAGTAGCAATTAATAAGTAATAGCAGGAATGTTAGCTAGTCATTAAGTAACGTGTACAAGGAACACTTACGGGGAAAATATTAATTATTTATGTGTAACATGTAAATATAATTACAGACTGATATTTACTTGTGCATTGCAGAAATATGCCGTCAACATTTGCATGTACAAGGAATGTTACAATAAAGTGACATACCAGGATTCTCAACGTAATTACAAAACTCGCCCCGAAGTTATGCAGAATATTCTTCTCGTTTTTGTTTTAATTATTCACATTAAAACAAGATTCTTATGCTAGAATATTGTTTCATCTTAAATTTTTAATAACGCTTTTGTGGGCAGTCTAAATGAACATATGAATTCATAATTTTCAAAAAAATTTTAATCTGTCTCATCAGCACACAATGAATATTAACTGTGTCTAAACATATTATTGTTCAATTTATTAAAGGTTGCCGACCTCTGATATAGACAGTACTGAGAATAATTATAAAAACAAACCGATAAAATAAAAACAAGTACACCCAAACATATTCGTCGGCGGTTCGTCCCACATGAAGCGACGAGGAAATTAACGAAACGATACATTCGCGTTCATTCAATTCAACATGGCAATTCCCACGCACGCAAACACACAAACGCAGTAACCCACATACGAACAGACAAGCATACGGGGTCACACATGCAATAGGAAATTAATCAAACGTATCAATGAACATCTATATGCTGCGTCACACCCACAAGCCTCTGTGTGTATGTTTCTCATGCGGTCGAAAGTATCATCACAATAGTTCAAATGTCCACTGTAGTCCTATTATTTTAATTCGTTAGAATTTTCACCGTAAGAACATTAGTGATACAACGCGGAATGTGTACTTGTGGGTTGTATACACATGTGTATGTTTCTCATGTGGTCGAAAGTATCATCACAATAGTACAAATGTCCACTGTAGTCCTATTATTTTAATTCGTTAGAATTTTCACCGTACAAACATTAGTGATGCAACGCGGAATGTATACTTGTGGGATGTATACATATGTGGAGGAGTAAGTCGATAAAACAGAATGCTGTACACCGACAGTATCTCAGGCTGTATCTACGTGAACCAGCGACGTGGCATGTTACTACTACTACTGCTGCTGTTGTTATTGCAGCAAACTACATCGCGCACTCATACACACAGAATGAATGAATCAAAGAGGCCGTGATCGTGATCACGTGACAGGAAACAAGTGAAGGCAGCGGCACTCGTGACTGGTACTTCACAGCCAACCGGGACCAATGCACATCAAAACAAGCGCGAAACTGTTATTGCAGTAGGCAAAAAAGAAACTGCTATTGCACGTAACATACGTATATTCTCATTGTCAGATTATAAACGAGAATTTGTACCTCTGTAATAAACATCATTCATTAACAGACTGTTTGAATAATGATATGTACTTGCATTGCATCATATCAATACACAGTTCGCGAATAAATTAACACTTGTGAAAACCGCACAAGTTGAAGGGGAAAATAAATATTTATATTGCAATGGAAAGTGGAACGAATTTGTTTTGTTTATTTTATAAAATACTCATGTAACCTTCATCGATGACTTTTTAAAAAGAAGAACAATGCCAGTCACATTATAAATTGAAGAAATACGAAAGAAAATTCTCATCAAACATAGGTAATTGTTTTAATAAACAAAATTGTATACAATATAAACAATTAATTAAATACCATGACAACGGGTGTATTTGCAATTGTTTTTCAACCTTCGGCGAAATAATTATGTGTAAACAAACTAATTTTGTGTTATGTAAAAAAAAAAAGATATTTTCCAAATATGTATGTAGGTACAAATTAACAAAACTTGAAACTATAATGATTGTGTTTATAATTAGCATTGCGTGCAGTAATTTTCATGTAAACCTTTTGATAACACTAAGAGAAATATGTTAATGAGCACCAAAAATGTTTTTTCTAAATAGCTTAATCATCGGAAAATATTTTTACTTGATTGGTATTTTTTTTTTTTTTTTAATTAAAAACTTACTATTCATTGCTAATTGTTACAATGCAAATGCATCTTTGAGAATCTTACGTTATATAAATCCAGACATTTTAGTTAGTATTTCGGTTACATGACATTTCAACACGCGACATTTGTGTTTATTTGTCGCTGTGTTGAAATATCACTACGTTATTCTGTCCTGTGTTAATGTGTCGCGTGTCATCATGTCGGCACAGCACTATTTCTTTCCAGATTTTTATGTCTTTTAAGAATACCGAATACATTTAGGATAACATATAATCTGATTTGGAATAACGATGAATTAGAATTAGAGCATTGATATTTTGTGTACATAAGTATATATTACATAGAAAATTCAAATGTTAAACGTGCCTGTCGACTTATTTGTATGTAGTATGTATATGGTACTGACGTATTACAGTACAACTCCGACCAGTATTCTAATTGTGTGTACAATCACTTTGATGTTTAATTATTTGATTGCGTGTGTTGCCCGTGCACGTACGTACGTACGCGCAAGTTGTGGCGGTTTCATTAAAAGTGACAGTGTGGGAACATAATATTTACATATCTTTTATTCAATTTTTTTTTTCTTCATTGCCAGAAACAGAATATTTTTTCTTCTATTTGACATTCAAACAATTCATAATAAATTATACAAAGTCCATGTATTGTAAGGTCGAATGTTAATTATAATTCCTATAAACTTACTTAAAAAAAGCAACTATTTTTTTTGGTGAGTTACATTATATTTCGTGTATTCGTGTTTGTTGGTGATAAATTAATATTAAAAACTTGTTGAAAACTCTTAGGAGAAATATACAAGTACACTTTATTCTTTTTTACATTATGTTTATACGGTCTCCGATTTCTTTGTAGTATGTATGTGTGTGTAAAAATAAAAGCAATGTGAGTATGTATATGTGTACAGTCACACATCGTATTAATGCTTACATAAATTACATACAGCTTTGTCACACTGGAAAATTTACGATTTGTACAACACACTCTCGTATAAGCAAATTAATGTTCCATTTTTGACAAACGACAATTTTCACACTAAATAGAAATTAACAACATTTTGATCGTATCAAAACTATAAACTATATTGTTTGTTGGCATAAGTGTGCTTGTTATATTAATTGGTAAAATGGCAATGCTTACTATATTGTAGTTTATAATTCCCGATTAAATACATAACATATGTCCTAAATACTTTCGTTATAGAGTACACTCGCTTATAATGAACCAAATTCCAGGTCCTGTCAAGTCCACTATAAGCGGATACCACTGTGTGTGTTCATAGGGGCACTAACCCTTACCCTTACGGCATAAAGTTCGTATTGGGACATATGAATGTATGTTTTTAATTTACACAAATGTAGGTATGCCTGTCATTGTCGTGAGCACGGCAATAAAACTTGTTTACATCGGAAACACGCGATTGTTAACGATAATTTATGCCCGTGTCGGTATTTTTAATTGGCCAACTTCATTAAAGACCGTCTAGTGCGTTTTACTTCCTGCTTTACCGGATCAAACTGTTCAATTTCCCTAGCGTTTAGTTTTCTTTGAACTATTCTTTCCTGTTTTAAAACTTACGACAGTTCATCATTAGTTATTGGGTGATTACTGTCAATCTTTCTACAGATTGCTGTACAAATTCGTATTTATTTGAAAGAATCCTTCAGTAAGTGAAAAATAATATATGAGATTATCCTCTAACGGCGCGGCGGGCTGTGGTTTAATCTGCGAATTTTTCATCGGCTTATTGCGTGCAAATCCAACCCTGATGTGTTCTGTTATCCTGTGACCTTTTCATGCGGCACTTCCGGCTTATGAAGCTGCGCGCGCATACATACTATCCCCCACTCTTCGAAGCTCCATCCCCCACCACTAGCAAGAGCAGCAATGTGTAATGACTTTCATTGACTGGCCTCAACATGTCATGTAACCCTTCTCCCACCCATACTGGCCTAGATAGTAGATTTGTACGCGTACACGAGAGGGAGTACGATGGCATTGTGAGGCACCTACAGCAAGAGGCTAAAAAGGTAGCAAGTGCTGCCCTCCCTCCCTAATGTAATTTAATAACGATAAAATTTAATATTCCACTGAGCACTTGAACATACCCAGATCATACGAAGAAAAGTAAAATTTTGTTTAGAAAACTTCACAGGAAATTTACTTTTTCGTAGAATAAATTTCTAGATTAAAAATCAAATGAAGTAAAATGAATTTTGAAAGAAGATATTTGTAACTATTGTAATTTGGCTATCAAACGGTCAGCGTAATATTGAGGTTTTGGTCAGCTCCAAAATGTTTTCTGCCGGCAGATATACGAGTAGTTAGTTGAGCCGCCAGTTGTGGTCAGCCAACAGAACAAGAGTGATCAGCAAATAATATCATATTAGACAGCTCAAGTTATTTCTGTAGCTAATTAAATACATTTGCAACACTGTAAATAATAAAGTCAAATTTAATAAAATTTTGGCAAGCTGTAAAATTTATTTTATTCTGCTAATAAACGAATGACTAACGTACTGTAGGTGGATCTTATTAAAACTAAAACATCGAAGAATATGAAAATAAAATTTAATTATACCCTACCCTACATAATGATACACTCCCTCCTCTACCCGTCCTGCCAATCCATCCATACTTTAAATATAACCTAAAGATCATTTGAAAATATTAATGATCATTTTAAATTTCATAATTTTCTTGCTGGTCAATTTTATAATCCTGCTGACCAATCTTGCCGTTTCCTGATTATTTATTTTAAATACACATAAATATTATTCTGATGTGTTATGTTTTTACTATCGCGTAAAACATAGTATGCCGACCAAATGATTTAATAGCGACTTTTTCTTGGTAACCAAATATGTTTATAAATCGCGAATCATTTACTTCTCTTCTAATTTTGACCTTACATAAATCGTAAAAAAGAAATACAATTTATCATGTATTCTCTGCGTACAATATTTTTTTGTACCAGCTATAAATCTTTATAAAGAAATATTTAATATGATTTAATTCTAGTAAAGTTGATTCGAGTCTCGCCGGGATATATGGCGCCGGAAGTTCTAGAACTAATCCATTTCGCAATAAATAATTCAACCCCAGCAACGCAACTACGCCGGGATAATAAAACTGAAGAAATGTAATGACGTATCAGAGATTTGTCCAAGAGATGTTTGTGTATGTGTGTACATTGACTGCATCAAGTGAACTCGACATCGATCGGTGTGTTGGTACCGGATGTTGCTGCTGCAACGCCTGTACTGTTGCGGACTTCTAGAAAGATGGACGAGCTTGTTTTTACATTGTTGCAAATAAATTCCGCGTAATAATTGAATGCGATCACGAGAGGTTTCATTGCATCGGATGTTTAAAAGTAGGTGAACAGTTAGCTAGGCCTTTTGGCACATGCGTCGGTAGCGTCGCGTCGGCATCGACGGTGGAGGACGAAAGTGGGGATGTGGCGACTAGGAAGTGAAGGGTCACTTTAGAAGGTCAAACACGTGGACCCTTATAGTACCATGACGTAATACAACAGTCACTGTTCGTATTCACCTAACGACCCTACAAGATTGTGTTACAACACACTGAACAGTATCTGGTCATAACCGATTTCATTTCCCAGTATCCCGATCAGAACCCCTATGAATGACGTACCAGGAACGTCACATTCAATAACTATCGATTTGCACTAAAGTTTAATGCGAATTTTACAAAATGTAGAATAAAAATACATATGAAGTTACATAAGACATTGGCAATCTAAAAATCTTGTATGCGATTACAAATAAGAATATTTGGAATGTAATAAGTAGCTTGGTACCTAGGGATTTTATCGAATGACGTTCACTGAAGATGTAACGAATGTTACAAGACTAAAGCCCGTCTCACAAGATACAAAATTTAGTACTAAATTTAGTATTCGATTTTAATATTAAATATAATGGTCGTGTAATGTACAGAAATGTATGAAAATTAATACGAAATCTTTTTATATTAACGTTTTGTACATTGTATTTAGGACATGTACTATTTTCTTATGTGGAATCTGCGCAGTAGTGTTATCCAGCGCGCTTTTTTCTGTGATTTCAATACATTTAATACTAAATTTTATATTGTGTCAGACGAGCTTAATACAGTATTTCGTATTAAAATTTAATACAAAATGTAGTACTACATTTTGTATTGTGTCAGACGGGCTTAAGATTATATAAATATAAGTCTGTTAATTATCTGGGAATATCAGGGATATAGAATTAACCTTACTAATCCTACAGGAAACAGAAAGGATTTGGTGTCTTAAAATGGGAAAAATATTTTAAATAGTAATAACAAAATAATTAGTTCATTATGTAAAAATTCACATAAATAAAACATGAAAAATATACTAATTTGAAAACTAACCTACTATAATTTAAAAATTAGTATAAAAAAATATGTAATTCGAAAATCAATAAATAGCCCCAGAATGAGATATTTCGTACCCTTGAGACTAAATCTGTAGGGATAACGGCTAGACAGAAAAAAAAATCTAAACTTTTTTTAGCAGCGATCCATTAAAAGTGATAAATAACGTCTATTTCGAAAATACACGTTCGTAATACCTGTTCAACCTGATCCAAAAAAAATATTGTCCATATACATATTTACCAAATAATGTTTAAAACTACATTTATGAATCAACGTATTCGATATTTAATTAAAAATTTTCTTTACAAATATAAATCCTAAAGATGAAAAAATAACGAGAAAAAAATTCACCCTCGCTAATAATCAGACTCGAATAAATCAAGAGACAATCGGCAAACTTTAATTTTAATTTTAATTACTGGGAAACACGACGGCCGGCTTCAAAGTGATAGAGGATGGATAAATATTTGAACGATTTGTTCGTTCCTCGAGCCGGGTGCGCGGTATCCTGACAGTGCTCTTGCACGGAAGCGCTGAATTTGCTTCTCTTTCAGCGACATAGCAGGATCTCGTAGAATGTCACGGATGGATGAATAAAAGAACAGGGAATATTAAAGAATAAGCAAAGTTTATGAATGGTGACAGCGGTAAAGTCAGACGGAAACCGGCAGCAAAACGAAGTATATAAAACAAGATAGAATTATTCCTATATTTCCGAGCCATTGCGATATTTATTTCTAGCAATATTCTTTTCTCAAAATCATACAAAATGTACACACGCAAAAATCTACAATAAATGTTTGTATATTAGAAATGCACAGAATTGAAATACAGTTGAGTCGCGATTTAGTGAACTAATTCCGGCCAAGCCTGTTCGCTCTATAGGGGTGTTTACATTTTCGGGGTTCTGGTCTCACTGAGATATTTTGAGAAACAACTTTTATTCTAGGTACCTAAATCAACAAAATTGTGAACTGTTCGTTCCAAAACTTAATCATAAAGATGATTTTTTATTATTTTATTGTAGATTTTCTTTAGTCAATTGTAGATTTTGAAAAGGAGAAATATTGAATCCAAAATGATTGGAATAAAAGACTATAGTTCAAGATGATAACAGATATACGACGTTTCGATCATATGGTTTTTGGTCATTTTCAAGCAAAAAACAAAATTCTAGTTCAAACAAACATAAACAAAATCTCTTGAGAATTACACTCAAAAAGTACAAAAATATTTTGAAAAATATTAGAGAATATTTTTGTTTATGTTTCTTTCCACTAGAATTTTGTTATTTGCTTGAAAATGACCAAAAACAGCTGTTCACTATATCGGGACGCAATGCTAAAATTTAAGTGTTCACTCTATCGGGTTGTTCATTTAATCGAGAGTTCACTAAATCGCGACTTTACTGTATTCTGATTCTTTAATTGAAAATAACAACTGACGAATAAATAAACAGCAAGTTCTTCGAATTACGATGTTGTTTATTAGTTGCAGTGTTGCTTACGTCAGTGCAAGACACCGAGCACGGCGGTGCATGTCGGTAATGAAAGGGGAATGTCCGTTATCGACTGAGGCTATAACAGACGCTGCCCGGAAACTGTACATTCTTCGAGTGCCTCGACCGAATGTATGGAGTCTTGCAGTCAAGACTTGGCCAGCCGTAGCAGCGACAACAGCAACACGGTTTGTTGCTCTTCATTGGAAGGAAAACAACAACAACATCAGTTAGTGGCATTCTAGAGGCCAGTGTATACATCCATTAGTCTGTGAATGTTCTGTCTCCAAAACGTATTTATAGAGCTTCATAATCGAGCGTCCTAGCGTAGTTTTGAGTTTAAAATAAACGTTAAAATCAACACGTACATAACGTACACAACTCGTGCGATTGACCGTATGTTGTATAATCGTAATAGAAAACATAATCTAATATTAATATATCTATCTACTCGAATTGTACTTGAATATGAAATACATTTAAGTTGTGAAATTCATAAGCAAATAATATATTAAACATATGTTGAAAAATGTTGTTTACCCAGAAAATACGGGGCATATTTTGTAATATTATTTACTAAGAATCTCGCAGAATAGTTTTATGAAACATTACGCAATTATGTCCTATTTTAGAAGCACACGTAATAGAAGCAACTTGCATATAAAATAAAATTCACGATCTTAATTAAAAGTGTGTACTTTTAATAGAGAAAAACGTGATAAAATTGCAGAAAAATATTTTATAATGGTTTATATATTACATATATACTAGAAATAATAAGTTGAATTATAAAACAAACCTTATTTTCTTAATAATAGTTGATTTCCAAGTCGGATAAATAGAAATTAAAGTTGATTTACCTAGAACAAAAAATCATTTATAATTAGCAAAAATATTTATAAATGTCTTAAAAATAGAGATGTTTTTACTTTTTTCAATAATATATCACTTATGTAGGTATTATAATTTTACATTTATTTGAAGTCTTACTTATTGAAATATCTAAAGACATTTCTCGATATTTCAAACCATTTTTCATAAATACATTACATGTAGAATTTGTTTATGAAATATGAAGAATTCCCTCGTTACTGCGAACTTGTACATGGCGAGTGTGTAGACAGCTGTTTGTAATCAACTTGTTTACATATTTCTTGAAATATACTATCATATATATATATATATATATATATATATATATATATATATATATATATATATATATATACATATATATACATATATATATATATATATATATATATATATATATATATATATATGTATGTAATTTAATTTTCTGTTGCAAGGCGTCATATATAATTATGTACAGTGAAAATGCATTCGAATACAACCGCATTACGAGAAATGTAAGCACATATTACAGTTTCCTAGTACCCAGTACTGTATTTATTCCAGAACATATAATAATACAGTAATACATTTACAATTTACGTAAAAGGCATTAACAAAACTAAAACATATATTTACTACTTTACAAGTCACAAACCATTAAAATAATATTTCACTAAATCATAAATTTCTAAAACTACGAGTATTTAATAAAACATTTTCTACACTGTAAACTAAAAATAAATACCTTGCGATATTTTCGCGGTATACAAATAAACAACATTAAACGAACCAGTGGTCGCCAACAAGTATAACATTCACACAATAAAATGTGTTTTAAGTTCAGTAAAGGAACAAATCACAGCCAGATACTAATTATTCTGGAGGGACAATGCGGACCCAAGGGGACAGGAGGAGGAGGAAGAAGACAATGGTTGTTCCTGGTGTGACAGAAAGATACGGTGCAGCAGGTGTATGCGTCGACAGTACCATTAGCCCAGACATAGACGCTCGGTCGACGTCGGCTGTGGAAACACAATCGACCCAGGCCGCAGTTAAAACTAGGTCAACCATCGACCCTGTACCCATATTAGTGCCCCCGAAACGAAACCTACTAGCGCCACACTGGCACAAGACCTCCCATCCCTTGCATTAGTTACCATATTTAACTGTCATAATAAATAATATCGATATCAGTGAAATTACAGAATATCATGTACGTAGAATACGCTTATAGCGAGATATTAAATAGTAATAAATACAATATTACTGAGTAAATATCGTGAGTATAGCAGGCTGTGACAGTAGTATGTTACTTGTTGCCTTGTAATTTCCACAAATATAATTCGTAGTCTCAGTACAGCGATACGATTCCAAGAAATCCGTAATAACACATATTATAAACATATGCAAATAATAGCATAAAATGTCAGGTTATATAATTTATCTAAAATGAATTGTACTATTTCAATATTTGCAGACAAAATTAGTTGTTTCATTGCTGAATATGTTTAAATATAGCAAATTAAACATTTATTATAATTCAGTACATAATAGTTGGAAAAAGTCTTAAATTATAAATAAATTTTCTAAAATAGAAACCATTAATACGAACAAACTTATTCCTGGCACGGATAATTGATTAACACAGCAATAGTTGTCTACAATAATAATGTGATACATGTGGGCAATATTATTCTTATAATCCTAAAATTAGACATTATTCCCCACGTTCTCAGAAACATATAAATTAAGTAATTAATATTGGAATTTACGCATATACGTCATTGAAAAATATACAAGCGTATATTTCGCGCACACTGTTGACTCATATTGAATCAATATTGCATAATGTATTGTATTTTTTTTTTTTTATCTTAACGGAAAACAATTTCACGCAAATACAATGACGTATGCCTGCATTGTCCTTGATTGTCAATCATAGTAAACCATGCAAACAAATGCAAAATACCAACGCAAATGATTTAATGAATTTATTCTGAACTGGAGGAAAAATATTTTCAACAGTAATTTGAACGCAGTGTGAATGAAAAAATACCTACGTGATTAACATTCCTCAACTTTTGCAAAAGTAATAAAACACGAGGCATTTGCCTGCAAAAATGCGGAAATAGCACCGAATAAAAAACGTGATGCTGAATCGGTAAAAAATGATTATAATTAGCTATTTGACAACTCAAGCGATTATAATAATAACCTCATTATGCAATATTAAATTATATCGAACTAGCACTCGATTGTTTCCTAATATAATATTACATTTTTTTGTTTAACATTTAAAATAGACATTTCATAAATCTATACAAGAAATATAGGAAGAAATATGATTAGTAAGTAAGAAAAAAAAATGGTTTATAATATATAAAACATTCTCTTAACTGTATATCCGCACAAATCAAGCAATTTATTGCAATGAGAGAAAAATCATTAATTAATTTATTTGCATATATCTAACAATTATAATTAATGTGACATATTTACGAGTGTAATGCACACATATATAACAATTAATATCGAACGCATAAATCACGTTTTTACATAACATTGATAAAAAATGTACTGTCAGTAAAATACTAGTAACAATGCACTAATCAATCTTAATCATTTATGAGTCTGTTGGTGAAATGTAGAATCCAGGAACATATTGTTTAAATAAGTACAAATACATGATTTGAACATAACATTTGGTGAACTTATAGATTCATAGTACGCAATTTGGAAATGGTATATGTGCTGTAACACCATATACAGACAAATATGGAGAAACTGAATTGTATTATCCAGAAATGATTTTTCGTTCTCGTTTTTGCGGATGCAAGAGCGGTGTTTTGCAACCGTGCAAGCGAGCCAACGTCACGCCATATCTGAATAACTCAAGGGGATATGACATCAGCGTAATTTTCTAAACATGATCCAGTGAGGAGGCGCGGTATTGAACAATTGACTTTTGTTATTATTAACGAACTGCTTAACGATGCCGACAGTCAATCTCCTAGACACACTGCATTTACACGATACACATATGGTCACAACGCAAATATTATATACACTGCGTAAGGCTACACATTGGCAACTTGATTTTAGCTTTAATCAATTTGCCCATACTCGTACCAATTCGCTGAATAATTTACAAGTAGTCGTAGGACATTTACTTAATGTTACCAATGGTGTTTACATACAAAAACTCCAATTTATCATGGTTGAATAATGTAAAAATAGACACTTGTCCACAGACTACTATTTTTATTTAGATCATTTACAGAGTTTATTCCATGTTTTTATAAAATCTATTACATATTATTGGATTACAAGTACATTTCAAGTATTGAAATTGTAATTGGTATCAGTACATTTCCAGAATCACTCAGGGATGATGACTAAATTTGTCACCGTTTGATGACATGTGATGGGCCTGCCCGGGAATTCAACGCTGAAATAATCAGAAATTTCTCACAAAGACGCCGGTTCTAAATACCAGGAGTACATTTTAAACTGTTCTTCTATGATGTACATTTTTTGCACTAATTGTTCCGCAAACTCGTGAGATATTAGTAACATAATATTAAAAACACAGTGACATTTACCAAAGCAAGCGTCATTGTAATTTCAATTATTATCGACAAGGGCAAATTGATTGAGCTAAAATAAAGTTGCCAATGTATATAGTCTTACGTTATTCGCACTGTATATACAGAAATACTATGTAGACAAAATATCTGAATCACCAAGGTTTAATTACGCAGCAAGAATAAAAGTTATATATGTAGTAGAATAATTTCTCACAAATTGTTCCGCAACTGTTTTTGTAAATTTATTTTGGTGTGTCATTATTTTAAGAACCGCGTATTAAATGATGATCTTAGCTGGCAGAGTAATTTATTTGTTTTTGTACATATGTTAATTGCTCAGTTAACTATCAAATAGACAGATCGTTATGCCAAATTACTAACAGCACTTCACCTGCAACAGTGTTACCTTCACAACTACGCATGAATAAATAATAAATTAGTCAAAATACACTTCCTATATATATGATAAATTTATCATATTTTAATGAGTAAATACTGCATAAATTACACGGAACAAATGTCACTAGAACAAATGAATTCAGTTAATGACATGTATCTAATTAACTGTTACTCGTATTTTTTCTAAAAATACTAACACCTATATTATTAGTGACAAGTATAAAAACTACTTACGTAAATGTTAATTTGATATAACACATTTTATGACCAAACATGCCGATAATATTTTATTATAACAAATAAATATACAGTAGATATCGTTTATAACGACGTTGAAGGGACCAACGAAATTCGGTCGCTAAAACAGTAGGTCGCTATAGTGCTAGAAAAGAGTACATTTACATGAGTGCAAGAAGCTTAAGCAACAAAAACAATATTCAAGTGTTACAAAACAAAAAAAAAACAATCCAACTTATTTTACAAACAACTTTACACATAATTTTTACATACGTAAGTATGTACATACATAAGTATTTAAATTTTAACAAAAAAAATCTGTCATTTTGGTTTGGTTTTGTGATTTTTTGTTTTCTAAAAAGTTTCTTTGAATAATCTTTTCCAAATGTAGCAATGCAAAATCTGTTTTAGAATCTTTTAAATTTTGATTAAACATGAAAAAATGCTGAATTGTGTCAACTGCTGAAAATGCATCCTTTATAGTAGGTGTTTGCAACTCGGTTGTTCCATTTTCACTTCGTTGCTTTTCGTTTCGCCATACCGACATCGATGATATACCTTCAATTCGTAATTAACCACTGAATGAATACGTCTGTTGCGATTCGCCCTGCCTTTTCGCAACTCGGTAATTCCTGGAGCCAATTCGGTACGACTACGCATTGCGATCCGTCGTTATAAAAGATAATTTTATCCAAATTTCAAGCCATTTTTCGTCGTTATATCCGATGTCGTTATAAGCGATAAGCCTCACATATAAAGAGTTTAGTTTCTGACCGGGACTTTGAAATTTCGTCGCAAAAACCGATATGTCGTTATATCAGATGTCGTTATAAACGATATCCACTGTACATATATTCCTACCGAATGTAAAACACAAATTGTAGGGATACTAACACAACGTACGTTTGACTTAATAATTTAAATCGAAAAGACAATTTATTTTAAAGTATGGTTCTACTAATTCCGTTATAAATACATATCGCAAACATTTCTGTGAAGTCACGCAACAAATGTGAATCTGAAATATTTATTTTTCTATTACTTATGCAATCTTTTTCAATGAAACCATATTAAATCGATAGCAGCGAGGCCTCTGCCCTAATTGAATCATGAAATATAACAGATTTTTTTTCACTATTACATAACTAATCATATATCACTACATCTGCTTGTATTAGAAACGATAATATTAAAATGACGTATTATTAAGCATTAAACTGTCACCACAGCACTTAATGGTAATTAATTAATCATATCAATTAATATTATGGGCTATATGTAATAAAGTACTTGCACAATATCCATTGTTTTATGGTAATGTGAACAGTTATTATAGATTTTATGAAATATGACCCAAGCCAGACCAAACACAGTTAATATTCGCTTTCACGTAAATTTGTAAATAAACTGTAATATGAGAACCAAACAATAAAACATACACTTTTAAGAGAAACACAAGCAAATTCAGATTCATTGCAGGTATCTGACGCGACGTTTGTTAGAAATCTGTGTGAGAATTACCAAACAACATACTTAATAAAACAGAGAAAATGTATCAAATATCTCGGTAATCAAGAAGTCATTTTGTTTTCTACTAACCTCAAAAACAATTCCTCGTTCTCACGTTACGTCTCGTTGCAAACAAGTGCCTGGTGATTGTCAGTCACGAAACACAACATACATTATTATACGCACACACAACAACAATAAACACAAAAACAAACACCAGTTCTCTTCAGTCCACAATTAGCACTAATCTAGCTTTGAAAAAACACAGTTAATTCTTGTATTATGGGAAAGTTTTATCTGTGCTCGCTAGCGAACGACAATGTAAACAGGCGATGCGTGCACGAACGTAAACAAATCTTGTAGTAGTAGAATCGAGTGCACTGTGGTGTTGCTCAGAGTTCACGCATGCGCAGTAACAGTACGATGTTTCTCTCACGCCAATGCGAAGGCAACTGAACTTGCAAGCTTCATACCTTGGCGGGAACGTACGCAGCGGCCGTTGCCGTCATCATACCCGCAGCATGCAACGCTTCATCCCCTCCACGGGGAAGCGGGAGGGCTGCAACGTAGCGAATATACAGGAGCAATGTTTGTCATGCGCACTAGCGCGCATACTATTTGAAGCGTCGTGTCTCGCTATGCAACTTTCAGAGCACGCTGTACTGTTGACTGTTTTAAATCTTTCGGTCCCGCTTCACTCGCTGTCTGTCTCGCTTCCTTTTCTGCAATTGTGCCCTCTCATTTTCACAGGAATCGTAGGTGGATAAAAAGATAATTTCTTTGTCTAGACGCTGTTATGGCCGGCGTATATTTACGCGTTATTTTTGCACTGGAAAACAACGCCCTATATAATTTGCGGCGTAATGAATTTAATATATATTTTTGTACTCATATCTAAAGCGTTGTTACATGGAACAATACAATAGTTAAAATTTGATGTAATATCAGTTTTGTATATTCTAAATATGAAAATTAATTCCAGGCGAATGTTTTAACCTCTTTCGGAGGCAATAAATACTAAAACTCTTATATTTATATGTCGTGTAATAGCTTTTGGAAGAAGATTGTTTGTGTTTCTCATCAGCTGTCCCTAATTTCGCAATATTAGATCTGATGTTCTGACGCATTTCAACTAGCTTTAACAATATACGTCGTTGTATTCAGCGCTGTGAGTCATGGAGAGTCCTAGGAAGACTTGGCTATGGACGGTGCTTCAGTTCCACTGTTTCCGGTTCATTTAGCGAAGCGGACATGACGTGGCAATTAACAGACACGGTCACTTAATTACCTGTATCCCAGTGGACCTTATATCGGTCCTCTAAAACAACGGCACTAACAAATACACAGTGTATTTTTAGACGGAAAAAGTAGCAAAATCAACCATAAAAATAAATGTACCATAGCTGACGTTGACCATTTGATAGCGCTTCAAATTTGTTTTATGAATTTTATTTACGACAGGAATAACGTAATTTCATCAGTATTAACTGAGAACGTAATGATTATTACTTTGTTTCCCAATTCCCTTGGATCTTATGTTAGCCAATTAATAGTCTAATGAAGATGTACAGACATGTAACTTCTTCAGTCTAATATAGAATAGTACTTGGATGAAGATCTGTATTTGTTAAAACAAATTAATTAAATATAAACTTGTGTAGTTATGGATGGACAAAATAGTTACGACATATCAGCAACATTCACTTGCCAAATCGATTAACTTCATAAAACAAAAACTCTAGAAATGTAATAAAATAATATATGTACATATATTGTTTTAAATTTCCTTTAAAATATAAATTCAAATAAACATTGTAGAATGTATAAATGCTTATTTAGCTTTCATCCAACGACACAAAATTAATAAGATAAAATAGCCTTAGAGTAATCATATTGTCTTCTGAAATATGTTTTTTTTTTATTATTCGATGGCAAACAAAATTGCCTATTAATATTGTTAACAAAAATTTATAAGAATATAAAAAATTCAATCAAATGCTTTATCAATTAAATTTAAGCAGTGGAGTTAATCGATTTGGCCTGTGAAGGGCTCATATAATCGTCGTTCATTTAAAAGTTTTTCGTCACGAGAAGCCTTGGTAAATCTATGAATTTTATTACAATTTACGATTACAATCCTTTCGTGCACATTTTTGCTTTTACGATCAATAAACCAATAGATGAAGATTAATTCCGTTGTTGTTTTATTTACCCTCTGTTTGTTGTTGTTTATAACAGAAGATAAATGTTGCTACAATAAAAAATTTGTTAATAAACGCTTGATTAATTCCGCGCCGTTAACGAATTATGTAATTAAAATCTCGTTAATTATAAACTAAGGTTGAATGTTTAAGTACAAAAAACTACGCTTACTATGAGCCATTAAAGAAACAATAAATGTATAATAAAATTGTTATATGCATAAATAAATTAACGGTTGTCTATCTAAAACTAATCGTTAAAATGGCTAACGGGAAAAATTACATATTTGTATTTTACACTCGTGTACAAAAATTCATAATATATTTTGGATAATCATAATTGGATGAGGTTTCTGAATGAAATTTATTTTCGCTATTCAACTGAAAACATAAATGGATTTGAAAGGGGAGACTGCTCGGAGATGCCATGTAAAATTTTACAAATTCAGTGATAAAATGTTTTGTATGGGAATATATGGACGGTTATTGCAAGGGTGGCGTTCTATGTGCTGAAAATTAATGGAGCTTGTAAAAGGGCTGACTAGGTCTGTCACGTCAGTTACTTATTTAGTTTTACAGTAGCCATTATAAAGCTGTTATTTATGTCTAAATGTATGTAGATGAATCGCTAACTGCTACTATAGTACGGAGATCAGCTAGGATGAATGAAATAGCAGCAACAGTTCATATTACACAACATAGCGCACTAGATAATGCTGGAAATAGAATAACTAATCTCATATGCTGAGGCAGCACTGAGGAGTACAAAGACTCTTTGTAGAGTCACTATTTGACATGAGTAAAGAGGTTACAAGAACGCGGGAAACTCTACTTCCATAAACTCGAATATGGTAAGCAATAGTATGACAAACTACAGTATGTATTATACAGTGATACCTCGCACAGTACGATTAATCGGATCCGCTAATATGGCGTACTATTTGAATCCGCACTATTCGGGGTATACTACATATACAAAAATTAATAATTGGTTACAAAAGTGCATTTTAAATTCAAGTATGTAATGATTTATTAAAAACCATTTTACAAATTAGAGTAGGGTAGGGCAGGGTAGGGTATAATAATGTATATGTATAATTGCAAATACATGTTTTAATATATTAATTTTTTATTTTCTAAAAATTACATCTCTTCATATAATTCCGTATAACTACGAACTGAATTCTTTAATGATCTGCGAATTGAAAGGCTACGTTCAAGATTAGGATCATTTTCCATAATCTGCTCTGACAAAGTTTCAACTGTCCTAAGAATTTTTGATAGTTGTTTAGCTGTTAATTCTTTTACTGGTGTTTCAGCACAGTCTTCATTGTTGAATTTATCTTCTCGTTCTTCATGAGCCCGTTGTTCATCTTTGTTAATAAGAGTTTCATTATTCAATAAATTGGTGTCTGCTTCAATGCAAGATTTTTCTGGAACTGCAATAAAGGTGCGGGATGGCAACCTTTTCCAGAACAACTCCGTTTCATTCGTATTAAATATTTGTTCATCTTTGTAACCTTCTTGTTGTATAATTTCACATAACTCTTCCGGATATTTTGAAGCAGCCATTTTGTCATCAACAATTCGAACATTATGAATACCACTTCGTTGTTTAAAACGAGAAAACCAGCCACGACTTGCTGTAAAATTTGCGTTTTCTATGTCATCAATGTCTTTCAAGTCATTGTAAAGACACAATGCTTTCGCTTGAATATCACTTTGACTAACTGGAATTCGTTTTTGACCTAGACCTTCGATCCATATGGATAACAACCGTTCCATTGTTGTCATTCTAGTGCTTCTAGTTTTATTCATTATTGATAAATAAGAATCCGCAGCTATACCTTGCGATTTGTATTGTTCTTTATTTTTAACAATTTTTCGAACCGATGACTCGTTCATTCCATTTTTACGGCCAATGTTTGCAAATGATGCACCCGCTTCATGACACTTGATTATATTAAGCTTTTGTTCCAATGTTAGCCACTTACGTTTATAAGCGACAGAATCATCTTTGCATTTTCTTCGGTTTGCACTCATCGTTATTTAAATAATATTAAAACTTAATTCACTTGGAAATTGGTAGAAATATCTTTTACACTAATTAAACGATTGATGTGACACTATTACTGACACGGTTCAGTTTGAACTGGACAGAAGTGTGTAAGTGAGACCTCGTACCAAGAGCTTCGAAGTTGTTCGGTAATATTCGGGGGGTTGTTCAGGAAAGCGGGAAATTTTTAAAACTACTAATACAAATAAAATATTTTTAAACCGTACTATAGCGAATCTGTACTGTACGAAGCCGCACTGTGCGGGGTATTGTTGTACATCAGCATACACACGATGAGAAGAGGCGCAAGGCAACGAACGCGCATGCGCAGTCCAGTCAGTGCGCAGAGGATCGTGTCATTGAACCAACAAAGTTCGTGCTCACATCATGCAAGGTGTACAACGTTTAAATTGTTTTGCGAATATGAACAGAGATCAACCACACAAGCTTGTACAAACAGTAGAATCCGCTTACAGTGAACTTAAATTTGGTTCACTATAAGCGAGTGCACACTATAACGAAAGTATGTATACTGTATCCAGCCAAACAACCAATTTATCAATATTACTAGAAATTTTGACGTAATGTTCAATCACGTTTACACGAGTTCTAAATCGGATTAAAAGAATGTTATGCTGCACGAAAACACATTTACAGTATAAGTCGCAAGAAACGTCAACTATAAACGTGTCGTATTTGTTTTCAGCGTTTAGTAAAAAACAAAATAAAAATAATTTGAGGAAAAAATGAATGAAAAATAATTAAATAGAAATATTTATTATTGTTACTAGTTATATAAATAATTTTTTCGTTCATATTAATAATGAAAAATTAATAAAATGTCGATTAAAAAATATATTTAAATACAAATATGTAGTTAGGTTTTCCCTAAAAGATGCCGTAAGTTGGTTTAGCTGGATACAGTGTAGTATGCTATATATTTAATTGGGACTCAGTGATATGGTGATTATAATTGAGTTTCCACTATATGTGAGTTCACTATAAACGGATTCTACCGTATATTGTATGAAACTATAGTGCATTTTCAATTTTAAACAAACAGATACTATTTGTAGAAAGAGGAATTTATTGTTAAATGGGTGTGAAATACAAAAGAAGTAACTAAATGAATTTACGTAGAACATATTTTCTATGAACTGTTTATTAACTTGTGAAATCTTTAAGATAGTATGTTAAGAATAGCCATTTGTTCTAATTCCTATTTATTTTTTTGACATTTGGTCGATTATTCATAAACAAGAAAATGAGGGTAAACATTCGCTCATCACTTTGCTAATGTTTGCGGGATATGATTTGTCAACATTGCGAAATGTTTTTCGTACAAATGTGTTCTCGCACTCATACGAAATACATTTTTACACCTACATCCTAACGCTATTCATAGTTGTTCCTTCAGATTAACTTGCACTGGTTATTTAAAATGAGGTCTTCTTTCTTTTTATACACGCTCCGAGATATCGTAGGCTTGATTTTATTTGCCAATTCCAGCATGCAAGGCAATAATTAAGAGTAACAATGTGACGTATTTCATTTAATCATCTTCTACGTTTCGTAACCACAATACGATCTCGCGCCATGCGTGGAAAGCAAAACAAATGAAACTGAAAACAAACCAACGTGAACGGAGGTAACCTGGTGACCAGGTTACTACGCAGTTCTCAGTATTGGTAAGCATCGACCAATCGGGAAGTGCGCGCCTGCACAATATCGATTCGCTTTTGTCGAGGTTTGACGTCGTCGACGAGACGGAACTGAACGAATAATGGAACTTCAACTCAATGCAATAAGAGTCGTCCCTCCACCCCTCCAGTATGTGCATGCAGCCCTAATGCCAACAGAAGAATGTAATAACTGCAAGGAAATTACTAAAACCCAGACCAAAGATGTAAGCATAGCTATATTATTTTCCAAATTCTGGGTTCGCAATAAGCAACCAGTTTTCATGTCATCAGATGATATTGCTTTTCCGTTACGAATTGATTCTTTCCACAGAGAAAGGAAAAAACTTTTGCAAGTAATAAAACTTTGTAAACGACCATTCCAATCATCTTTGTTCGCCAGTTTCGATATTTTGATGACTTGGAAAGGAAAAGCAACACTCACTTCTAGATCAAACCAAACAGAAAGCAGACAAGTGTACTATTGTCGAGATGGTTCTACACGAGGATTTCATTGGCAGTTTCGTCAGTTTCGACGAATGTCATTCAAACTGTTGCTTGCACCACCCTCCCAAAGCATACTAGATCGATACCCAGTGGTGTGTTGACTTCCACGTTTCGTAATATCCATGCACTAGTTTCATATAATACGTCGGTTCATATTAAACCGTTATTACGCAGTTCACATTCTACGTATGTTATGCGTTTGCGAATTCTCGGAATTTTAATTAACACCCAAACGAATCCGAACTAATGATACAATATCACGAATTAATTGCTTGGATGTTCAAACGGTACAAATGTTGCGTACTAATTTTCATTGTACGTTAAAAAGAAATTATCGCATTGAAATAATTTTTGTAGCGATATTAATTACGCATTTCCACTGATATTGACGTAATCAACCCTCGTGTTTTGTTTGTTAACGTAAAATGTTATGTAAATATTGTCCAATGCGAAAACAAATAATATTTAATTAAATAATAATAAGTAATTACGCGTATATTGTGTTGTTGTTTCATCTACTCTTGTTATTTTCAGATTGTATTATAAATATGAACAGTAATTGATAATATTTTTGTATATTAATGTTTATATTTAGTTTGTTATTGTCCGTAGCGTGTCTCATGTGGCTTCCGTAATCAACAGAACACTATGTGTAACAAAACACATTCACTGACAAGCGCTAGGTGTCACGTGATGTCCGTCCATTGCCTAATCAGGTGGCACATATCAAGTAACACCTACTTCTGTCCAAGGACTCATGCATGTTTATACCTGTACACATACACACGCACTTACAAATAGGCAAGATTAAACAGGCGTACAGACGAATTTGCAGGTATAAATAAGGACAACATATACGTCATATAGAATATCCTTATACATATATATGTATATATATATATATATATATATATATATATATATATATATATATATATATATATATATATAATACGTGTTTGTGCCTGTGTGCGTTGTGTAATATGTGTATAAAAGCTCTATATGTTGATGAAGTCTGACTAAGAGGGGTGGGAAAAGGAATTTGCCAACGACGATGCAATATGTACCCTGCGGGAACTCGTCAGGAATATCTTAAAATAATACAGGACCGGCATCAACTTTATTTTTTGTATGAGATGATAAAATTGAAAATTATAAGAACTAATAAAACAAAATAATAGGAGTAACAATAGTAATAATATCACAATGAGTAGTAGTTCTGTATATGATAAATATTCATGGCTAATACACGTAACTGTAAATGATTACCTACAACTAGAGATTCAAACTGAATATAATGTCTCTCCTTCTTCTCAGACGTTATTCTTTAGAGGAAATTTCCAATACATTTTCTTGAACATTTAGCGACATCATAGTTGAATACGCTGTTCGTATTAAGATTTCTAAAAATCAGTCCAATTATTATGTTGTAATCATTGTACGTTTATAAGAATTTCACTGAATGTTATTGAGGGACAGAAGGAAGTCCTACTCTGTAGAGTGCGGATGCGACGTGCCTTTCGGCATGTATGCACGTTGTAGACGGCAGATGTCTGCCCTTCGATCAGTCTCTTTCGAAGTATTAGTCCAGAAACCAACCACACCATCAGTCTGTACATACGCATATATATATATATATATATATATATATATATATATATATATATATATATATATATATATATATATTCATATGTACTCGTATGTACATGCATATACTAGTTGATAGGGTGTGTCAATGTTGGCGACAGGACGGTCATTTGCGATCTAGAATTCGCTAGGATTTGCAACGCGCCATATCGGCACGTCCGCCCTCCGTTCGATGTACGAGCGGACGTGCACGTAACGTGAATACCCAAAGAGTCGGTCACTCACCAGTTTACCACCAAACCCTCCCTTACACATATCACTCTTTCAACCCTCACCACATACTAGCACAGATGAAAATGCGATTCCAAAGACGCGCATCTACAAGATAAATAGACACAAAACAAATGTGAAGCGTAGAGAATTGCTTTAGCAGCTTTTTTTTTCACATTGTCTCTGAAACGGTTTTACGATATTTGTTTTGCTATGCGGAAAACCAAAATTACTACAGCTATTGAAATATAACAGACCGGGGGAAAAAAAAAGTATAAATCCAATGTGAATTAATTTTGTGTAAATTCGTTCCAGTTTTATAATCAAATTTGTACACGTAGGGTGATATGGAACACGTGTAAAAGGGAGGGGGAATGCTACTCGCAATCAGTAGTGTGGTACAAGCAGAGGGGTGAGTTTCGGGTGGGGGTAAGTTAATTATGTACGAATACGAAAGCACGATATGCGGAAGTGTCCAGTGGTACATTTATAACGTAACGGCTAATTTACTACAGTGTTGACAGGGTCGTCACATCAGGGTAGCAAAGATAATAACACACGTAGTGCAAGCAGTATATATTTCAACTACTTAGCAAGTATAATACGGACATTTTATCATTTATGCTACACTTATAATTACAAGCCTCTTACAGGTATTAAACGCACGACGAAATTATTTATATTTCGTTCCAAATTTCCCTACATTATTATTAGGTTACGCCGAGATGTTACATTTTACAAATATGGAGTAATAAAACACACCAGTTCGGTCCTGGTGAAATATATTACGATAAAAAAAGAAGGCCGTAGTTTTTGTACGCATTATTTGTAAGTACCTTGGCCTATCTACGGTCGACGACAGATTTCGAAAGTGTAATTAATCACAAACGAACATTTAGATAAGATTTACTCTATACGCTTACATCAAAGACATCAAAGTCCAAATTACAGTGAAAATTATAATTTTACACCCAATTAAAATGTTGAAATATTTTTTTTTGTGTGTTCCATTATAATAACGAATACATCAATACTCTTTCAACGTGTCTTTTCTTACCTGTAATCACATCCCAGCACTTCTTTCTGCCATTGGGCGTTGGTGGAACATTCTTACATTTGGCACAATGCGTGACCTCACTCAGATCCGGTAAGCTTCTGAATTCTTGCACGGAATCACTAACACTTAATAAATTAAAACTACTGTCTGATCCAGCGTTGGAAATGTCAAGTAAGTTGTCACGTGACCGAGTCAGGAACGAACTGCCGTGTTCATCACCAGCGCTGGACAATACAATGGCGGGCACTGTTCTCAACGTGTATTTATTCACATTACTCGAAGAAAATCCACTAACAACGCTCGACCGTTCATCGTCAGGTGATAATAATGATCTAGTGTCACTGTCTCGTTTCACTTTACTACGATTCTCACTGTAAGCACGTCTTCGCGAAGATATTTGCTTCGTATCGCCGTGTGCGTTGTCAAACTTGGATTCACTCAAAGTGCGTCTTCTTTCCGGTATGTTTAAATACGTTTTCAAGTCCGTTCTAACCTTGCCCGACTGGTCTTTAATCAAAGATTGACTTGAACTAGAGTTAGATGAACTCTGAAACGTATCCGTAGACGATGTGGACGGTATTGGTTCGAATTGTTTCTTTTTGCTGCCCTTCCAGATTTTAAGAAACTTGAAAGTTTTCGATTCGTTGTCGTCTACCATGTTAGAGAAACTGAAGTTTTGTTTAAAAATTCGAATTGTTCAAATTAGAATACCTCTTCGCTTGAAGATTGTCTGGAAAAAAAGAACATTCTACTTGTAATCATAATTTTAATGTAGACATTTTCAATTATCAAAGCATCGATTTGCTTCACATTACGCCTTATTAAGTTCAGGATACAACACGCAATGCACGTATGATATTGTGGTTGCGTAGTTACTTCAAAAAGAAATTTATAAATATGTATATACATGTAAAGACGTATTGAATCCAAAAAAGTGCAAAATTTACGATGATTCGTTATAACGCGGTTCATAAAGACAGAATTACGGAAATTAAGGATCAATTTATAAAAAATTATTTCGTTTAACGCTGTAACTTTTTGGAACGTATCGGCCGCATATATTTCTGATGTTTTTGATTAGAAAAAAAACAAGAGATATTAGCAATATTTACCAAAACATATCTGCACTTAAAGATATGTCAAACTCATTCATGAAATTAAAATGATAATCGTACATTTTTACAAAACATTATACGTCACACGAAAGTTCAAAACGATGGGGTCAATGCGCAGTACAGATTTTTAATAAAAATGTCTAGTATAAATTATTTATCTGATTCATACGGTTTGAATGTGACATTAATTGACTTATTTTATAGTAATTTAATTTGTTCATTTTTGTAGAATAATATTTATATCATGACGATTTATGTAGTAAGTGAAACTGCTTACGTATGCAATTTCGATCTCGCTGAAGAGTTGCGCATTAAGAAATTTTGACAAAAAATGTTCATCATAATTTATTGATAACACGTTGACATTTATTATCAATCAAATAACTTCTCAGTAATGATAACAATTATTTTTTTCTTTGAATTATTATAATACATTTCAAAATAATCAACAAATGTTTCATAATCAATTGATAAATAAATAAATTCAACAATAATTTATATTATTCTATTTTAAATATAGATTATCTTTGTAAGTGAGACCAATCGAGTGTGAATATCTGCTTCAGTGCATAAATACATGTATATAAATGATTTGTTAAAATATTCTAGTTTTTCAGAACGCATACCAAGAGTTTAATATGTAGGTGCTTTCATATACAGTAGTACCTTGCACAGTGCGGCTTCATATAGTACGGATTCGCTATAGTACGGTTATTAAATGCTCTAGATTATACAAGTGGTATCTATGACCTTAATCAAAACGTAAAAATTACACTTTCTTCCACAAAATACGACTTCCTTGATTCAACTGATGGATCAAGGTGTTATTGCGACAATTAAAACTTATTATTTTTAGTATATATAATAACCCCGGATTAGTGCGGATTCAAATAGTACGGCATATTAGCGGAACCGATTAACCGAACTGTGCGGCGTATTACTGTATTATAAATTAGAATATTGAAAAAATCCCTACAACGTAATTTTGCAAGCTAGGCAAGATAGAATTTTAAGCGCAACTTGCACATTTGCGTTTCATGGCATGCAAATTTTCACACAATGCAAACATTTACCATTTGAAGTAGGTTTCTAGGGTAACAGCTTGTAAACACGGAACATACATATGTATTTATGCATCAAATCACCATTTATGGCTGTAAGCTCCGATATTCATCATAAAGAAATACACATACAATCATTCTCTATTACAAGCACTTATAATACTATTTGATAAGCTATCTTCTGCATAATCGGAATTTTTTATTTATTTACTTTTGTCGTTATTTAAACATATGATATCTAGTTATCTATTGAGCAGAAGAAAAATATTATTATTTTTATTTCTATGCGTAATAAATTTCGTATTATCAATCGGGCAAAAGTATATGAAATGCTACGCACTTGACCCTTGACCTTACTATGATTTCCTGTTGTCAAGACAGATCTTCCGCCTCCAGCTCTGGAGCTCGCCCGCATTCACAGGGTTAACGAATCATATATTATTGTCCATTCAGGTCAGAGGTCACGGCGTAACAAAGAGTTACAGTATCCAGTGCTACAAAATCAATCAACCAACATATTTGTTGCTTTTACAGAATGTACTAGATAATTTATATACGATTATCGTTTTTAAGTTACGATCAAGAGTTAATTAAATTATATCCAGTGATTTAATGTTATGTCAAATGAATATATAAATATTTATAAACTTCTGTCCGAGTTTCTACATGTGTTTCTCAATGAATTCTTAATTATGCACATATAAAACTTATGTATATATGTTTTGATTTACGATATTACAGATGAATTTGATATTAGTTGTTTTTATTCGAAATGTAAATTGAATCTTTTTATAAAAAGTTAATGCCGAAGTGTTTGTCTCAAACAAAAAATACACCAAATATTATTACCAATGCGAGTTGATGAGTCGTGCGTATTAAACTTAGGCCCTTGCATGTCTCGGATAATTACGCTCTTAGTTTCTGTACCCTGCTCTCCTGAAGAGAAGAAGCATTACTCGTCAAGTTTTAGTCAGCGGATTGTATTAATTTTAACAACATCATCTCTTCAAAAATCCATGGGACTATGATCATGATAACAATATACGTATACAAATTATTCTACCAGGAATATTCTCCAATCTAATAAAACTTAATTCACATATATGTTTTACATCAATAGGAATGTTAAAACGCAGAATTCTAACGTATTGCAATGTGAATGACTATTTTAGAACAAATGTATTATTTTTACCAATCAAATACCCATAGATATTACATTAGTCGTAGACAGAAAGAGCAACGCTATGCAATGCAAAGTCGTCCCCATATTCTACGTCAATGGACTGTGTTCAGAGTACACGCAAAGCAGAAAGAGAGATGGATTATTGAGTGAATGCAACAGCACAAGAAGCATGTTCGCTTCTAGTGCTCCGGTTTTATATGGGTCAGTGTTTCAGACACGCTCCAATTCTAACCCTCCTCACCGCGATTGAGGGGGCGCTGTGTACACACTCAACTAGACGCCCCGAAAGCATCCATCACTCACTTTGATCCTCTGATCAATCGCATTAAGGGTGTACGTGAATTAAAGGCAGCACTTTTAAATACGGATTTATTCTGATCAAGCATATCAAATTATTAGTAAAATCGTTTTTTTTATTTAATGATATGTCAAGAACGATTCTACATATCGATACTCTACAGTATGTACATTGTACATGTACAACTATATTGTCGATATTCAGAGGGTGTTCAAGCCAAAGTTAAATGGCCGCAAGCTATCGATGTTTATTGAATCATAGTGCCCCGCTAACAGGCAAACAGGGAGCAATAATTGTGTACTGATTCAATTTCGAAACTTTGATGAAAACAAAACACGAACTAATGAACACGTGTATTGAGCTCACATATTGTATAGTATATTCCAAGTTCATATTCCTGACTACTTGACTTGTAATAATTAGTTTATTGGAAGTGCTATATCCTCACAATACAAATTCTACAGTAATATTCCACTGAGCCGCTTAACGCTTAGGATACGTTTCCAAAAAAACAAGTCGTGTTAAACGAAGTCCGACATCATTTTAAGAAATGTATAATAAGTTCCCGCGCTCTCCTCATTGACAGAATTTCCGTGTCTTCAAGAATCGCATTATAACGAATCATTATAAATATAATGCTTTTTAAAAGTTTATGAAAAAAATGACATAACGAAAATCAGCGGAAACCGATGTAAAGTTAAGCGGGATTTATAATGAAGTAAGGTAGCAGGTAAGGTAAGCAGCAAGGTAAGCGGTATAGGCAGAAGTAATGCAAGACATTCAAGTAGATTTATAATAAAAAGTAACGCGTAACTGTGAGCCAATCAGAGATTGTATCGGGTGGGATTCCAATTTGACAGTTGTCATACATTTGGGTTAAAATTTGTGGTTAACTGAATTATTTGTTATAGTAAACATGAACTCTAGCGATGGTGAAATTGGCATGTTAACTATAGTTCTTGTCCCGTTACGAAAATAAATATTAGCGGTTTTTTTTTCATATATTTATAGCACAATATCTCATGTGTTTCCACTAACTAATTCTGAAAGTGTCATGTCCATTTTGCACTTAATAATGAAAACAAGAAGAAATACACCACATTAATGACAGCTGTTGCTCGATAAAGCAGATTTCTGTATTTACGCCCAAGCTACTGTCTGCTGATTGGCTAGCGGTAGGGCAGTAACGCAGAAAGATGAGAGATCGTCAACTTCTGCGTTTCGCGTTACTTTTCATTATAAAACGATACATAGCTCGCCACTGGTTCAACGTCTGCGTTACCTTACCGCAGTTGCGTTACCTCATACTTTACTTATTATAAATCAGCCTTCACTGTATAAAAATAAGCATTAGTTAAGTAACAGAATTTTTACCAAAATTTTCATCTAAAAAAAGTTATTAATTTTAATTTTTTAAAAAGATTGTCTAAATGCGTATTATGCCGTTTTCTTAGTATTACAAGTTTGGGAAAAACTATTTGTTGGCATTACACTGAGTATTATCCAAATATTTGTACGAAACGAAAACCGTTAAAAGTAGCAAATGATTCTAAATTTAACTATAAGACACAATGGCGACGAGAACAGATTCCAGAGCGATAGTTTTCAAGTAATGTACTTGCGCCCACGTGTACTTTGATGGATAATTAATCATTATAAAACACACGCACACACACACACAGACACCAGTCACGTATGTATGTAATTATAGATATAGCGATATGGAAATTCAAAACGAACAAGTTATGATAATATGTATGTACATATATCTACAATAATTGGAAATTATTGTAATCATAATTTATAATTATACACATGTAATATGCATATCTCGTATGTATTCAGACTTTGCAGATTAAATTGGAACGTGTGGTTTCATGTCATATGTAAATATTTGAAATTTATATAATGATGCAAGTTACAGAATGAAATAGAATTCACTGTATACAGAAATAATAAGTCATGTAACACTTCATTTTATATTCATAACATATACAAAGAGAACAAAAACTATTGATAATTTGCATTGAGTCGCAAAAACATTTTGAAAAACGGCGTATTTTATAGTATGTAAATTCTAACGTGACCTGGTATTAACATATTTCTGAAATAACATTGCTCATTTGTAATACAAACAAACACGTTTCTACGTATGAAAACGACGAAGAATATTGAATAATATAACGTTACAAAAACAGTCAGTACATATGTACATAAATCATCAAGTCAAACAGCGAAAATAATAGATGGAATGAAAGTCAGTAACCTTCAAAATACAAAACAGATTAATCTTTGAGGTAGGTAAAGTTTTTCACTTTACTATGTAAATACGGAATGATAAAAATAATTAAATTAATTTGTGTCGTGTTAATTTAATATTCTATTAGATAATTGTATAAATAATCTGAAATTATATAGGAATATATCTCTAATGATCAAAAATAATGCGTACAAAATTAATATACGAATATAAATAAATATAAATGAAATGTCTACACGTATATTAGCATAGAAATCAAGTTTGAATCAATTAACAGTATATATTTGCTTCTTTATAGAACACATGAATATTCACGTTAATTTATTAAATTTTTATTGTAAATATTTTGACAAACGTTAGAATATTAACTGCCAATCAGACGTGTATTTTCAAATTACTTAGCATCTGCTATTTCAATGTACAAATAAACAAAATACATGTAAAAACAATATTAGTGCAATATAGTTTAGATAACCTTGAAATTTTTGTATACAAACTGAATGATGCAACTTACCTGAAGTTTAAAAATCACACAAATATACGGAGAAAACAAACAAAATAAAATATAGACAATGTCACAGTACACTTTAAAAACACAGTGAATTATTGGTTAGAGAGAGCAGTCACAGATAAAACACTGAAATATCAGTGAAATAAAAGAATTGCCGTACAGTGATTCCAGTTCAAACAGTTCGAGGCACAGTACAATCAAGATAGAAACGGTTTTGAGAATTAGACAGATAAAATAATAGCAGAGATAATAAATGCGTAACGACAATCTCCAATATGACAAACTGTACTCGCGCTAACTTGTGTAGTGTAATTTCTTTCGCGTACCGAATTAAGTGTGCGTTCGTCTGAACGCACGTGGTTTCTCAATGTTGGCGCGCCGGCGAATGGCGCTCGGGTCGCGGTTGTGCAATGAACTAAAAGGTCACGTGACAATATGGATATATGTGTGGCTGTGTGTGTGTGTGTGTGTGTGTAATGTGTATGTACGTAAATGATGATAAAAGGCACATAAACGGGGATAGTAATGTTTATCTTATATCGTAAATACTACATTTTTTTTTTTATTATTTTTTCCGCCTTCATATCTCTCGGATTCTGGGTTACGTTCGTAAGTGTATATGTTTGAACAGGACCGCACTATGCTACGTTTCAAGATAAGACACTATCATTATTGTGATTTTATTCATAAATAGATCTCATATTTTATGTTTAATTTCTAGTTTGATAAGTAGCGTTCGTTATAATTATATACCATATTTTTAACATGAAAGTTCAGTGAAATGATCTTTCTAATTTTTATTAGCATTATATTTTATTGCACATTGATGAGTTTAGATATTTATTCAAAACTGGAACACTTTTCTTTGGAATTATGATCTTATTAACATTTCTTGATAGACATTCTAAAGAAGTTTATAAAATTAACCTGTGCTATGCAAAGGAACGTAATTGAATGCATTCGCTAAGCCAGTTCTGTACAGAAATATGTTCTATATTTAAGCGGGATAACCGACAATCATTTTGACATACCTTAGGGGCAACGGTTTGGGACGAGGAAGCCACTAGGCGGGTACTATTTGGTTCTCCCACTACACTAAAACTATGTTAGGGCGTTTCATATTAATACTCGTCAGTAGTTCACTGCACATCGTAGGGTTACGTTCATTTCATTCTTCCCTTATCTATAACCTTGAGTCATTATGTCCCGAAAATATGTATGTAAGCACTGACAGATGAATGGGCATGCGTGCCTGCAGAAGCTTGTGTAATATAAACAAAATCTGTAGCGCATGGCCAGCCGAAAGTCAGCAGTGTTTTCAGATGAGCGAGAAAAAAATATTTATAGTAATACGTATGTCATAATGCACATTAATGATATAGACAACCAAGTACTATCTTCGATAACGTCCGCCAACTTATTATGCGATTTTGTAAATAAATCACTGGACATTGCTGGGATATTCATTACAGCCGCAATTTCTGATAATTGCGAATATCCCCCGCCCGTTGTTACTATAGCAGACACTGCTGCTACATTCACGTCCAATACTTCCGTATTAGGTTCGTCGGTACAAATGTCCAGGGTACTTTTACATATTGCACATTTCAAAATGAACGTAGAAATAAAGCCTTTCCTCGTCTCTTTCATGACGTACATATCCGTGAATGAACAACTAAACAAAGCATTATGTTTATGAGACAATAATGTTTTGAATAAATGACGCACGTCTACAATACGCCGGCCCTCGGGAAAGAACGGTTCTCGATTTTCAATTGTTGCAACTAAAATTTAGGTATGATTACTATCTATTACAACGCAACATATTTATTGTAGTGCCAAAC
Source organism: Carabus problematicus (assembly GCA_963422195.1). Lineage (NCBI taxonomy): Eukaryota > Metazoa > Arthropoda > Insecta > Coleoptera > Carabidae > Carabus > Carabus problematicus. Next base: position 3,953,725 of record OY728582.1, on the reverse strand, counting down.
TGAAATATGCAAATGTAACGTACTTGCCGGATTTTCTCGCGTTACTGTTATGTGCACTATCAACGTGGACAATGTTATATGCAGTACTAATTGAACTGCACCCGGCCTCAGCTAAATCTTTTTTTGAGATAGCAAAACTAAAATAAAACAGAATTGTTGGGGAATACCTCCACGAATTTCATATATGTCATATTGACCGAAATGAGCTATTTTGTTCAACTGGCAATACAACATTCTCTGCAGTTTGCTCTATTTCATCGCATGCTTTATTCCTGCACACAGAAGAAAATATACTAATACATACTACAATAATTTTTGAAACCCAAATACGTACCCTCTTTTTTTTTCTTAATTGTTTCATACGTAATCTTAAATTCCCTTTCCTTGGTGCAGATAGCCGAGGATAACGATTCAAATCTCTTTTACCTCTAGCCATTTTATTTACGTATATATGATTTCCGCAGTATGCGCAGCTATATACTTATGTACGTGTTAAGTATGTATGTATGTATGTTTGTTATTATGTATGTAAGTATGTGTGTATGTATGTATGTATGTATGTATGTATGTATGTATGTATGTATGTATGTATGTATGTATGTATGTATGTATGTGTTCCACAAAGAATGTCTGTATCTGTCACAAAACTCACGAATTTCTGACACGAAACAAAAACCAAGATAGATGTTACTGATACTAGAGTAAGTAACTAACAAACAAATACAAATACTTGTATAACTTTTTCAACAATTAGCATGACGCAGATTGCAAGTCACGCCTGATTTTTAGAGGATGGGGTCTTTACCGATAAATAATTTCGGCAACGGGGGTAAGAAATGAGTATTGCTTCGTTGTACGTGTTTTGGGTGAAACATCTGTTGTCGACATAATCTAATAAGCAATATAAAAATATAATGTGTACTGCAATTGGTAATAAACATAATTGACATTAGCCGTTCGTGTCAAACATTGAATTACTCGAGATTAAGAAGTATATAATATAAGAAGGTGCTCTCTGCCTCAAGAAAAAACAACTCAAATGTTTGTACTATGCACAGTGTTTCTAGGTCGGGACTTTGTTATTATTCCAATACATAAACACCTAATAAAACTGATAGTGCATGTTTGAACCGAAAGCATTCCGCCTTCCCCGCTAGGGAAGCCGCTCACAAAATTTGGGGCGGAGTTATATCACTCGGTGCTGACTTACAGCTCGTCGAGCCATCTGTTGTGTGCATTGTGCATTTAAAATTTTACTACTTGAATTATGTACATTTCTCAGAATGTATTGCATATGATAAAAAATTTTATTCTTATTAGTCAAAGACAACATTATTTAATACATGGTATCGTGACCATATGTTTCAATTTCTGAATGTCGGCATTACTAATTGCGTTTTAAAAAATGCCTATTTTCACGGTTTTTCAATAATTAATATTTACTTTATGATTACCGATATTCTTAATATTCGCACGTACACGTGTAGTATATAGTTCATACTTTCTGGTAAAAAAAAATTAATCTTGTTAAACCTACCGATACAGCCAAAATATCTAACATTCTGAGGTATGTTTTCAGTACGTTTTATTCAACAAGTATAGCCCCTTAATCAAACCATTCAATATGCTGGGTGTAATAAAAATAAAAAAAAAACTGTTAATATAAACTAGATAATACAGTTCAAAGTTCGGTGAAATGCGCATATATTGAAATTCTTAATTCTATTTTCAGCTACAATATAATAATAAATCTGTATTTAATAGCGGATTGACCAAACAAATACATATAGGATTAATAATAAGAAAACAAAAACTGTAGTTTTATAACATAAAACAATAAAAAAAAATAAAGAAATTCTTCTTGTAAGCGATATAAGTGTTCTTTAACCCTATTACAAGATAATCTTAACCTACTGATGTCTTTAATATTACATGGAAGCAAATTATATAATCTAAACCCTTTGTTGAAAATGCGATTACGTGTTATTTCTTTATTTGTTCTTGTTATAAGTAATAGATTTTTTGTTCTGGTATTATGTCTATAATTAAAAAAAAAAAAACTGCATGTAACTGCATTTATAGTTCTTCAATATATGAACTTTAGTTTATAATTTCACAAAGAAAAAAAATAGCGATATATACTACACTAAAGAAAAAACACACGAATGAATAATAATTTTCTATATATTGACGTTTGTAGGTATATTTTTTTGTTTTCTTTAGGGATTTTTAGCGGAGAGAGAAATACTTATTTGTGACACTGTACACGATGCTATATTTATGTTGCATCTATTTTTGTATTTGGCCCGGACGGTAACGTTTCTCTCGAAAGATACTCTTCTCATAATTATCTGATACGCGAACAGACTGCAGTACAGTTGCACGAGCGATTCTTTCATTCGAAAAAAACAATTTATATACTTTCTGTTTAAATTTCAATTACATATTAATATTATATTTTTTAATATGGCCGGCGCGAATTACAATGACCGGCTTTATACTACAATGTGTAGTGAACGTACATTACAGTCGGACACTAACGGATTTTTCTTGCAATTCGCGGATCATGTTATTAATTTTGCGGGTACGGATTGGTTGGATGAATCATTTGCAAAGATTCAAACTGACCGCGGGCGGATTGAAACATTATTCCACGATACGCAGGTAAATATATTTAGTTTTATTTATTATGGATTACAGCTAAATAAATCTTCCTTTCAATTAATCTCGTGTACAAGTCTTCATTATAAATGTTGGTTTTTCCACTGTTATAATATGCTTTGAAGATTGCAGAGCAAAGTTGAACGGGACGGATATATGAAATTATATAAATCCACTGAAGCCAGTGTTTGCTCGGCTATAACGAGCAAACACTCCCAACACATACATATATGTTCACCGATGTAGCGTAATTAAATTTTCTAGATTAAAGACATCGTGTGTGACACGTTGTCTAACGTGCAATGCATTTACCGCAAAAAAGACGCTAAAGTATCACGTGACAAGCGTCAGGATGCCGAGTTATTTATGAAAAAGGACAACCCGGCTAAAGCTCTTGTGATGTACTGTCAAAGTGTTTTACGAGCACCAGCCAAAGGTAAACATGTTTGCAAGATGAAAATATCTAAGCAAATATCATTTTATAATAAAACCAATCTAAACAATACGAATATGAAAAAATCTCTTCAAACTAATAATTTTTATGCAAGAACACATCGTAAATGTCTTGTGGGAAACAAACTTTTTTTCGCACTTAATTCGAGAATTAACAACTATATTTCTACTACTAAAGGTAGCGGTAAAATTTGTTACAATGTGTAAAATATTAACCTTTAACACGGTATTAATGACTTAATGAAGCGTTAATCTCGATGTGACTAGGTGCGGATTTGTTAACGGACGCCGGCAAATCCCTGGCGTTATCGTTATGGGGTCGGTCACAAGCGCTCATGGAGCTTGGTGAATTAACCGCTGCCCTGGCCGACCTACAACTGGCCCTTAAAGAAGGTCTCCCGGACAAGCACCGGCCGGAACTGTATCTGCGGATGTCCGCCTGTTACAAGGGTCAAGGTGAGATGAACCGAGCCAGAGTTGCACTGGCGTTAGCTGAGAAACTTTACGGTAAAAATCAGGCGGAATACAAGAAGTCCAAGGAATCATTGAAAACAGGCGAGCTTAAAGCCAAGCAGAATAACCGTAAAGGTAAACACGCTTGCTTAGCACAATGAATTAGTTTGTGAATTAAAATAAAAATTACCAACGTCCAGTGATACCCGAATTGTCTAATGGACTTCATGAGGATATCGAGAATGCTAGTTCTCTGCTGTCACTGAAGGAAACGGTGGATTTGGGTAGACTGCTGGTTGCAAGCAAGGAGATCTCCACGGGCGATACTCTGGTGGTAGAAGCACCACGTGCAGCTTGTTTATTACCAGAATGTTTTGGTACACACTGTCATCATTGTTTTCAAAGGTAAATTGCAGAAATAATACACTGAATTCAGATTTCGAATTTAACTATGTTCGATCGTAAATAATAACAACACTACTACACGTTACCTTGGAAATTAGGGTGATTGTAAAGTTAGAAACGAAAGCGGAATTCGGCCCAATGTACGTATGTTCAGATAATCATTAGGTGTTTTTCTTCATGCAGGTTGCTGGCTCCTGTGGGATGTCCTGATTGTGCAAGTCTTGCATTTTGTTCCGTCGATTGCAGAGACAAAGCTCTGGCAACGTATCACAAGTACGAATGCAAGATCCTAGACATGCTTATCGGTTCAGGAATGAGCATCCTGTGTCACGTGGCACTACGCACTATTACACAGGATGGACTGGGTCGGTGTCTTGATATACACAAGGACAAGACATTGGACACTGCACAAGCACTTTGCACCCACTCTGATCGCCGCGAACCGAAAGATTTCCTGCAGAGAAGTCTAATGGCAGCCTTCCTGCTGAGGTGTCTTCAAAAATGTGAATTTTTCCCAGATAAAAAGGAACAGGATAAAAGTAGGTGTAAAATTATAATGTATTGTAATGAAGAGATGAATTAAAATTTACTATTGCAGTACAACTCAGCGAAAACGAGCTCCAGGTAGCCGAATTACTGCTGTCATTATTACAGATCCTGCAGTTTAACGCTCACGAAATATACGAGACTAGGCACGGTGCAAGTCATAGATTCCGAACAGCTAAATCAGCATACATCGGTGTTGGTCTCTATCCAACTGCAGCATTATTTAATCATGATTGTTACCCCGGAGTTATGAGGTTAAACCTTACGTCTCCTTCCCTCTCTGGACTGAATTAACAGTATTCCGTTACATTGTAGGTATTACGTAGACCGGAATATAGTTATAAAGGCACAGAGGCCTTTGAAACCGGGCGAAATTGTATCGGAAAATTATGGACCGATCTTTTTGAAAAAGAATCTGGCTGAAAGGCAACGGTCGTTGATGTCCAGATATTGGTTCAAATGTCATTGTATGGCGTGTACGGAAAACTGGGCTGGATTAGATAAAATGCAAAATAAACACGCACGTTTCAGGTAAGTGAAATTCGCCGGGAAATTAAAACTATTGAGCGACGTTTTCAAACCCGAACAGTATGTCAATATCTGTATGGACGTAACCTCCTGCTGCATATTATAGACAAAAACAATTTGTATTGATTTTTGGAGTAAATTGTTTATTAAGCAAGTTTTTTTCTTGCTTATAAAAAATGAGAACAATTTTTGTTATATTAGTTCAATTAAATTACTTTGATAAATAAAAATACGGTGACACATTAGATAATAAATAAGATTTATAAATAATGCAATGTGCGCTTCTAATGGAAACTACAAGAATATATAGTGTTATTTTCAAAGCGAAAACATGACTTTGTTGTGGACATTCATATACTATTAATTTAAATCAACCATTAAAATAATCAAATTAATTATTAAAACTTTTTTATCAATTTGATACTGCGACATGCTATAACTGACAAATAATTATCGAAATATTTACAACACAATATTTGAAAAGAAAAATAAAAGTTCAATTCATTTCATTTCGTTTTGAAAAGTCAACAAATTACTGAATAATAAAACTGAAAATGGCTCTACCTTACAATTGCTTACAATGAACTCTACGTGAGTCAAACTAGCTGTCAATCATCTTTTTTCACAGAATTTCCGTATGTCACAGCAGTAGAATGCTGGAATGGTATAATGCAAGTGTTATGTTGTTAATTACTGCGCACTATATCACTTAAACACTATTATCGCACTACAAAATGCACAAAATGTTCCAAACATGTGACAAGTTTTACCGAACACACACTATTTGTAATAAATAGACGCGACTGTAGCACCCGCAACAGGTAACACGGGAACTAACGTCGTTAACCTCCATTATTCAAATATTGATATGTGTAATAGATCGGATTAGTATTGGATTTCTATGTAGTGGGTTAATATTATATTATAATTTGGCTATTGGATTTAATTAAAGTGATTAAATCTTACTACATAACCGAATAATAAATAAAATAAATCATACATAATTACTATCAATAAATTAATTACTTTTCAAATTTAATGTTATCGAGCTGCATAAATATAATCCGTATTTATTTTGTGTATTTGAAACAGTTCAATAATTAATAATTTAACGTTAATTACTTAGATGTTCAAGTAAAGAATGTGATTACCTATTCTCACAACCTGTTCAAGAGAATCTGACGTGTCCCCGTTGCAAGAAGAAAGTATCGTTCAAGAAATCAATGGAAATGCTTGAATATTGTGAAAAGCAATACGAAATTGCGTTTGATGCGTTGGAGGCGCAACAGCCAGAAACGGCGATTAAAGTATTGCCAAAAGCTATCGACATGTTTCATAGGTTAGAACACGTTATTACGAAATTAATTGTAATGTATATAATTTGTATATGTCGTTCCAGTATTGCTTGTCCACCACATAAAGCTACACATATGGCCCAGGAAACTCTACGAACATGTTTAGCTGATACTGGAAACGTGTACGATTGTCTTGTCTCCACCACGTAACACAACTCGTACATATGTAATTGAATAAAGTGGTTATCAAGTGAATGATCATATCAAGAACAGATGTTTATTACTCTCTTTATACCAAAATTTACAAAGTATATATATAAATAAAACATAAATTAATCCATATAACAAGTTCAAAAGTTCAGAAAATATATCAGGTCACCAATCAAGTGTTTAGTACGAAACAATTCTCTGAACAAATGAGATTGTCTTTTTCTTTTAAAGCTCAAATAGTACAAAATACACACCCTAGAAAAAAAATATCTTCATATCTAGAAAAATGAATAAAACAAATTTGTACACCATGATTTCATATATTGTATGATTTGTTTAAGGAGACTTGCTCCGAAGATTGAGAATTATTTTCACACCAAAATAAATTTGTAAAACTAAAATATAAGTCCATAATCATAAGATTTGAGAAAAGATCTTTGAACCAACAACGGAACACCCGGGAAGTGGAAAAATACCAGTCCTGGAGAGTATAAATCTATTCTTTACAAAATTTTACGAATTTTTTTGGTTGCAGTTTTCAATGTTCAAAAACGTTGCGCCCCCCTCATTGTTTTGAAAAAGATCAGGCAAAAATTAGGTGTTGAAATCCAAGTTTTTTTTTTTTTTGTCCAACAATCACGCGAAGCGGTGACAATCAGGGTGATCGTTGATTTTGCTATATTTTCTTTCTTAGTTACAAAGGAAGGTTCTTATATTTCTGCAGCCAGACATAAGGTCTTAAGACATTTCATCAACGTGTTTGCAAGTGTACGAGAAACTAACGCAAATATCTCAATTGTCACGTTCAGGGGACAATTGGAAAAGGGAACAAATCTTGCAAATATTTCTTCACAATGAATTTAACATGATACAACATGGATTATGATCACGAGTTAGCTGCGTAACACCCAGGGTTGAACAGTGGCTGTGACAGTAACAGTACACGTACAGTTGAGCTGCTTCTGGTTAAAGGTCGGTGCGCCAGTTAGTTATCAGACGTAGACAAGTCTAGCAACACATCACATCTCCCAGACTGGGAATATTTTAATATTTTACACATATAAACGACTTTGACAAAAGTCTATTTATTAAAAATATATAAAAGTACCAAAAATGCTTTCCCAATGTTATCCCACCCCATTGTAACGTGTGCCGTACGTGCTACGTGTAATAACTAACGGGGCACACACACACCCACCCACACACACACATACATCGTACACACTCACACATGCACACACGCACTGTTCAAGTAATTATTAATCAAATAAGAAAAGCAAACAGACACGAAGAAAAAATGAAACACGGATCACAGTCCATGCGTTGGTTCTTTCTTGATTACAAAATGAATAACGACAACAACGCGTTTAATACGAACGAGAACCAAAGAAATACTTTCGAATGATGAAATGCCTTTTGTCTGCTTAGATTTACAATACGACTCACGCACTAAAAAGATGGTTTTCTTGTTAAAATAAGATGTTTTTTTGGTTATTATTATTTAAGTGTTGCAGATGTTAAACGTGAAGCCCTAAACCGTGCTCTCGGTGGTGGTGTTTTGCACGGGCTGGTTTTCCTGTAAACAAAGAAATATTCATTAGCAAATTAGTTAGTAAAGCAACATACACAAGTAATATATATTATAATGCGAGTATTAAGTCTAATATTCAAGAGATAAACATGCAAAGTGCAAAGACTATTAAGAATATTTTGAATAATCAACTTACTTCAGGCTTTGCTGGCTCTTTCAACTCCACAGGCTAGAAATAAAGAAAAAGATATCTATCAACACTAAATCTAGAACTAACAGGAAATGTATTATTCGAACAAATGAAAGTAAAATTAGTAACAGAATGGAAATAATGCAAAAGTGTATACGCTTGCACCTTGATAATGAAATACTAGTAAAGGAGAACTGGATGTATGTATTAAAATACAATTAAGCATAAAGGCAAGCACGCTAACAACGTATTAATAAATAATCAACAATACAGTTGTTTTAGTTTTTCATTAAAGCTTGTTTTTAGTTTCTAACATACTTGGGGACTAGAAGCAAAAAGTAAATACATACATTTAAACTTGGTAACATTAAACACTGAATTGCATAACGTACTGCCATGCAACAAATCAAATTGAAAGTACAAAGAGAACAGTGTGCGTCAATGTTAAATGTATTGTCTTGCCACATGTAAATCAGATTTGTTTTAACACAAACTTAAATGATGTAAGCCGTAGGTTTGTATTTGACAAAGGATGAGCTCATATAGATTGGGTACAAGGTAATATTTATTTATAAACGATGAATGTCGTATAAAAGTTCAGAATATACACTACTAACCTTGGAGTCGTTCTGATCGGACTGCGAAGTGCGACTTTGCCTCGGCTGGCGTGGCATACGTCTGCGGAAACGCATACGTGGTGGGCCACGAGGTCCTGATTCTTCACCTCCGCTGGTCTCGGCACCACCGCCGCCACCTTGTCCGTCAGTTGAGCGAGGCCGACGTGGTGCGCCACGTCCGCCGCGGAAGTTGCGACGGAAGAACCGGCGACCGGAGCCGCGTCCGCGCTGCGGAACACCCCCGTCACCGCCGTCGTTCATCTGATCACCCTCGCCGCCCATTGGTGGGCCGGAGCGAGCTCCGCGCGAATAGTAGCCGCCACCGTAACCGCCGCGACCACGTCGCGCACGGTAACGCCGCAACGGGGGCTGACCACCCTCGCCTCCTTCGCCGGAGCCGTCACCCTTTCCTTCTGCCGACTCATATCCTGTAACAGATTAACCAGCATTACAAATATGTTCACATGTACAAGATTCACTCAAATATGTATAGGGAATCAGTGTACAGTTGTACAGAATAGGATAAAATAAATAATTTAACCGCGAATGTTCATTACTGATATTTGTAACCGGCAAAACCTCCGAGGGCCTCACATAGTCATACTACAATACAAGTACATATTTGTCAATGAGGATAATTATGTAGATATATTGATGACAGTAGAGGTAAGATTTGTATGCGTCAAGGTTCCTGCGTCAACATTGGTATATAATCAAATCAAACAGTAGTATGTATTGAAATCACGTTTCCGAGTGACAAAGATATCTTAAAAGGATTGAAGGTGAAGTGTAGCATATGTATGTATGCGTGTATGTATGACTTACCGTCCTGACCGTCCCTGGGCCTGCGCGCACCCCTACCACCGCCGCCACGACCACCGCGTGGATAGAACCACTGACGATAACCGCGACGTCGGTCGGCGGCGTACGGTGAACCACGTACCGGTTCACCGTTCGGCCCGGTCACATTGGCCGCCTCATTGCCCTTCTCCCCAACCACCACGCTGAACTCAACCACCTCGCCGTCGCCTACCGAGCGGACCGCTTTCTTGGGGTTGTTCTTTATGATGGCTGACTGTAAACACAAACACAACCATGTGACATTACTGCGCAATAAATCATCGTCATACATGTATGATGTATGTACAGTACATTCACACTTTCAATTTAGTCATCATGACCATCATCACCAGTTAAAATTAGTTGTAATTATAAATTTTGGCGCTGAAATAATGAACAGGAAACTACCATTTATAAACTACAATGACAGCATAATGAATAAATTATATTAGAAGTGTTCTACAGCAATTCGAAACACTGATGATTTTTCAAAAGAAACAGAGGTAATGATATTTATTTATTGCAAAAATATAACTGGATTCAAAACAAGTACCGTGTGAAAAAGACAGTACAGGGTTAGACTGATTCTAACCGTTAAACGTAAAAAAAAAAACCTGTTCCCCAACTGCTCACTTCAACAAGAGGTATAAAATTCCCACAGGTTGAAGACAGTGAACAAATGGAGGTATTGTGCTCTTGCACGCCTATGACTCAGGCGCCCCCTATGAGTTACCAGGGGCGGATCTAAGGAGCGTGCATTCAATGATTCATTAGCATAACTATCATAATACATGTGAAAACTAACTTGAACAATAATTCAAAGAAACGAATATGAAATAAATAAATGTTTTCAGGACAAATGTTTATAGATTAAAAACGAAATTGTTGATAAAACTTACTTGATGTACAAATACGTCCTCCTTGGTGTCATTTCTGAAAACACAAACAAAATACTATTTAGCACATTGAGATAAGCGAAATACTGACAAAAAAATAGATTAATGGTTAATAATAGATAATACAGATAATAATAAAAAAACAACAAACAAACTGTAATTAAAACAGCATTATTTAGTACACAGAACACAAACAAAAATGAAATTTATAAAAAGAAATGTCCTTGCGTAAGTTGAATAACATCGGTTGGTTGAATATAGTTATTTTTTGTTTAAAATGGATTGGTGGAGAAGCCAAGCGAATACACACACACACACACATACTTAGATATATGTATAGTAACAGAGTGAAGCAGACCGAGGGGAGGTCATTGATCTAATCTAGTATATATAGAGTCTGCCAAGCTTCTATTCATCACACAAGCTGAACGCAGCCAAACTAATGACAACCAGGAAACGCGTTACGACACGGAAACTGTTGTAGCAACAATGAAGTATTTTAAAATGAACAGAATTGAAAATAAACTAACCAGTGGTGAAACACGCGACTTTTACAAATTCATTACATCGATTCACTTGGAACACATGTCCGTAACCTTGCATTTAATGAGCGATATTAAAACAAAAAAACTGGGGGCGTTCTAGTGTTTGAACGGTTTCGAAATCATTCGACCAAACTTCCACAAAGTTCTTTCCATGTTGGACTGTGTACGCGACAATATTATACTTATAAACAAGTATGACACAACTGTTATGTTTGATTCGAATGAGTAATGTTTCATTATTGTTCATGTTGGATTTATTGTTTTATTATTAGTAAAATTAATAGCAATAATATACCTGTTGATAAACCCGTAGCCACTCTTGACGTTGAACCATTTTACGGTGCCGGAAACCTTACTAGCTGAAATTAAATAAAAACGTGAAAATACGAAGCAAAAACAGCAAATAAATAGAACGTTTCATCAATGCCGAATATGCACAAAAACATGTGATACGAAAAAAAATAATATACGGAAATAAAAAAAATATATATATTTATTATCTCTGTGAAGTGGGTAATTGATAATCTAAATGTATTTATACATATTAGCCTAGTTCCAGATAACGACAATATCATAACAAAATTATGCTAACCATTGCATTAAATTTATTTTTGTAATATGAAATTACCAGAGCATGGTAACAAATTTCTATAAATATCGCATCATCAAAAACGAATGAATTTTGCAGAATATGTATGAATGGATGGACTGGATTAGTCTGGATCTTTTAGGAACAGGAACCAGCATGCACTATTAAAAGCAAATGCTGATTTCAAACAGACGAAGGACGATCATGAATATTTATAAACCTCGACATGATGTTCGGGTTTATTTACATCAAACTAGATTTTCTTCTTGGAATATTGTGCCGTAATAAGAAAATGTAATTAAAGCATCGTCCATTACTAAAAATTCTAGAGCCCACGTGCCTGGAATTCGCGGTTTATTTAAACATATACTTTATAGAATAAACGTAAAAGGCCAATAAATATTTACACGAAGCCATGCAATGCTTGTAAGAGTTATCAATTATCCCACGTAATTTTAAAAATTCACTGTAGGCGGTAGATAGATTTACGCGTGCCTATAGCGTGCACCTGGCCAGTACAAACATGACAAAACAAATAGTTTCAATTTTATTAATACAATTTATACCAAATTATCATCATAAATGTATGTGTAAATATATTACGTGCTATGAGAGGATAACATAGACGAGAAATAATTACAGTACACTGCTAGTGAATAAAATGACGCCAGCCATGTGCTCAAACGCTAAGATGGACGCCGGCCGATTCATTTCCCTCAATTTTGTGTACACAACAGATAATTGAAAAAGATTATTTTACATACCGATGATTTGCTTTTGCACGGTCGCCTTGGGTTGTTCTGGCGCCTGTTCCGGTTCAGCCATGGTGTTAAGGGCCGGTGGGAAGATGTTATTCACTCCTCTACCTCTCCGAGATGTTAACTTCTTTCCTGCTTATACAGTTGTTGAACACTCGCCGATGTGCAACTCTTTCCAGACCGAAAATTATTTTTACCAATCAATTAAAGACATACGTCGGCGAGTCTATCTCATTCATATTCATTGCACAGCTGAATGACGTATGTGAGATTTAGTATCAGACGATTTCGTGGCAACGACGCATGCTTACTAGGCAACGTGAATTTATATGAACGTGATTGGTTGGAAATTCGTGTTTCAGTTTTGAGTTATGATATACTCACGTGAAATAAATTCTATCCATCCTTGTTTTACTCATTAGTTTGTAAATATTAATTTAAAATAGTATGTTGGTAATGAATTTATAAAAAAAATATTTTTACAGAAAATTTTATATTGCCAGACGTGAAATAAATAATACAAATTAATTATGAAATCAAATTTTATTATCTGAATAAGATCATAATAATCCCAGTTAGTTATTCTTCATTATGTATCTGCAAGCATGACGATATAAATATAATTTCAAGTAATATCACAAACATTTATAAAATGTAATTATCATTTCATTGTTAATTTTCCAATTAACAATGAATCATTTTCAATAAAAAATTATGTCATGCTAACGTCGCATAACAAATAACACCAATCTTTATCAGTAAAGATTTCTGCAGACGTAATATTTAACTAAAATACGTAAATGAAATTTATACTAAACTATACAACATGGTCTTAAAAAAGTCAAAAGACGTTAAACTAAATACAAAAACCAATCAACAATTTATGAATTATACACGAAATTGATGAAACATGGTGAATGTCAACGAATTAATTAATTATACATAAATAATAAATTCAACAAGCACTCAATAGTATGTTAGTAGTACATTAGCTAGGTTCGACGTCTGGCTTTTATCATCGGTCGTTGTTTTGGTGCCGTCGATCCCGATCCGATGCTGAACATGCCGGCTGATGGTGCCTGTGCATTGAACTGACTCGAAGCAGCTGGACTGCCAAATGCGGGCGCAGTCGAAGCACCGAACGCGGGAGTTGCCGGTGCACCAAAGTTAATATTAGGTGTGCTGGTGTTTGCAGAGAAATTGAATCCACTTGGTTTGGCCGGAGTACTGGCTGCTCCGCCGAACTGGAAAGCATTCGATGATGGACCTGCAGCCGGAGCCACGGCAGCTGCTGGCGCTGGTGCACCACCAAATGCAAACACACCAGACTGTTGGATGGGAGTCTGTGTTGGTGGCGATCCGAATGTACCGAAGCCTGATGTTTGTTGTGTATTAGCCGTGCCGCCAAAACCTCCTCCAAATGCCGGTGCACTAGATGCTGTTCCAAATGTGCTACTTTGATTGGCATTCGTAGCGCCGAATGCACTGCCTTGACTGGGATTGTTCGAACCGAAAACATTTGCTTGATTCGAAGGGCCTGTTCCAAACGTGCTAGATTGTTGCGCAGGAGTTCCAAATGCATTCGGTGTACCGAAAGTATTGTTGTTGGTGGCATTATTTGATGTTCCTCCGAAAACAGGTCCAGATGTAGCGGTTCCAAAACCAGATGATGCTGTACCGAATACACCGCCACCAGCAGACGGTTGACCAAATGTACTCGCCGTAGTTGTAGTCGGTACCGTACCGAATGCATTTGACGTTCCTGTTGGCGTTCCAAACGCAGAATTGGTGTTATTGGAAAATAAGTTCGTCGAATTGGTTACCGGTGTTGCTGACGCGAACATTGCGGATGCGGTGGTTGTCGCTGTGCCTGAACCACTGAAAGCGAATGGTTTCGTTGCGGTATTTGTACCGAAAGTGAATTGACTGGTAGTGTTTGCAGGTGTACTGCCAAACGTGTTATTACTTTGAGTGGTCGGCGTTGCTCCGAAACCAAAAGTACTTGATGCTTGAGTCGTGGTAGGTGTACTGAAATTTCCAAAACCGGCATTCTGTGTAGCATTTGAAGGAACGAATGTTCCAAAACCAGCCGCTGATTCGGCAGGTTTACTTGCGCCAAAAGCTGGTGGTGCAGCTGACACAGGGCCAAATAATCCAGTGTTAGTGCTACCAGAAGTACCGAAACTGCCTGCATTTGCGGGAGCACTTGGCGTACCAAATCCACCAGTGTTTGCTGTAGTAGTTGGAGTACCAAAAGCACTTGTATTTGTGCCTGTCGGACCAAATGCTCCAGGGCCTACAGTCTTATTCGGAGGTCCGAATCCGCCAACAGTGGATGTTTTAGCTGAACCACCAAATACTCCGGCATTTGTAGTTGTATTCGGAGTACCAAAGGCAGCAGCATTTTTACTAGTACTTGTTGTACCAAATGCGGGTACAGCTGTTGTAGTTGTTGCGTTGGATGGGCCAAAGGAGAATGCTCCAGATTTATTTAAACTCGTATCACTACCGAACATAGCTATTTTGGCTGGTTCCGTTTTGGACTGTGTAACATTCAAGTTTGTAGTTGGCTTACCAAGATCGAATTTAAATCCACCGGTCTTGTTTTGTGTCTGTCCGCTTGTAGTTGACGGACCAAAGGAGAAACTTGGAGCAGCGGTTGTGGCCAATGTTGTTTCCGGTTTTGGTTTCATACCGAACATACCGGAAGCTGTTGTGGTCACAGCTGAGGGCGTTGTTGTTCCGAAAGAAACAGTGGTAGAAACGGGAAACATCGAAGATGTCTGGTTATTGGATGTACCAAAATTAACAGCAGCAGCAGGAGTAACTGATGCGGTAACGGTGCTACCGGCATTTGTGGGGAATGCCGGTGGCTTTGCACCACCGAATGTTATAGTAGGTTGACTCAAGGGAGCGCCTAACGTAAGAGACGGCGCCGAGAAAGGTAATGTAGTTGCAACTGCCGCAGTGGCTGTTGTGCCAAACAGATTTGCGCCAGTATTTGGCGTGGAGCTCTTCGTCGACGACAGTTGAAAACCAATCGAAGCTGTAGTTGCTGGCGTGCTACTGCTTAAACTTGGAGTATTGTCCGCTGATTTGCCAGCAGCAGAGCTTGCAGCTGTTGAAGAAGGAACCAGCCCTCCAAATGTAGGTGGATTCAACGAACTGCCCGTACCAAACGCTGAACTAGCAAAGTTCAATCCAGACGGTCCAATACCAAAGTTAATGGTCGGCTTGACGGATTTATCTGCACTCTGAATAGTCGGACTGGATATAACGCTGTTTGAGGCCGTAATAATTGTGGTAGCACTTGAATTTGCTAATGAAGAAGTAGACGAACCAAATGTTAAGTTATTTGTGGCGACTGCAGTACTGGTGAGCACTGCTGAAGTACCGAAAGCGGCTGAGGTAGCTAGCGAAACTGACGGACTAGAAACAGTAGATTTGGCAGGAGATCCAAATGTTAATGGAGCCGAGAAACTCAATGATGAATTTGTCGAAGCAAATGGCAAAGCACTACTTTTGCTGGGAGATGTTGCTGTACCACTATTACTTATCGATATACCTGACAAAGGATTCGCATCAAAATTGATCGCTGGTAAAGCAGCAGATGGCTCATCACTATTCTCCGTAGGTTTTAAAGTATCATCATTGATCTTGGTGATACTTTCATCGGAATTTGGAATAGCGAAAGTTACATGTTTGTCATGTTTTACTTTGTTCTTGGGCGATAATATCGATATGACTTCTTTGTTGCTAGCATCGACTGCATCTGCTTCAGATCGTTTTCTCAGACCAGAAAGGGTCACGGTTGGCAACGGAATCAACTCTGGTTCTTTACCACTCAATGCAGCAATCATCACTTCTAGTTTATTCTGTCTCATTATTTCTAACGGTTCTTCGCGGAATATTGGTTTCGGTGGATTGGATACTGTACAAACGAATGGTAACGTAGAATTCATTTCATCGATATCTTCAATGGTCTTCTCTTCGTTTGCATTATGTTTCCGACGCGAATTCCGCATGATCAATTGTATATCCGTTAGTTTTTCAACGGCCGGTTCTTCCGTTTGGGCTGCTGTTGATCGTTTAACCGTATGCTTGTTTATGGAAAGCTCATTCGTTGATTTTGCACTGTTGGCAGATGTTATACCATTTGTTATGGCCGTCTGAGTCTGTCTTGATACGAATTGTCCGTTTGATACTCTTCTTTGTTTATTCAAATTTTGCGTTGCATTTACTGTTGAACATAAAACACCAGTTAGTAAATAAAATAATATTTTCTTTTACAAAACAACACAACACATAATTATTTAACATCTGAACAATGTCACGTTCGATCGTATTTGATTCCTGTTCAACAATTGTAGAATATTTACTTACATGATGCTTTCCTC
Organism: Carabus problematicus; assembly: GCA_963422195.1. NCBI lineage: Eukaryota > Metazoa > Arthropoda > Insecta > Coleoptera > Carabidae > Carabus > Carabus problematicus. Next base: position 3,936,811 of record OY728582.1, on the reverse strand, counting down.
TTCTGTCCTTGTTGTAGACGCATTAGTCGACTTGAACTTAGTGAACTTTCAATTTCATTCACGACACATATACGTTTGGGTGCACTGTTAACATTCGGGCTTGTTGGTTCCTTTGGTTTCGGTGGTGTATCTTCTCTCATACGTTTACCATCTTTATTTAAATGTTCGGAACTTGTAGACGCTGTACTAACTGATCCTTTTCTTTGACGTTTGGATATGTCATCTATGTCATCCTACAAGAAAACAACACCAATGTGATATCTGCATCTAATAATTAATTTGTTAAAAACTTACGTTTGTATGAATTCTTTTTCTTGAAATCTCTTTCAAAGCTTCTAAAACACTTTTCGTGTTTATTTCAGTATCAGCTTGGGTACTATTGCTTTCAACATTATTTTGAAGAAAACTGTCACGTAATATAGTATTTGCTTGGTCAGAATTATAAGATAAAGGATCTGTAAACGTAATTGAATTATAAATAATCCCAAAAATATATATGATGTTATCTTACCGGGGGGTGCAATTCGCACCGTACATCTCCGTGGAGAGCGGGCTAGAATCGGTAGTTCTTTTTTGTACAGTTGTACAATGGGAAACTGCCCGGGGCTTCCATATTTCGCCTGATGGGTAGATGTCTGGTTCCCTGACAGTTCATTGTGGTATTGCACAACCCTACTGGCTAAGCCTGGGCTTTTTGTGTCAGTGTAAGTACTACAAATATTCGAAATTAGTCACTTGTATAGAGTCTTATAAGATGTCACTTACCCTAAATTAACATTAAAGCGAGTCGAAGCTAATAATGGTCCAGTTACAGTCTGGATTGTTGGCGTTGATGGTGATTCATGGTTTGCAGATTTGGGGGTTGTATTAACCGATGATAATGAATATCTAAAAGTGAAGGAAGTTAATAAGACAAGCTGGATATATAACTTAGAATAAATTACAATACCTTGGACTACGAGTAACAACAGAATTCTGATAGGCCGGTGTCCTCATACTATTAGCAGGAGATATACTGTTCTTCTGCCATGGTAATGTTTTTGTCAAAGGAGTAGACGTTTGACGAGACTGGATCAGCCGTTTCGAACTAAGTGCGAAACTGCTACCATTGTTAGTTATAGGTGACACGGCATTTCCACTTTTATTAAACCTCGATAAATCGAAACTTGACGTTTGTTTATTAACACTATTCATTTTTGGCGTACTGTGATATCTACTGATATTCTGATCGATTTCAAATATTGCAGTGTAAAATTTTCTAACCTTTAAATAAGAACGCTTAACTTTGCCGATGGCGTGACGTTCTAACCCAATTGTGAAATCAAAATCGTAGAATATTATGGTAAGCACGAGCAGTAACGCACATATGTAAAACAAAGAACCAGATAAACTCGTTATAATTACGGAAACCAAACAGAACACCAAAAATTTAAACACTTCCAACATTTCTACGTTGCCCCATCCATGTTTGATATGAATCAGCCATGATCATTCTAGACTTTCGCGCGACACGAGGCGGGGGACACAACGGATAATAAATTTAACTGCTAACTTTGAAAAATGCACAATAGATGTCGTCCTATAACAAAAATTTTTCATTTTCCGGATTCAAAGTTTAAATTTTTATTGACAGTAGAACGAAAATATTTTGTAAAACCAATTAGAGATATTCATATTCTGATACCTACGCTTAGATTATGTTCTTGAAAAATCATTTTTGTTTAACCAACTTGAACATACAATTTTCTTATTCCGTAGCATATTTAGGTAAATACGAAAATAATGTATATGATAATCACATTTATTACAAGTTACTTTATAAACTTTACCAGTATATTTGACGATTCAAATATAATTATGAGTCACAAATGAATATAATTTCTATATCCACGTGCTTCGATCCCAGTAATTACCCAATATAAAATGAAAATAGAAGGAATCATAATTTTAAATGATATCCAATGAAAAGTTAATACAAAATAATCAATGGAGAAAGCCCATCGTGGCAGTGAAAATATATCTAGGGAAAAAAGACAAACTACATATCCCATAGAAAAGCAATGTAATAAAATTAGTAAAGTCAGTTAATTTGTTTATAAATGTGCATAATTCCTAAATAGTACATCGACAATTGATGATGATGACATGCCTTGAAATTACAAAATGTACAGTGAAGGCCATGAACACAAAGGATATATATTATGTATGTATGTATATCTCCTAAAATACACTATATACAAATTAATTACATACTAGTAACAAACAGGATCACTTTCACTTATATAATTACAAAAATGTATGATTGTTTGATAGACGACAAGACTAAAAATAATAACGTTTATATCTACACGAAATCCTGAGTAATACAAATTGGTAAAAACGAAATCATTAATACATAAAATAGTAGAGTGGTGTTCTGTTCTAGATTTGTTGCAGCAATATTGTTTAAATACTCTATCTCATCTACTCTATGTATCGTACGTATATGTACATATTTGTTTCACAGATGACAAATGTATTGATGGCAGTGTGTATAAATAAATTACAAAATCAGTATAAGCTTTTCCCATCCAGTATTCTTCTCATTCACACGTTCAGACACGCGCGCGCACAATCATTCACAATCTAGTTACTAACAATCAATTAACAAAAAATAATTCGCTATTTCACAGTGTTACCCGATTCTTTTTCCCTTGTTCCTTCACCGATTCGCCGTCTATCTTCTTGCCTTTCGCCTGTGCCAGCATTGTGACAAGTTTCTTCGGTGAATCACCCACGATCCAACCATGATGCATCGGTCTGTCATCATCTGTGTCTTCTCTGATGGGTTTTACTTCAATTAAATCTTGGAATTCATCATCACTGGAACTCGACCAGTAATATAACATTTCACCCGCATTACGTTTCTTTCGTGTTACAGCCAAACATTCAATATTCGACTCTGTACCACCATTCTCCATCATACGCTTCCTCCTATGTTCATTCCGTCGCCTATTCTTTCCGTACTCGATATCTTCGCCGTCCTCGTCCGTTTTACTATGTTTCCTACTCCTTCGCGGTTTTGTCTTGGTACTCTTTTTCGGTATTTTTATTTTACTAACACCAATAAATTCTTCCATTTCCGGTTTGTTTTGTGGTTCGTTACTTTTCGTTTCCAAATCGGAAATAAACTCGTATACATCTACATTGGTTTTCGGAATTTCTTCCACTATGTCTACTTTCGGGATTTCAACATAAACGGTATTATTTACACTATTGCTATTGTTAAGCACTTCAATCTGATCTAGGCACGAGGTATCTTCTAATTTCTTTTCTTCCTCAATAACCACATCAACATTCATTTCTGTTACTGGTTCTACTGTAACTGGTAACTGGAAAATGTCTTCTTCCATTGATGACTCATCCGAACTCCAGAACTCGACCAGCACATTTTGTTTGCCACTGGTACATTTTCTTTGACTCTTTCTACCCGCTACACCAATGCATTCCTTCATTTCCTGTTCTAGATTAATTCCTCCGTCTTTCTTCGGTTTTGAAGATCGTTTCTGTGTTTTGTGGTGTTTCTTTGAGGATTTCGAATGATGACCGCGTAACGTGAACTCATCCGAAGACGTTGAACCGTTAGAATTATGACGTTGACGTTTCTTGTTCTTCGCTGGAGGTTTTGTTTTTATTTCTTTAGATTTTTTTACTTTTTCTTCAACATTATTTACTGCAACTGCTGGAAGCGATGGTGGTGTTGGTGGTTGTTGTATTTCCACCGGTGCTGGTGATATAATTGTAGGTTCCGGTTCGACATACACTGGTTCGCATAAACTCTCTTCTATTTTCCTCTCACTTTCCAGTAACTTGTCAAAAAGCAGATCCATTTCCTTTTTAGACATTTTATTCGCACTGTTTACGACAGTGAGATTATTTGGCACCGGTGGTAATTCTTGGTATTCCACAACAAGATCACCATTATCAATGCTACTGCAACTATCCGGAAAGTTACCGACAATTTTCGAGTTTTCCTCTGACGAGATGTCTCTTATTTCCGGTATTTTATCTTCCAATTTTGGTTTCGAGGCATTTTTAAAAATCCTTCCCATAATCATACACTTTTTCTGGTTATCTTTCGACTTTTCTGCAATCTTTTTCCGTGTTGGTTTCATTCTATTATTAATGGTAGTTGATTGATGTGTTGATTCGCTGGACAATGAGACTTCTTCAAAACTCATGGAATCATAGTAACGATCATCATCGCTCTCACTTTCTCCTGGCCATTTTGTTAAATCTAAAATTTCCTCATTAGTTGCTTTGCCTTCTTTATTGTCCGTTCCATTCATTGTATCAACAAAAATATCACTAGATTTATCTAAAATGTTATCGCGAGATGTTCTAAATAGCGGGAATGTTCCATTATTAAACATATGGTTATTATCTAACGATTCTTCAAAATCATATACATCATGCGATTTTTCACTATTTATTTGGTTTTTGAATTTTGTCGATGCTCGATGTTTGCTCTGTTTCTTCTTGGTTTCCCGCATCCCTAACTTATTGCCAAAACGGTTAAATAAGTTCTTCAGTTTACCATTTCTGTGTTGTTTCACTTCAACGGGCACTACTATATTATTTATCACGTCTAGTTTGTCATTAATTATTTCATTATTTGTACACGGCTCACTGTTCGTATCTGCTAGTTTCTTCGACTTGCTACTGCAATGGAGGACTTCCTTCAAATTGAGATCTTGTGTCGGAATGGAGACTTTCAAACCCTCAAAGATCTTCATCGCACCTTTAGTGATTAGTTTCTTCGGACATTCATTGGAATCGCTGTCCGTATTGTTTATTTTACTCTTCTTCAATGGAACAGTGTATTCCGTGATGGAAGCTTGAAACGTGTTCTCAAAATCTCGTTTTGTACTGAAATACATAATCAATAGTTAATATAAAACATTTTAAAACATTTACATATACAAAAAACGTACCGTGATTTTTTAGATTTGCTAACGACAGCGTGCAGACGATTAGTTAACGCCTTGGCCATCAGTCCACCGAAAGCATTCACTACTTTCTTCTTCAATTCAGCATCAAACTCTTCTTTAGATGATACATCATCTTCAATTTTCTGCTCTTCAATGCATTCGTCTTTCTTCTCTACAATGTCATTCTCCACTTCATGAACGGAACCACTTTCGCTATCTTCGTTCAAGTCAATAACTAGATCGTCTTCGTACTTATCATCTTCAATACTTTCTTGCTCTAGATTTTCGCTTATTTGATTCAAATTATTATTGGAAAAATCTACATGATGAAAATCTAATGGAATATTCTGGGTGTTTAAATTTTCGACAGCCATCAAAGTTTTACTGTTTTCAATCGAATTGTCAACCGATATATCTTCAAACTGTATTTCAGAATACTTTATTTCACCGGAATTGTTATTTGATTTCTTGATAAGAGTCTTGTTTTCTATTGGTCGATCTGGCGAGGGAGCTTTCTGGGCTAGCCATTCAGATGACACGGCTGAATTTGAATTCGACCAATCATTATTCACGAAAGGCTCTCCAATTGGTGTATTTACCCGAGAACCTTGCGCTAGCCAACTATAAGAGTCTCTCTGTATATACCGGGTTCCCATCGATTGTTTTTGTTGTATCCAGTTAGCGTCACTGGAATGGCTGAAATTATTCAGCGGTATATGTTTTGTAGATTTCTTAGAAACTCCCGAAATTTCAGAACCACTCTTTAACAAACTGCAACATTCCAAAAACAATTCCTCATCACGATTTAATATCTTCCGTGTAGCGTTTTCTTTAGTCGATTTCTTCACCTCTTCTTCCTCAAATTGCGGTTGCGATATTTCTTCATAATTATTCACTGGCTTCGGATATGATTCGGAGATATTTTCGAAATGCGCAAAATGATTGTTTGGTTTGATAAAACTGGATATTAAATCAGCATTGTGGGAAAATTTGATTTGTGGATCCTCCATCTTAGAATATTCCGTAGCTGTGAAGAGATGTTTTTGTGGAATCGTTTGGTCACTGAGAGGTTCTTCAAATTGACTTGACGACAATGACATGCTGTCGTCAATGTAATTTAAATTCGGGTTTGTTTCTTCAATGATATTCTCCAGTAACGAAATCTGTTTACTCAATAAACCATTATTAACAGGTCTTATTGCATTGTTGAAATTCTCAGTTCGCGGCGGTTCTTCATTACATTTTGTTGGCATTGCAAAATTATCTGAATCGAAACTTTTTCTTTCACCCAAACTTTTGTATCTTTTCGGTTCGGAATATAGTTCAGGAGCATCGCAATTTTGCGGCGATCTAATTAAGTGTGGTGATATATATGGCGATTCTCTGATATTTAAATCGTTTACAGGTTTATCAAGAACTTCATTGATTATATCTACTAGTTTTAAGTTAGTATTCGCGCTATTGACAATTATGCCAGGTAATAAATTGGCAGTTGGTTTCTCAGAATCAAGACACGTTATCACATCGGTCGATTGTATATCTTCTTCATTACTTAGACAATTGTCATTTACATGATCTAATGAATCTTCAACTATATGAAGATTACCCACCTCTTCCAGTAATTCAGTATCAGTTTCGATTACATTCAGATCTTTACTTTCATTTATAATTTCTACAGAATCTTCTATTTCAATATTTTCAATGATCTTTAACTGAGTATCTTCCATTTCTTCAATAAGCAAACATTCCGTATCATCTTGGCACGCTTCTTGATCTTCTACTTTATCTAAATTTTCTTCTAGTTGCAAATTATCTGTGATTTCCTCTTTGTCAATATTATCTTGTTCTATTTCTTCGCTTTGTTTGACCGTACTTTCAATCATATCTTCCTGCGGTGTTCCTTCAGATAAACTGACCTTTTCAATTTCGTTGTTTTCCAAGGCCCGCTTAGCGAAACTTTCTCTTGCTTCAATTTCGGATAATTTGGCAATATGCGTCAAAGTTCGTTTATGACTTGCTAGACTTTCTTTACGTTTGAATGTCTTGTTACATATATCGCATACAACACTGGTAGGCTCTTCTTCTTCTTTCCGTTTTCCATTATGTTTATTATACGATTTTGGTATGACACGTCGTCGGCCCTTTTTCGATTTTCGTAGTTTCAAATTTTTCTGAATTTTAATAACTAACGTAGTATCTGTCAAATCAGGAGTTGTAATAAACTCAGACTCAACACTCGATATTAATTTATCAACTGGCGTTTTCATGCAGTCTAACATATCCTCCCCAGACTGTACCATGTGTTCCGGTGTTTTCATACAATTTCCCAGATTTGTTAAATGCTGCGAACTTGGAACATTATTTTGCGCGATATCCTTTTCGGAAATTCCTTCAATATTGTTATGTAAATTAATCGTATTGATAGCTTCATTGTATTCATAATGATTTTCAATAATTGTACATTCTTCAACAGTATTTAGATTTTCTTGTTCCAGTTCAACCTTCCGCGGATCATCCTCAAAACTGTTTGTTGAATCTTTGTTCATTATAAAATTACCTTGAATACTATCATCCTGAATTGCACATACATTTACATCGCTAAACTGGTTAGAATTTGCTATGTTAGTTTCATTTAAATTTAAATGCGTATTGGAATTATTTTCATCTTCATATGTATCAAAATTATTTACAACATTATTCAAAACAGATGAATCTTTTTCATAATTTTCATTCACAGGAATTATGTTACCATCATTCGTATTATTCACTTCTGAATTTATCGAAATAACATCTTCTTTATTGGCATCATCATTTGTATTATTAGTTATATCATTTCCAATATTTGGAACATCATTTTCTCTGTGTGTATTTTCATTACTTAATTCATTAAATTCTGTACTAGATTCACTGTCCATACTTTCAGACTTTCTATTCTTAATCAGCGCAGCTAATGGAACTTCATCTTCTGAATCAGAAGACACCGGAGATTGGCATTGAATCTCATCAATTGTAATATTTAAATTCGTTGAACCTGAAGCAGATTCGTGAATATTTTTACTCTCCATTGCAATACATTCGGGTTCAGTTTCTACAGATGTTTGTAAATGACACTTGAAGTTGTTCATTAAATATTCTGTCCCGTGAATTTTAAGCGTCTGGTCGTCTGATATTGTACACGTGGATTCTGTTAAACTTGGAACAGTTCTTAACGTCGCAGAGAGTTCTGTAAATGTATCAATGTTTTCAATTTGCGCAACAGTAATCTTCGTTTTAGCTCTTCTTTTATTTTTACTTTTCTTCACCGACTTTTTGTTCTTCTTAATTTTCGGGTAAAACGATTTTTCTTCTGTATTTTCTTTGCCACTATCAACATGACTGGCTTTGTTCCCGAATTCTGCCGAGTCTGGAGACGGGAAATTCTGAAAACTTGTTTTTACTGGAGCTGACGGTTCAATGTTTGCTTCTGTTAAAGTTTTATTTATCAAATAACTTTCACAAGGTTCATCTTCAACTGACATTACATATTGAGATAATGATTCAATTTTTTCATTTGATACAATTACGATGTCTTCACTATTTTCTTCAACTATATCAGCATCTAATTTTGATGTAACGTTTGATAATACATCATTTGTAAGAGATAGTTCGTTACGTGATAAATTACTTGAAGATAGGTTATCAGTGTATGAAATTGGCTCTTGACAAATGTCATTATCAGATGTTTGATTTTCCGCTATTAGTGTAGTTTGCTCTGCACTTGCCTCTACTTGCTTCTCAATTACTGGTGTGCATTCTTGTTTATCCTCAGTTGACAATTCTATTTGACTATTTATTTCAGAAATATGATCATGAATAATAATATCCTCGTTCACTGTATTATACTCTTTATTAGACGTTTCTGTAACATTTGTATCTTGAACTATGGAAATTGATTGAATATGTATGTCTTCAGAATGGCGGATTATTTGTTTCTGACTATTACTGTCTTCGGTAGTTACAATTTCTGACCTATTATCTACTGAATTGCGTTGTTCTGTTTGGTCAACTTGCAGTACAGACTTCTCTTGGTCATTTAAAACATGGGGCGTAAATGCAATCTTTTTCTTAGGTCTTCCCCTCTTCTTTTCTACAGGAAGTTTAATTTTTAATGTAGTGACAGGACTGGATTGATTAACAAACTTACTTAATGGAATATCCTCATCCGAACTATCTTCTTTCGTACTCGGATTTGTTGGATCTAAATGAACCTTATCGGAAATGGATTTTTCAAGAAAAGCATTATTCAATAAAATTGGAATATTCGGTATTTCTATAGGTTTATAAATTTCTGATGATTTGCCAATTATTTTCGGACTCTGAGTCCCTGGTTTTCGTTTTCTAATACTGCCAATTTTCCGTGTTTTACTAACGCAATTTCGTTTCGAATGGAGAGCAACATTTTGATTTTCGATTTTCAATTTCTCGCACTTATTCTTTACACATTCCATTAGACAGTTCTTTAATGTAGCATTTAATACGTAACTGAGTTGAATGTTCGATGGAATATATTCAGTATTTTGGTTTAGTGGAATTTCGGTCGCAACCATCGTCTGCGTTTCAACTGTGGACACGTCGGATGGTAAACTTTCTTTATTAATACTGTTATTATGGTTTTTAATTGTCGGTATTTCTAAAACATTTGCCTTGCAGACTAGTGTTTGTTCATCGTTCGTCAATGAAATGTTATCTGTACATTTTACAGCGACATTATCAGCTTCCATTGAATTATTAGTAACCGTTTCATCTTGCGGCACGATGGCGATCATTTCTTCCTGTGTTTTTGTACTTTCTTCTGAATCGGGAAGAATACTTTCAAGTGTTTTCTCAACTTCCACTTCATTATGTTTAACAACTTCACAAGAATTTAATATAAATAAATTTGATTTATCGAGTACCGATTCGTCCTGAGTTGGCTGTTGTTGTTCCAGTTTACACTTTAACATTGCAATACAGTCATTCAAACCACGACCGGGTTTTTTCACTTTATTTTTCAATTTAGTCAACACACCATTCGCGATACTCGCATGTTCTTTGTTATCACTTTGTTTCAAATGTTGTACACAATTATCACTCTTTTCTACTGTCACGACGTCACTTGGAACATTTAAATTTACGTCATTTACTATGGGCGGGACAGTTTCAGGTTGGGTTGAAGGATTTGTACTAACAGGAGTTAAGACAGGTATATTTTCTATTGAGGTAGGCACAGGAATATCTGATGGTATGGGATCAATTTCGTCTAAGGTAGCCATCACATCGATAGCAGATTCTGACTTTTTAACCGTAACACTATCGTCACAACTTACTATTTCATCACTTTTCGTATTCGCTTTTGTTATATCTTCGTCTTCAATGCTTTTTGATTCATTTTCTGTAGTACTTCTTAATTCGGTTTCATCCGGTGTATTATCCGTTATCGTTGAGTTATCAACAGTATTATTTGTTTCTTTACTTTTCATTGCCTTTTTACTTTTTGAACCTCTCAAGCTCAAAGTTCGCATTAATTTTGATGATAAGCATTCAGATTTATCTCCAGCTTGAGAAGGTATAGTTTTTGTAAAGGTTTTTCTAAAGGATCTTACAAATTTACTCGTCCTCCTACTGATTCTTTGACCAATATTTCCCGACTTTTTCTCTATATTTTCTTTACTTGGCCCATCTGATTTATCATTTGATTTTTCCGAATCGTCATTCTTTATATCGTCTTGTTCACTGCTGTTATCCGCTGCGTCCATTTTATTTGATGAATTTGTACTTCTAGTCTTTCGCAAAACTTTTTTACTCGCTTGGCTATCATCTTTCGCCTGTGGATCGCCTTTCTTGGCGACTACTTCGTTAATTACGGCATTAATCGTATCCGGTCCTCCCTCCATCGACTTTGTCTCTTCTTTTTCTTCCGTCGAACTTTTGGGTTTCTTATTTGATTTTGTTAACATAGATATCAACCGTTTACCGGTAGATTTTTTCTGAGATTTGATTACCGGTTCACTGTTTTTAACGTCCGATTCATCTGATTTTATAGATTTACTGTTGCCCTCTTCTATATTACTTTGAAATCTAGCACTGCCCCTACCTTTTCTACCACTCTCTTGTGCATTTCTATTCTTCGACACCGATTTATCTGCAAGTTCATCGAACAATTCCTCATCTTTTGTACCGTGTGATTTTAGTATTTTAGTTCGTAATCTTGTTTTTCGAATTAAACTGTTTTGAGTCATCGCCTTTACCAGCCTCCGTCTAGTTACTAGTGCCGAATTACTATCAAAAATTTTACTACCCAATATTCTACTGATCATTCGTTTATTTCGAATTTTCTTTTTGCCCGCCACACCCGTTTCGGGTTCGTTTTTATTCTCATTCATCTGCGTTTTATTGTTAACTCTACTGCTTCTAAGTTTCAGGGAAATGTCTAAATTTTCCGTTGAATTTTTGGTATTATTCTGTTTTCTTAAATTTTGTACCGAGATCTTGCGTTTCAACGCATTCCTCAGCGTTTGTTTTGTGCTAATTTGTGGCGAGTTGGTTTTGAAATGAACTTTTTTATTTGTCGCGTTTGGCAGGGTATCATCTGGCGAACTAGGGGTGGTTTGACTTACTAATTTCTGTTTGTACGGTTTGCGTGGCCTTTGAATGCCGTCTCTCATTGAAATGACCTTCCTGTTACGTTTTGGCGGAAGATTGGCCAGCATTCGTTCGATCGTTTCCGCTATGAATAAATTGGAAAATGAAATTATTGAAATGTATGTAAATAAATGTATTGTTCAATTACCGTCGCTAGGTTTCGTTGGTTTGGGCCGCGGTCCTATGAATGCAGGTTTGATTTTAGGTTCCCGAGGCGTTCGGGCTACATCAACATTGCAACTTCTCTTGTAACCTGCATTAAACAATGACACATTCACGTACGAATACTGTATGTAATCAGTACACTGTTATTTAATCAGTATACACAAGTGAAACTCAAACTCCGATGAATTATTGTAGTAACTGACTGCGTAATAAATCTACGCACTAGACGCGAATTTATTACAAACGATAAATGCCGTACTTAGTTTTCAACGACAGCTAATAAATAATTTCGATAAAAATAAATAGAAATAAAACTATAATAGTGAATTTAACTGCAATAAAAATGCCAATGCTCAAAGTAATATTCTTTTAATGTGCATTTGATTTACTTGTAGCTACACGGTGAATTCTATATATATATATTATTTTTATAATAATCAAAGAATAAAACAGTGAATGAACACAGCTCACCTCTCTGTCTTCTGCGTCTAGTTCGGGCTCCGTAAGGTCGATATTTACATTTCTTTCTGGCTAGCATCCATGTCCAGTCTCCACCACATTCCAGCATGTGTTTATGTAATTCGCCCAAATGTTGACACTGTTTCGAACACTTACTACAAACTCTTGCATCACTTTTCTGCCAGATCCTGGTTGCAGGTAATGTTTCCACCAAACCGACCTTACCCAATCCGGGAATACTCAAGTGCCGGTAGATTTGGGACTGTTTACCGACGAACTCGTAATGACTGCACCAGATTTGTGAATGGTTAGCATTTTTATGATCGTCTAGGGACTTTAGATTGGGCAATTTTAGGCCACACGTCGCACAAACATATATCCGAGGTCTTGCCCATTCACCAGACAGTTCTACCAACTTAATCTCTTGCATTTCAGCGTCAACTTGTGCCGAACAAATCATTGCAATCTTATCAGTTTTATCTATATGTACATGATTCGTATGTGACGAACTCGGTTGAAGTTGTAAATAATTTGGTATATCCATGGTTTGATTTGATTCTATTTTTGTTTCTACCAACGGTAAGATGTCCGATGTTTTTCCTAAATTTAAACCAGCTAGTACATCGATTTGTGTTCTATTTTCCTTAGTATCACATTCGTTCACATATTTTTCATTGCACTTTCTAACTACATCAGTCACCAGATCTTCTAATATAAAATACACATCCTTAGAAGATTCTTCCGATGTACTATCACTACTGTCTTTAGACTTTTTCCGTAACTCCAAGAATTGGGCCGCATCAGCTTCCATGCGTAAATCTTCAAACGGTCCCCGTTTGTCTAATATCCTGTTGAGCTCCTTGACCTGTTCTTTTGCCTCGTATCCCATAGGAAACTCGCTAGCGAACGGGGAATCATTATCGAAACTGCCGTCAACGTGACATTTATGCTGCCGTTTTTTCACCGTAAGTTGTGTCCACATATCCAGGTAAGTGAGGTCGGTATGTTTGTCCTTTGTGTGGAACAATGAATTGTATTTCTTATTTGTGAACTTATACTTCACGACTGCAACTTTTTTCGGTTTCTTTTGTGATGCCTTTGCACCGTACTCGATTTGTGAATCGAAATCCTCTCCGTACTGTGAGGATGAAAGTAAAGTTGCGACAGGCGTGACCGCGTTCAATGATAAATCACATCCGAAGTTATCTAATGTATCATTAGTGGTTTTGGCATCCGGTTCCGTGACACAGGTGGGGTTATGTTCAAAGTTCGAAATTCTACTCTCCGATTCGACGTTCCTGTTCAACTTGCCGTCCATGTGGTGTAGCAAATTGTCGCGTATATTGCACACCGTACGCGTATAGAAATCCTTGTCAAACACCGCATTAAACTGTACCGAATTCTCGTCTTTGATACTGTCGCTCGCATGATCGTAAATTTTCTCATACTTGTACGTGTACGCATTCACTAATGAAAATACACTCGTCGCTTTAACCGACGCCTTTGGCAAAACGATGATTGGCTGTTCCTCTTTGTTATTATCACTTTTATTATTATTTTTCACTATCTTACTTTTATTACGGTTCTTATTAAAATTATTAATTTGTTTAACAGTTGCCCTAGTGGTTCTTAAATTATTTCTCACTCCATTTTTTGTACTTTTAACACATATTTTCTTGCTAGTCTGTGTATTCTTTTTTCCACCGTTTCTAGTTTTCGCAGTGTCGTTTTTTGGTTTTCTACCGGGTAAACTTAGATCAATATCGGGCTCTGGTTTATGATTTTTCTTTATCTCTTCATTCGAAATCACATTCACATGAATTGTTTCTTCAAAATCAACATCAAAGCCAACCGATTTTTCTTGTAGTTGATCTGAAGTTTTCAGAGAAGAATTTCTTTTCAATGCTTTCGTCGCTAGATTCGGTGGCGGACTAGAGATTTTACGAACTGTTGTTTGTGTCTGTTCGCTTCTTGTGCTAATGTCACTATTACAGTTTCGCTTTAATAATTCGGAAGATAGCTGAGTGCATGTTGTTGTAAGATTAGTGGTATCCCGTGACGTAGCACCGTTTACAATGTAAGATGACGATGATGCTGTGGCTTTTCTCTCTGCATCCTCCTCTTTGCCATGGACTAATTTACTGTGTTCCCTGAGAGAATGAACGGTAGTGAATCTTTCCTGACAACCTAGACAGGCAAAGTATCTGTTGGAATGTTCATTGATCAGGTGCTCAAGCAGCTGGTTGAGTGTATGATCCGTATGGTTCAGTTTACTACAGAAACAACACGCTGTCGCCGATTGATGATGACTTGGTGTTCGGGAACTGGATCGTCTCGTTTGACCGACAGAATGACATCGGTCAACGTGTTTCTGTTTCAGATTGTTACTGGTAAACGTCCGGTCACAGAACAAACACAACAACCGTTTCATGGCGGGTTTCTGCGTTGTATCACCACCACCACCACCCGCCAACCACTCAACTTGTGTTGCATCGGCAGTATTTGTAGTTGTAAGCTCGTTGGGTTCACTCGTGGATTTCACATTTTGTTTTAGATAATTCTCTAGAATATAAAAATTACTAAGGTTGTTCGACTTGTCCGCGTCGGTTCGTCGGCATAGTTCTAGAACGTTTTTAACTTTATCTAATGGCACACTACACTGAAGACTAGTTTTCGTTACTGACTCGCAACTCTTGTTATCTCCGTCATCCGAGCATTCTGTACTGTCACCCGTGGTTATTGTTGTATCAATAGTTACAGTAGTTGCATCCGTGGTAGCAGCAGCAGCAGCAGCAGCAGTTGCAGTAACCGCAGTGACATCGTCCAGAAGTGAGGTTATACTATCTGTCAGTCCGTCATCTCTCTCCGTCATCGGTAAATCCTGATGATGTAGATGATCATCGTGAGAGACAGCATTGTTACATCGGCTTGTTTCACTTTCTGGTACCACGGCGGTGAAATTAGCTTCTGTTGCACATGCTCCTACAAGATGGTGTGGACTAGCAGCTGCCGCAGATCGTGGCACCGTGTCTTCTTCTAGCTGTGTGAACTCGCCTTTCACCGACTCACCCTCCGAACCGGGCGCATCGAACGATCCGCTGTTTACCATCGTGTAGGATCAATGTGCTGCAATCAAAGAAGAAAACTTATATTTCCACATTGTTTCAAATCTAGTATCATTACGAGTAGATAGTAGCAAAGTGAACCTGACATGTGAACTAACAAATATGTGTGTGTGTGTGTGTGTGCGTGACACTGAACAAGCAGAGCCCGTAGAATACGCGGCCGAATTAGATGCACTTACAGGCAAGAGATCGCTAACCACGGAAAGTGGTATTGAGTATATTTCACCGTTACCCGACTCTGCGACCAACTACCTTCGTTTCTAAAAGCAGATATAAAAAAAAAGAAGTCTCAAACAGCACGTGGGCCTAATGTTTCTATACACTCACACGCACACATAAACCATTTTAATCCCCAAATTTATAACATATGTTTATCAGTATTTGAGTTGCCTGCTAATAAGCATATTGTTTCTAAAAATAAAGATGCATTAATTCATTCTTCTCGTAGGTACATGTTATTCTAGGTATTTGTATAATATGCAATTTCATATTAAATTCGTAATCAATTCAATATAATTTCAATGAGGTTACTATATAGAAACGCAGTACATATACCATGTTTATATCGCTGTAGCGATATTAATATTATGTTAACCTATATAACCTTGAACAATTTCTACATTTTACTATTACTCTAATCACTTGATCATCAAACAGTTATATAAGTGTGTGTGCGCGCGTGTTTCCGTAACAGTACATATATATATATATATATATATATATATATATATATATATATATATATATATATATATATATATATATATATATATATATATATATATGTATGTATGTGTGTGTGTGTATAGTTATGCTTACTAAAGAAACAGTTACATAACTGATACGTTATGCAACTGTTTCAGTCTATTGTTAAGTGTGGCAATATATATATTTACAAAATGATTTGTCCTTGAAAGCGAAGAAGACATGAAACAACACGTATACATTATTGTTATTCTGATAAGAAACACACGAACATACGCCTACAATGATAAATGAACACCCGTTACTACTAGTACTACTACTTGCCCTCTAATCACTAGTCTCAACGTGACCCAATTTCAAAATAATGTGAAAATACAAAATAGTTTTACCACTAATTCCGTATGATTTTTCATTTAATTTTACTGTTACATACAAAGAGAGAGAAGGAAAATTTGATAACAATTACTTCATATAACAGTTAGCAGATGTGCTATTTCCAGTAATGGATCAATATTCTTGGAAAAGGTAGTACATAATACGGCCACGCCCTATATCAACAAAAAATTGAAGATTTTTGGTAACAATTTTTAACTATTTTAAACAGATAAACGTTAATAATAGGTTGTATTAAATATATGTATACTTTAGAGTTATATTTTAGATTAATTAATAAAATAAAGAGAAACTTCATTTTGTCTTTGTATATAAATAACTTATACGGGATCTTTCAAAACAGAGGCTCCGATTAAAATAGTTATATATTTTCTTTCAGATGTACAGAAATTATGTTCAACAGTCCACCTAGACTTGCCATATTGTAAACGGGATTACTTTTCATAGCTTTCATATATAAGTGCTCAAATAGTAAAAATTCATTCTATATAGCTTGGACGGACCATATTTTCAGATAACGTAAACACTTATATGAGAATGTGAGCAAGGGTTAAAATGTTTAGAATTATCGTACATAACACCCATGAAAATATAAAATAAAATCACAGTCCGTGAACTACTCTTACATAGCGCAATAAGAAAAATCATGTAAGTTAACATATCTTTTCAAACGATATAAAACAAAGTGTAATCATTGAAATAATAGTAAATATAAAAAATGTATGTACATATGTAAAAAAAAAATAAGATTAATTTCTTCTACAGATCGCGAAAATCATATCAAAAAGCCTTATCAAATAAATTATTATGCATAAAATTTTGCAATACTAGACGCCTTTTAATCGTAACCCAAATCTGAAAAAGATAAAACACAAAAACTAATCGATAATCATGTAATCAATAAACAAATTTCTCATTTATGTGCAATAATTCCTGATGAAATACGGCTGCACGCTACTTTTTCGCAGCGGTACATCCATACGTATGACTCATCGATCCAAGTGTAACGTCAAGCACGAGTTGAACAAGGACCAGGAACCAGTTGTTGTACAATGGCGTCTCGTTCAATTGTGAACCAACGAATCAAAAACGCGGTTATCTCACGGCCGACCAATCGTACGTCAGCTTTCATCGTATTGTGTGCTGTGCGCAGCAAACATATCGTAAAATTAGAGAACGGTCACATCGGTGCAGAGTTTTAGAAAACTTGGACGCGTCGTACGCCATTTCTGGTTTCACGATCATATTTAGTATTTGGCGGTTAATTGGACGGAAATGCATCAATAAATGTGTGTGTATGTGTGAAATACTGTGATTAGTAAGTGAATATCAACATTCAGTGTATCAAATAATATATTTGATGAATTATTGGCGTACACTGTACAAACAATTTCAACTGACATTGTTGATTATTTAAATGAAATGCGGTTTTATAATTTTGTTTTTAATAAAAGTGTTATATAATATTTGTACGATTCAAAAACAAATATGAATACTGCACATAAGAATTTTAATTTGAAGATGTGGACTCGGGAAGCGACGAGCATCCTGATTGAAGAGTATCAAGCCAATGAATGTATGTGGATGACTACATCGCCATTTTACAGAAATAAACAAAAACGAACAGGTAAGTAAAAAAAAACAAGTGTTTGTGAATTTTAAACATAAATATAAAACTATAAGTACAATTATACAAATGTTTATTTTTATTGTACATCTTTATAGTGTTATTTTACATTTTAGTGTCATTTATGCTATAGTAATTATGAATGTTTTATCTGTATTTTTTACATTTACTGAATATAACGAAATATATTAGTCATAACAAAATCAGAATAAATTACTATAATTAATTCACATTTATTTATTTGCGAAAATGTATTTACTTGTCCGATTTTTCTACAATTTGCAAAATGACTTAAATTGACAATTAATTTCAGAGGCACTCGTACAAATCGCACTGAGAGTCTCGCAATGCCGTAGTCAAACTTCAGTGGAAGATATCAAGAATAAAATCAACGGCATACGAACACAGTATGTGTCGGAAATCAATAAACTTATAATTGCCGGTAATAGAGGCGATGCGTATGAGCCAACCTTGTGGTGTTTCGACCTTCTGAGCTTCCTGAAACCATTCACTCAGCCAAAACAGAGAGCTTTGAACGGAACGTGGCCGAGAACAATACTGGTACGTAACTCTTAATAAAAACAAATCTAATTCAATCACACATAGTATCAAGTCAGTTTATATATTTGAAACTACAAATAACAGTTGTTGGGTTTGAAATTGTGTTTTTCGAAAGCAAGAATATGTTCGGCTTTAATGTTGGTTCCCCTTCAAGTTATTTCGTTTCCTTGTGCTCGTATTTTATAATCCCGTGTAGAACGTTCCCGCTTTTAATGATTTCCCTCGCCGTACTGTTGTTGGCTGAACGCACTCGGCAAGCAGCGCGCGAGCAGCAAGCCTGCCACAGTTGTATGCCATTACCCCCCCCCCCCCCCCAAGTTCAACCTTCCAATTTCAACGCATGCGCAATAGTGCAGTTTTAGCATTTCATAGAATCAAATCCAGTATGTTCAATAGTGTCGTTTGAAAATGTTGCGCTCGAATAAAAATATATTTAAACAAAATATAAAAAAACAACATCTTGTATTTGATAGTAAAATACATTAGTGTCCCACTCGTTCTTAGAATTCCTTCCTTTTTGTTGTACAATTTTAAGCTTGACCTTCTGTCAAGCAATTGTTTATTACTTCTTTCCCTTTTTTTGCATGTTTCGGTTAAGTACGGTCAAATGTCCCCCAAATAACGCAAGCGACCATCCTTAACTTTAAAATTGGAAATCCATGTATATTGCATCAACCTGTCAGCCATAGATTATGCCAAGGTAATTTTGTTAGAAACTAACAGGATATTTTGCCCGAATTTTCATTCGTCAAGTGACTTTATTTTGGGAGATATTTGTCTAAATGAATTAAGATTTGACTAACCAGTTAATTCAAGATGTTAAAATATAAAAGCGGTAAGTTTTAGCTGCAAGAAGAGAGTTGCAATACATAGCAGTAAAAGTAGTCTAACCCTGCGAGAACCATTCATCTGCCTTCAGCGATTAAAGTTAAATACACGTATATGTTAAGCAAAGATCTCTTGTTTTAATTATAATAACATTCGAAGATAAATAGATTTGATCAAATTATTTGAACAAAACAATGTGTGCACATACGGGCAAAAGAAAAGCTCCAACGTTTGAAGAAAAACTGAATTTAATACAAAAAGCCGAAGAAAATCCGACGATAAAAGAATTCGGTATTCCGGCGTCGACTTTGAGCACTACACATATATTAGCCAAGAGGGATGTGTTCGTGGCTGATGCCGGCTGTGAGGCGCATATATGTAAACGGTAACGTGTCGGGCAGTATGAACCACGACTGCTTATGTGGTACAACTACAAGCAGCATCTGAATATGCCAGGAAATGGTACGTAGCTATGGCACAACAGATCGGAGCCGAAATGAACAGAGTTTCCCGATTCAAATGAATGGATCGATAGGTTCAAGAAAAGAACAATCATTAAGTAAGACACAACTAGAGCGCGAAGACAACGGACAATGGGGATGAGACAAAAAGAATTACAAAAGAGAATTTTATTCATTCCTAGTATCCCATATAAAAACTAATACTTGGAATACGAAAACATCGAGTAGATCCAGAAATGAAAACACGAAATGGAGAAGAACAGAACGAATTTACTTATAATTGTATTCGAAAACATTTAAAATGAATGTAGTTTACGATATATAATATAAAATGTACATTTATTATTTTTTGTTCCAGCCCAAACCGTATAAACCATCATTCACACCAAATGCCAAATCATCAATTCATACATATAATTCGCCATCACCGGCTGCTCGTCAACCAAGCGCGGCCTTAGATAAGAACTGTATAATAATAAAAGAAGAAAACGAGGATGACGACATCGAACTGATAGAGGAAGAAGACACGTTGCAGACGGACGAAGATTATAGTAATATTTCCGCGTATCATCCGGAGCAAACGTTAGAAGAGTTTCACGAAGAACAATATCAGCAGTCCGCGACCAGTTCTGCCAAACTATCAAGTCCAAGTACGTCAAACTTGGACTCCGGATTTGACGAGTCGCATGAACAAGACCGATTCCGGCGATTATTCTCGCCCGAAAATAATCCAGAAGTAACACTTGTGCCGAAAAGAGACTTGATGAAACGGAAGACTGAAGAATCGACAGACAATGATGACTATGTGGAGGAAAAGAAGAAGAAAATCGACGAATACAAAGTGGAGCGACGAGAAGAAGATACAGACGACAGAATTAGTATTTTTGGAAAATTTGTCATGTCGCGAATGCGAACCGTTACAGATAAAGTATTACTGATGAAACTGGAGCATACAATACAAAATGCAATCATTGAT
Organism: Carabus problematicus; assembly: GCA_963422195.1. NCBI lineage: Eukaryota > Metazoa > Arthropoda > Insecta > Coleoptera > Carabidae > Carabus > Carabus problematicus. Next base: position 3,915,881 of record OY728582.1, on the reverse strand, counting down.
GCACAGTTAAAACAAACTGAATTGGATGAAAAGAATAATAAAGAAGACAGCGCATGAGACGAGTAATGAATAAAGTATGTATTTTAAATAAATGCAATGTACAATTAAAAAAAAAGACTGTGAATATTTTTAATTAACGATAGAAATTTTAAATCGATATTATTTTGTATTTATAAATTACAATGTAATTTATTTTACTGTGTTAAATATACGAAATTATTTAGAAGAAAACAATGTTTTCTAACCTACAAATTACACAAATCAGTTGGTTAAAATGACCGAATGTTTATCGTTTAATCAATGACATTGAATATCAATAGGCAAATACAGAAATCACGTACACCGACATTTATCTCCGCTATAAATATTTCTGATAACGCACAAGGTACCTTACACACGTATTCGCTCTTATCACTATTAATACTAACTCGATATTTCCGCGAAAGTATTATTAACAAATTATTCGTTGATAATAAATCATACACTTTACTTGCGATAACAAACAAACACTAATTTCGTTAGACTGTTTTATAATTACTATCTCTCTTCTGATGCGTCGTCGATGAATCATTCCTATTTAAGCATGCTACCCGCAACACATAGCTAAGGTGCAGACTGCATAACTGTCATTCAGTTGTTGAAGTTTTTAAAAATATTTAACGGCATATCTAAAGTTTAAATAATTGTTAATAAATATGCGAGCTACCCAGCGGACATATAAATCTGACAGTTGTACAATCTAGTTGATAAGATTAGTGGCAATGTAAATACGAATATTTACAAGTTCATGAACACGTATATTAAGCACAAGGCTACGTTTTTTTTTGTATTTTTCATATAAATAATTTATATTGAATAAAAATATTCCACTTTTTTTTTCTTTTAATTTATAGAACCTTAAACATTGATACATAGAAAGTCGAACAGATTTAAATCGCTACCGAATAGAATTAATAAAGTAACAAGGAAAAAAAACAGTACCAAAGTATGGTAAAATAAAATAAAAACGAATGTTAAGGAAAAACTACCGTACATTTGAGCTGTGTGATTTGGGTCTCACCTTGTCAACGAACCAGCAGCGCTGTGTCCTCAGTGAAACTCGGCCCGGTCGTTCGGTTGGGCGAAGTGCAACCAGACCCTGCAAACATAACAGCATGTGACAGAGATAACACTACACAAGCCACCGGCTGAACAAAGTAGGGAGTAGTCAAGCGAGCGCGTGGCTGCATCTCGCTCATATTCGCGCATTAGAAACGAGTTCCCGACTTGATATAGAGATGCATCATCAGAGTTTAACGATGACAATTATTGATATTTTACAAGCATTTAGAACTACTACATAATAATAAGTAATCAACGCATTTGAATGCTAGCAAGTACCGAAGAGAAATGAAAGAAAAACACACACTAATCAAGTATTATACGAGTGAATTAAAGGTTATGCATGCAATTTTATACTTGTGAAACCAAAAGTGTAATTGCATGAAGAATAATTTAAAATACGGAGGCTATTGTTCGGAATTAAATATAACGCTAATACTTTTAACAATTCTGAGATCCTGATTATTAACGACGGTTTTTTTAAAAGTCATACAAAAATACTGGTACCTATTTATTGCATAGAAATTAATAATTATCGTTAAAATAGTAACTGCCAAATCAGGCTTATTAAAAAATAAATCTAAAATACATAATTATAAAATCAAATTTATACAGCTAATGTAATAACACTTATTTAATCATTACTATTCAACGGATTAAAAACATATAAATAAAAATTACTTTGTTTTACTACGTTAGTTTTACATTTAAAAAAAATCGACATGTTTTGAAACATGTCGATGCCAAGCGAGCAGGTCTATAGACTACAGTACATTATATAAACATAAAGCATTGATATTTACATGTACGGTGGCTAATGCAAACTGCAACAAACAACACCAGTAGATGTTAAATAGTTAATATCTAGTACATATTTTACAATAACCATAGAATTTGCATCAGCCCTTGTACATTTTATCCTAAAATATCCGGGCACAATATATAGAAGCATGTTAACTACATATTTCTATATTTATATAAGCAAATCTACCGTTATTTTCAACATCACCTATGTACGTATATACAAATCTCTGCTATTGTCAGCTGAACCAGCGAAATAATAGCAATTTATATTTGTAATTACTCAAAGTGCCAACAAAATAAAATTCAGCAATTTTCATCCTTCACTGGAACATTGTGGACAGTTTATTAAACATGTTTTACATTGTAATCAGTTTCAGCGGGTCATTTCAACAATTATTCTACCGTTGTGTGAAACGCTGGAGCTACATTCCCATGAATGTGTAAAAATATTTCGTTAATAATTACCGAATAATTGTCCACGTATGTAACGTCAGTGGAAATATTTTTATAAAATACTTTAGGAAAGCCTACCGTTAGAAAAGTGTGCGAAGGCCAATCAAAAGCCGAATTTACACTAGAGCATTTAAAATAGATTTGCATAGAAGGTCAGTAGCACGAAAAAAAAGACCTTCAAAATCACAAAAAGAGAAATTCCCAATATTGTTGCAAGTGCAATAATGTGAATTATAATTGTCAATAAATATCTTCTCGCAAATAAGAGACACATTATCTTTCTTTATATAAAATGTTAACAGATAATTTATAATCTGGTCACACACAGAAAAAATAATATAAATCGCAGTTTTAATAGCACTGGACCTCCTACTGATTCCATTTATAGTTTGCGTCTAAATTTAGCAAATTTAGTATTCGCTATTGTAAGAAGCGATGAATATAATTACAACTTGTATGTACTTGTCGGTGCATTATACTAATTGCATTTCTTTTACATATATTTGCATCTGATTACTACTTTCACCTACTTATATTCTAACCTACAAAAAAAAAAAACAATCGAATATTGTTTTTTTGACAATCTTTTATCAAATAATACACATTTATATTACAGCCTAGTGCCTTTGTTTTAATTACAAAATTAAAAAGTTTCGCATAAATAAAGTAAAAAAATTATTACATTATTTGATGCTTCAGATTGTAATGTGTAAATTTTACTGATTTATAGACTTGTATATTTTAGAGTTTATAATTTACAATACACAAACGAAACAAAACTACTCAATCAACAGACACACGTAACAAATATGTATGCTTTATTTGATGATCATACACGCATCACTTTTTGTATGTTTTGCATTAACTGTCACTAAATAAATATTTGTTTTGTTTTGTAATTAAGTTTCATTGATGTTATAAGTATCTATTGATATTTTGAGTTTTTCAGAATTTTGTTCTTTGCTTGACAATGACCAAAAACCATATCATTTTTATGATTAAGTTTTGAAATAAACACTTCACAACACCTTGAACTATAGTCATTTATTCCAACCATTTGGGATTCAATATTTTTCCTTCTGAAGATCTACAATTGACTAAAGAAAATCTACAATGAATATCACTAAATAAAGTCAGGGCCGTTTTATGAATTGTAAGGGGCCCTAGGTCATGGGTATTTAACGGGCTTCTTCTCAGAAGGAGTCAAGTAAAATTAATAATAAAGAAAAGACAATTCTAAACAAAGTGCAACAAATAATTCAAACCACTTTCAAAGATTACATTTAACTTTTTTTTTAAAACGTTACAGAATATTCTTGGCCAGTAATTATTGCAGTCGAAACCTTCGCGCCGTCAGAACCAGATAACACAGGATACACTGCTCACTGAAATAATATATAGAGCACGTTGCCATGGCAACGAGGCGATCGATCGTACGAGTTGCTGAATTAGAATTTACAGCTTGAATATCGATTTTTAATGTTTTATTTTTATTTTTTTTATCGAAAATAATTGTTTACAGAAAAAATGTACCATTAATATTTGTTTAATAATTTTTCTCGCGCGTGCAAATTTAGTAGAAAATGTTGAAATACTGTTTTCAATCGTCATTTTTATAAAAGAATGTAGATTCAGTTAATACAAGTAGTATAACGGTATTTGCAACATGCGACACAGAAACGAGATACCCAATTAAAATGTCTTTTAAATATTATAAACAATAGCAAGACAAAGAGAACCTGTATTGGCCACGAATACTGAAATATGTATAATAAGTAATACAGTTTCAAACTAAAATGCATGAGGTAAATAAGAAATGTAAGGTTACATTGTGCTCCATTTCCAACTTGGTTTACAAGTTTGAAAACAGAATCTTATGTTTACCGTAACATATACAAGAAATAGGTTACGAAGTAATGTATAATAACCGTTATCAAAAACAGCAACAACAAAAAACTTATATTATCCATCTTATGTTTTGTGTGTGGCTTGACGTATCACAAAATGCGATCACCAAAGATCCCCGTGTATTTTGATTTAAGACCAAATGTATTTATACAAAAACACTGATTTCTGATTATATATTTTTTAATCTTGTCACTTTCACTTACGCATAATAATTATCATCTATCAGTACGTGTATATTATTTGGCATAGACTTTGGTTACGGATTTAAAAATTAATAAAGATAAATTATAAAATTTTGAAGCTATTTTCAAAATTTCAATACTGATTTCGAGCATGTCCTTTGCAATAGTGGATATATGGATGCAAAATAATTAATGTAGTTAGTGATGGCACAGTACTCGATAGATCCGGGGTGGTGGGGCTGGCAGTAGTACTGGGTAGGGATGTGAAGAGGGTAGTGTCAGTATGTTATCCGCTCAAACATGTACTTCGTAAAGAGAGAATTGTAACAGGTTCAATGACCCGCTAAACAAGGCCTATTTCGATCCAAATTGAACGACAAGGTGCATACAAGTGTGTGGACACTTTTGGAACAGTAGCAAAAAAAAAACCACATCATGTGTAACTTGATTTTGTTTTAACGTTTAATTTTCCAACAAATTATTATTTTTTATTTGTAATCTGTTTACAAACACGTTTAACAATAATTGCAAAATATGTATTAGTCATACCACGTTGGTCGCCTTTGTGTTAGTAACACACTTATAAATGCATTTTATGAATATCTAAATATTTCAATTGCTATATAAGCAGTGATATTGTAAATAATATTCAAATGCGCTGTACTGCATTGGTTTCAACATTTAGAAATTTATTATTCAGAGTTATTGTGAGTGCTGATTGGCCGAAGTACGATTTGATTTGCGAATGTCATTATCACTAAGGCATTGGCTATTTAAATAGAAAGCACAATTCACATTAGCCGGTAAGTTACCGCGATTCGTCTGCGATAATGTGCATGTATCATTAGTTTATATATTTATATATATATATATATATATATATATATATATATATATATATATATATATATATATATATTTCTATAAATGCTTACGCAGTTAGTAAATAATTCTTTCTTTTAAACACCAACACTAATGAGTACTCACTTGTGAACGAACAAATTACCTGAATTATTCGCATACGTTAAATCTATCATCTATTTGACTATTTCTTATCTAGAAGCCATCAGTTATGATGGCAAATATTTTATCAGGTGTTATACATAGTACCTACATACGTTTTTAGTTTCATACTTACAAACCGCCATTTTGTTAACGATTTTTTTTTCTTTCACTGTACTGGAAACATTTGACGCAATGTATACTTTGTATTTTGATTAACTTTTTCAAAAATATTTATAAAACATTTTTTAATTCATATTTTTATCATTAATATTATAGACTAAAAAAGATATGTACTGTTATTATTATACTTATTATAATTTAAAAGAACGATACTAATATGAATATAATGTTTTTAATTTGCTATTTTGTTGAATGATATTCCTTTTAATTCATTGCATATAGCAAGACCTAGATAATCATAATTTAAAAAGTATGTTACATTACTATTGATTAAAAAAAAATGTTCCAGTACCGTATTCAGTTGAAAACTTTTGTCACAACCCGCAGCAGTCGCGAGATCTAAGAAATACGAACATTTAGAATATAATTTAGTTTTAAAGTGTATTTTATATGGTAGTAAAATTATCAGTGCATGTATTTACAAGCTTGGAGAACTATATGACTATTTCTACAATGTCATTTTATCATGTTAACTATTTTACAAAATGATCGTTTCGAATTTATATCAGATTGTTTCCATATTACAATATATGAAAACTTTTCATATGCATCTTCATACATTCATGCATGAGTTATGATAACGCAAAATCGTCTAATAGAAATTCTTACAGAATAAAAAACGAGCTGGTTTGACATTGCACAGAAAACCACAAGATGATATTTCAGTTCTAGAAAGTTCTTCACATGTCACCTTCCAAATCATTAGTTCATGTCGATAGCACCCTTTAGTAATAGTAGAACAATAATCAGTTATATTCTTTGAGATGTATTTACAACTTGACCGTATTTAGGTCACACTACACATGCCAATGGACGCGAACAAAAACTGTAATTACTGTTAATACTGCTACAGTAGGAAGCACTCGCGATTTAAAAACACGAGAAAATTTAAATATAATTATGTACAAAAATAAATTAGATGTTAATTTTAACATAACACGTTTTGATAAATATACAGTAATAAGCAATATAATAAAATAATAAATCATATAATTAATTGGTACATCCAATGATACATTTTAAAAGTATTTATATACAAAATAATCGACAAATTAAATAATTTTTAATGAACATTCTCTTGAAACTTGTGCTAATTGAATTAATATCTTATTAAAAAAAAAGTTATGTAGTGTTTAATATTACTAATAGTATCTGGATTACGTGACTTACTACGTAAACTACCATACAAATACAGATGTAAGTACTACTCAAAGCACTTGCATAAAAATCTCAAGCACAAATACAAAATCGAGAACAAAAATCTGTTTACCTTGTCATTAGCTAAATTATAAAGGCAAAACAACATCAGAATAGTGAAGCTGTTGTTGTTGTTGGTTGTAAACGTGTAAAGAAACATTGAAACACAAATGCAACTCTATGTGTGCTGGTTGTCGAAATGCAATGTCTATATATGCAAGATGGACGCCTTGTGACAGGGAAAATTTCGATGGAAAAATGTTCAAACCATATGTCTAATTATTCGCACAAGTATTCTTATTTAATTGAAACACTATATAACACGATAACCGTTGTGTATATTGTCAATCAGATCAGTTATAATATGTATAAACACTGAAAGTTTATGTATTTCAGTAGTATTTCAATAAACGAACTGAAACCCGTATCACGCGGTAACAAATACGCGGTAACATGATACCGACGGGTAAAGGTATCGATCTTTTTATCACAATTTTATATTTTCAAGAGGATTTATTTCAATATGTAACATAAGCTAGCCTTAAAGAACTAATAAAGTAATTACTGGCCTGCAATTATGCACGCACGATCATAATTTGACTGACAACCCTATAGTTAATCAATTAGAATCGAGTGTAAACCTGTTCGATACATTTACTTCCAATATTGAATAGATCATCAATTCATTTAATTAAATGTAATAAGTCATTTCAATATTAACACAATGTGAAGCATTGCGATGTGATTTTGTTTTCTTGACATACATCTTTTGTTCCATTTGAACCTTTTTTTGTATAGAAACCTTTATATACAATAAAATATTTCATAGGGAACCGATAAAATTTTAGTTCAGTATTACATTAATACAGCTTAAAGCTAAAAGTACTATTATTTTCCATCCCTCATAAGAAATGACTGGGATATCTTTAATATAATGTTTGTTTACTGGGACATTTTTAACATGCAGATAATGGTAAATGAACTGAAGGATGAACAAACTGAAGTTAGATAACCCCACCGAAGCAATTGTTTATAACTAAAACAGTAAACAGTTGAAAACAACCATCATATTAAAGGCCTCACCCTTACCTTGTATTTGGGTCGTGTTGATTCGAGTCGAATATCCTGGACAACAACAAGCACTTGCCACCACAAATTCACACATTAGTTTCACGAATGTTCCCACATTGTGACGGGTTAATTTTGACTGAATTTCGTTTATACCGGACGCGGGTTAATTTGTACGAAAAACAAAGCTTTATTTGTAAGAGTACTCGCCACAATCCGACGGCTCTCACGTAGGCATCTATACCACCGCAGCTGACTACAGTGTACCGTGAAGTTGGCTGCCATCTTGTCAAACCAGTGACACCAAACATATGTTCATCGAAAATACTAACATTGTACATTAGTATTATTTATAACATGATTTATTCATTACTAATTTCACGTATTGTTTAAAATTTTAAAAATTCTTAAACTATCTTTAAGTTATACCAAATATTAATGTAGAAACGTATGAAAATAGCGACAAACAGTTTAGCGAGCACTGATTTGTAACGCTGCATGTGTCCTACTTCACGGCAAAAAATATATAAATTAAAATAAAATAAAAATGTTACAGCCTGTAGGATAATATGGATAACCGAAGAAATGTTCAAGAGTAACTCGTGAAATGGTACAGAAAAAACATGTTTCAGGAAACATCACTGTCAAGAAAAGAACATAGGCACTGATGGAATTAAAACATTTATTGTTTTACAGTTATTTAATGTTCAACAAAGATTTTGAGCAACAACAGTATAGCAACCATATATGCATCAAAGTATAAAAATTGAAAACAAAAACATCTTAATTATATTTGTATACATCACAAAACATAACATACAAAAATCTTGCATATAAATCACAATTTCCTACGAAACATCTGTTTAATGTTCATTCATAAATAAAATATAATTTCTAATATGATTATTTAAACTAAATAGTCAGTGATAAATTAGTATTATAGTAAACAATATTTCAACTGTAATTTGTATTTAAATTACAGTAAATTAAATAAAATATGTATTTTTAATCGACGTACTTATTTAAGTACTGATAATGCCGTAGTAAATATCCTTTACAATACAATGACAATTTGATTCATAACTCAATCGTAGTATCATTAATAATAATTTCCCATGCAAGATTCACATGTAGTTGAAGGTCAGACATAGGTACATATTCATAAATAAATAACACATATTAAACAATACACGATGGTTACAGGTTGCGAAAACCGTCTCCAAAAATATGATTCATAACACGTGCTTGTTGAGACATCTATAGTAATATATTATTATAACCACACTTAAATCAATCGTACACATGTACCTGTTTAAATATATTTGTAAATCGATTAAAAAATACGCCATGAATTTTATATAATTTAGCTTAAACATAATAAATACACCCCCACGTACACTGTAATTAGAAATAGCGCAATGGCAGAAAATTACACAGGAATCATAAACGGCTTCGTTTTGTACATGTTTTTTTTTCTGGACGTTTCATTTTAAAATGCATAACAATTTGTTGAATATTAGAAATGTTTGTTCAATAAATGTATATATTTTGTTAACTTTGCATTACGTTTGCAAGTGAGCATGGTATGTATGTATGTAGTAATATATTTGATATTTTGAATCTATGTTTAAAGATTTGAGTAAATATTCCTTTCAATTACTTATCAAACCGCGGTTATACTGACGAATCCCTTATAATTAGATATTTCATAATATATTTATATGGACAACAGTGATATATATTTATTTATATATGTATAATATTAATAATTGGCACATTATATAATATACTATATAAAAACACTACAATTTTTTTTTTGTAGAAACTAAGAAATTTTCTGTTTCTCTTCGGTTAAACGGTATATCTTAATAATAAAACATTTGTAATGGCTTGAAATCTACATAAATCCAGTTCTATACTAACTGAAATATTATCACGAAGCCTTGCAATTTTGTATAACTTACATCTACTTACTTGTCACGTGTGTAAGCTCGTCCTTTGCAAGTTTATTCTGGTGCAACTTTATACTACGAGATGGCTACTTTTATGTGGCAGAAACTCTCGCATTCGTTCAGTCGCGACAAATCACGCCTTAACTATTACTAATACTAAACGCATCACACATTCATAATAAAACTAATGTTTAGTTAGTTAATTATTTGTTGTGAGCTTTTGATTTAGTTTAAAACAAAAACGGCATTTAGTTAGTAGAATGAAAACAGAAAATTCCTTAGCGTAATTCTTTGGCACAGCACAGCAATAACAGTCATGATATACAAAAAGCTAATGGATTGTTTGTTTGTTTTGTTAAATAATGAACGAAATAAACAAATCTACAACATCTAGATATCAGGGTTCAAATTGTTGCCGAATACGACATATATATCATCATATTAAAATACAAACTCTAATCAACTGTAACAAAAATAACCTCTATTTCATAAATTCAGAATCAAGTATGTACGTATTCTCGTAGCAAAATCATATTAGAAAAGTCATCGTAAGTGAGCGAGTGAGTGTGTATTATATTCAGTCATCACCATCGATGCTGAATATTATAGTTGTGAGAGTGAAACAAGAAATTGAAGTAGACAAATAGACATAGGAATCAAAAATGAAGGAACTTACTTAAACAAGTTGTGCTCGGTGGTATAAGTTACCGGATACATTCAGCTGTTAGGCAAGCTGTGTTGAAGCTGTCGAGTAGTCTTGATCCAGTGCGTTGACTTCTTCAATTTCCTTGAAGTGAGATTTGAACAGCAATACAACGCCGAGCAGAACTATTGGCAGACCCAACAGTGAGCAAATCAATTCACCAGTTATAGATGGATTCCATATAAGTAAACCTAAAAATCCACATCACAAACATTATCCTCAACTCTTGTTAGATTGTTTTCAAACAAACACTTGTTTTATACTTACCATTTTGAGGCGTGGTCATATTAAACACCGACCACCATATTCCTGTCAGTGGTAGAGCAGTGGTCGTCATGGCAACAGTGAAAACAGCTGACTGGCTCATAATCAAGAATCTTATAGATGATACGGTGTACGTGATGTATGCGAGCAGAAACAGCCAAGCGTACATGTACACACCACCGCACTCGTTCATGGTAAAGTGTTTTTCCGTAGCAGCAGGCAGAGCAAAGTGACAGGCCAGTCCGTGACACGTGAAGTTGAAAAACTCGGACAAATTAGATGCCTGCAAACATATACCAACATGTAACTATCATCTGCGCACAGTTATAGGTGGAGAATATACTTTGCCAATGCTAGGAATCACATCAGTCCAGACGAGACAAACTGAGAGAATCCAACAAATAATATGCAACCACATGGACAAGTGCAGTGCAGAGTATTTTTTCATTGGTGCCTGGCTTGAGATCAACGGGTGCGTGGCTGTCGAGATGGCCTGGCCTGTTAGACTAACAGTGGAATCACGATTCGATACCAGTTTGGAGATTGTTGACAGCAGTGATGAGGATATACTCGTATACAATGGACCCTGCATCAAATAAAATGTCACTGACAGTTCGTCACAAATCCGGCGAGAATATTGCGTACTGATTGAGTAGGTATTAAGTAACGTTCTAGTAGTGTATAATGAGCGGAGAATATAGACAATCCACATATGTAAACAGCAGCCCAACCAGCATGTGTCTGCCAGTTCCATACACCACCATCATCAGACTTCCGCTCTCTCTCCAAACCGCGACACCGGAACTCATCACACAGCCCGTAATCAACAGATATAAATAAACCAACGATAATTGTCGTACTTGAGAATATACGTTGCAATCCCATCACTAGAAAACAATTACAGTTTGAGCAGAGAAATTCGTAACAGACGTGCTATGAACAATTTACTTACTTTTCCTGCAAAAGAAGAAGTAATAGACTAAAGAAAAGACAAGTACAATCCCCTTTATGGGATCCTGTAGATGGCACAGCACTCTTTTCCTATCGATGGAATACACAACCATGAATCCACTCAACCCGTACATGATTCCGATCTTCACCAACTTCCGCCACTCAATTGGCGGCTGACATATTTTAATGCCGGTGTTTTTCGAGCACAGCTTTTTAGTGACGAAAGTCAAGGTAAATAATACAATGACAGTAGCAAGAGATGTAAAGTGCATCATAGTGTATGCGTCACCCTTCACGTTGACAGTTTCCAGGTAGATCGGCAGAAGTATTACGAGAAAAGATGATGAAACAATGAGCAGAAATCCGACGAAGAGAAACTGTAGTTTATTTTGAACAGAATATGTCTGCGACACGGCAGGCAAAAACCCTTGTTTATCCGAAGGCATGCAAGGTTCTTCATTCTCAGTCATTGAATCTTCATCGGAGCAACGTAATAACTCGTCATGATCATCATCCTCCATTTTTAATTATTGACAGAATCAAATCTGTAAAATATTAAGACATATGTTAATTTAATAAATTGCGACAATCACTGAAACTATAATATTTCAAATCTTCAAATATTGAACAATATGTATAACCCTAAACATTTACACTATGGAAACAAAATATGTCCAAAGTTAAAAATATTTATTGTTAATCTTTGCACTAACAAAACTACAAAAAACAAGGGTATCTAATCATATAAATGATATTTACTTGAACAAAACAACAAAATAGAGCACTGTTTACGGTATGACATACACCCAAGGTATTGAAAACGCATACACTAATCAATAGATGTGCTCGTTAATATGCATTACATTCTCAAATACCGAATAAAGTGTCTGCAAATATTAAAAACAGAAGTAAACAGATCAATAAATAAATGTCAAGCATGGGCAAGTTTGACAAACCACGCCTACTTATTCATTAAAACGTGCATATCAATCATTAATTTACAACAATTATTTAATACATCAAATTCAAAAACAACAATAGTTGAGCAAAAAATATTAATAAATATAGTAATATATATATTTAGAACACACTTACTGGAAGAAGTCAAACACAAACAAAACACTAGAAAACACAAGGGGCCATTTAAATCTATTGCCTATCATCAGGAACAATTTGCGACAAGTAACGGTCTCTCGTGGATGTTTTGGAAACTATACAGTCTGGAAGAGAACCATTTTGAGAGTATGAAACACTGATTGGGTTATAAAACAAATAATCAATACATTAATAAAAATGCAATAAAGATGGACTTGAAATTTGTATACAATGTATGGATGTAAAATGTGAATATTTAAGCGAAATTGATAGTTCACCATTTATACGGTATACTGTAAAAGTAACATCGGTAACATACGGGTTGTGCGCATTCAGGCGTAATACAAATTCTAACCACACACGAGTGTTGCGCGACATGCATGAAAATATCCTGTACTATAAATAGATTTTGAAAGCTCTTTCAGCAGGTGACATTTTATATTATGTATTTCAGCGAAAGGTTAATGGACCATATGATTAAAATTTTCGAAAATGTAAATTCACAATGAACAACAGTAATATTAAATTCAGAAGACATTTTAGATGAATAAAATAATAAACAAAACAAATGAAAATTCCTAGTTTTAATTCGTTTAAAAAAACTCGTCGTTGCTGCTAGTTTTTGTTTTTAATTATTTAACAAAAAAATTGTAGTAAGAAAGAATAAAATAAAACTTTATATAAATGATGTTCCATAATATATGTATGTATTTAGTTTTTATAACTAGTCACTCAGTAGCGCAACCAGGAAGTTTGGAAGGGAGGCAGAAAATATTTTTTACAATTTTGTAAGGTTGATATACATCAATTATCTACATATATGCAGATCTGGATCAATTAATTTCTTAAAATACTTCAAATTAAATAACAAAATACTGTTTTTTACTTAGATAATATTCAAGTATTAAATAAACTAGGAATGTATACAGACATACATGCCTGCAGCTCATCGACGTATGTGCAAGTCTGAATATATCACAAATTATTATTTATCTAGATTCACTTTTAAAATCCTAGGTGCCTAGGTCGCAAACAAAACAACAAATTTAAAACAAGTGTGCATACATTTTCTCGTGTTGACAAAAGCAAAGCAAACTAAGCCGACTATAAATGCATTGATCTTCTTTTGTTCAATTTTTATTTAAAAAATATTTTTTTCTCCAATGGTCTTACATAATTTTTCAAAATAAAAAATATGGAAAAATATTGTTCCATTTCCTGCATATGCATGAAAATTTTGAATACAATTGAATAAAAAATAACGCAGAAAAAAAATAAAAACTGAAAAAAAATTGGAAAATATTTTTTTTCTCGAGTACGAGGGAAAATTTTGAAAAATAAAATGTTTCTTGCACAACTAGACCATAACACGTATCTGCAAAAAAAAATTCGTGAAAATCCGTTGGGTAGTTTAGGAGATCTAGGTGGAACAAAAAAATCTCGAGCGAGCGGACGAGCGACATACATACGGACATATGTTGTAATAGTCATTTCGTGGTCCAGGGGGTCTGTCCGGGATTTCTGTGCAAAAATTTTTGAAATCGGAAGATGCTACAGACATCGTACCGAACACTATAGCTCTTCGACAGGAGGTCGATGAGCTAATAAAAAGATGTAAATCTTGCACCCTTCCTGATTGCGCCATCGTAGTCACTAGTATTAAAATTATTACGAATTAAAAATTAAATTGAAGTGCTACTAACCATTTAGGATAAGTTATATCAATCCGTAAATTTTATATGTAATAGATTACATAATTCGGCACTTTTAACGCATTTAATATTTTTTCCAAACCTTAGTGTTAAATAAATTTATATACATGGGCGTCCGCAGAAATTTGTTCAGGAGAGAGCAAAAATTTTTTACAGGGGTGGCACGTGCACCCTTTGCTCTCCCCCCTGCCGCACGACCATGTTCATATGTATTTATAACTGTTTTTAACTTTAGATATTATGACGCACGCAATATATCTGTAAATTGATTTATATTACAATCCTGTACTTTGTACTATAATAATAATAATATGTAATGCATGTATTTCTAAGTATAACACATAAGTATATAAAATAACTAAAATTAATTATACATTTGAGAATTGAAATTGAAATAATTTAATTTCATATAAATTTTATTAATCTCTTTGAAGCAATCAGTTGTCTTCCCTGACATGCAATTATTTATACAGTGCAATTAACAATTATATAATGATTATTATGTAAATATTCGAGTAGGATAAAATATTTGAAGAAGAAAACGTCACTTGCAAACGCACAGGTAGATTCGCGCTGATTTGCTTACAGATGTACGTACGTCAGGTGAAAGCTTCATGGTTCGGAGGGAAGGGACTGCAAACAGCACACGTGCAGAGAGACAGAGAGAGAGCAATCTGTATGAGAGTGTGTGCGCACGAGAGAGAGAGAGAGACAGCGTAAGAGATTCAGTTACCACCACCTGTCGAATGTGTAAGCAGAAGCGAGTTTCTCGGTACAAGAACTAGTCTGCACTAGTCTGTTCGCGTCCGTGTTGCTGTGTTGACCAGCATATGTCAACGGCGAATCGGCCGATCTGTCAAATTCGCGCGCTTTTAACCGTTACCAATGTCAACCTATAGTACTTGATTTGATTAACTACCCGACTGATCAGCAGATAAACGTTTATTAATTTTGTGAAGTGTGTAATTTTTATTGCTTTCGTTTGTATTTCCTTCACGGAATGGACTTTAAAGTGTTTGAGTTCCTACTATGCTGCACTTGTTTTTAACGACAATGTGAGAAGACATGAACAATTAAGGTAGGATACGTTTTTTTTTTTTTTTTTTTTTTTTTTTAGAGTACAAAAAGTATCAAAGACAATAATGTACGTATGTTGTGTTCAATATATTTGATAAATAAAACGAGCGACGGAGTTTTTAGGTATGTAATTGTCCTCACAATATTTTTATATTGTATTCGCTAAGGTTGGAATTTTGACATATTAGAAATTCCTTTGTCTATGTCTGCATAGGGAATTTGGGCTCTGTTTATTTGATATTTGGTGTCTGCTGTTCAATTCAACTCGCTGTAGATAAGTTCGATGGAACTTCTGTTTTACTTTTGGCGAAACAAGTACTTGCGTACGTATATTGTTTAACTTGATGTGTTTACTTTGGGTTGTAAAATAAACTTGAGAGCGAATGGAAACGAGTTATCTGATTTGGGTTGGTGAATTAAACGGAGATTGTAATTCTGGCCTCTCAACATTTACTGTTCGCATTATTTTACGAATATTTATCCACTTGTGTAGATGCGTGGGTATTCGAGTCCAAGTAAATTATATTTATTTCGTAAACAGCGAGTATTAAAAATTTTCTCAGAATAAAATTGAACCAAAATTATGGAATAAAATAAAATAAGCGATATTAAAAACCGATTAAATACAAGAATTATATTCAATATAGGTATACGTAAGAAAACTAGTGGGTTCAAATCAAAATATTCCAAGTATATTACACAAATTTACATGATATTGGTACTGGTTTTGTGCAATTTCTATTCTAAAATACATTTCTGTATAACTAGTAAGGTAAAATAAACAACAGTTTTATTTAATTTTATGGGAACAAATATAATCGAATAACGTTGATTTTATTTTATCTAAATATTATATAAATGTAACATTTCGTATATATTTGTGTTTGTGCGTATGTTATAACTGTATATTAATAATAATTTGATAATTATTTTGATATTTTACTAAATGCAGAATTATTCCACAAGTTCGTTTACCAATGATAATGTAAAATATATAAATAAAATTACTTTGTTTTATCACGATCTGTTATATTTTTAAAATTCGACATGTTTCGCACATTGTGCCATCAACAGGAAATAATTAAAAATTAATTAAGTCATACATTAAAAAATAGATAATAAGCAGCTACCAATATTAAATGAAAAATAAAAGCTTACTAAATTTAATTTAAACACTTACAAAAAATAGAAAATTTTAAATCTAATTGTTCATAAATCAAATTGAAATTTGTAATAATCTTTATTGCAGATAAAGATCAAAAATTGAATTTATCGGAAGCAATTGAGATTTTTAAACATAAATCTAAAAAATCTATTTGATTAAAAAACTATTTCATACTTGAATAATAATGAACATTTTCATTAATAATCTATCTGATTATTCCGTCTATATAAAGACTCTTTCGTAGCGGTTATTCAAAATAATTGCGGTTTATACTACTGTTTGGTTATCCGTATTTTCCGAGGTATTTTCCAAATGACATCATTTAATATAGCAACTAATATTTAACATATAATTAAAAATTAATATATATATTTCAGTTTTGAATAAAATTTATTTTGAATTTTCCGCAATAACTCAATTTATAAGACCTGTATATTTTTATCAACTTTTTTTATCTCATAATTTAGTTTGCCATAATGTTATTTTGATGTGACCACATGATTCCGCGATTATACGGATTAACAAATAATAATTCGTGATATATAGAAGGAAAAATCATTCTAAATAATAATCAGTAGGAAATACGTATTATGAATGACAGTTTTCTGTCAATGATAACACGGCTTATCATTGATATCTAAATCGGTACGTTTGTCGGTGATAAAGCATAATTAGTGAAAAATAAATATAAGCAATCAATATACAGTAGTGCCCCCGCAGTTAAAATCAGCTGTCGCTGCACATGAATCTGCCAATACATTATTTGTCCATTAATCTGCCACAAGCTATGAAATATGCTCAGGCAGACATGTTGTTATTACGTACCAGGGGCGTAGGTAGTACTGATCTGCCAGGGCCACAATATTATATCCCCATTTTATTCAATATACATAATATCATATTTATAATTTTTACAATTTAAAATGCCGTTGCAGTTGTAGAGGAAAAAAACGTTTTCATGCCACTGGTTTGTCGTAAGTTATTATATAAATACGCGAGCCAATTAAGAACGTTAATTGTATGTACATGTGCAATAAAACGTAATGGCCGACATTGAATTTGTATGTACTTTTTTTCTGTTGACAATAAAACATCGACTGTGTACTTAAATGTATGTTTGTGTGTTTTATATCATCTGATATCAGCTTTACACACACGTACCCAACATGGTAAATTAGATATTTCAGTTGTAAATAATCAAATACATCCCTGAACTGCACGTGGCTCAATGTGTGTATTGAACGCGAAAAAAAACATCATCATACGAAAATAGGTAACGGCAAATAATAAATAGCAGTAAATATGCAAGTAATATCACTAGCGTACGTGATTTTGTTGACATGCAGTGGGGGGAATCATAAGTACATATTATGTTCTAGACATGACACGAATTAATTCGCCACATAACCTCAAAGATCTGTCTATGGGTAAACTAATACAAACTGTCTAATATCTAGTTTTCTATATGTACTAAGGTATATTTTTTTTTATTATTTGGCTTATAAAATGCACGACCTTCCCGATTAAATGTGTATGAATCGAGAAGGTCATGATTAAATTAAGTAGCACCCTCGATTGTTTGGTTGCGTTGGTAATAACGACATTCAGGCCATCTGCATTATTGAGCAGGTATTCGTTGACAGCCATGACCTTCATGTAAAATTAAATTCCAATTACATATTAGTAAGTACCCGTCACAACATTGACAACATTACATATTTAAACTGTAATACTACACAGGTATACCCACACCATCTCACACGTCTAATGGTGATTAATGCCCCAGCAGTTTAATTAATCAACCATTCCAAAATTGTATCCCAAACTTTTATCCGGGACTTTTAATAATCTGTTTTTAATGTGAGTTTAAAAAAATGCTGTTATACATTGTATTAGAGAATCTAATTTTATTCTTTAAACCAAAATAAATTTATTCACATTTAAGGAGAAAATAAATTTTATTAAATTCTTAGGTTAGAGTAAGAAAAAAAATTAATAGAAGTTTCTGATAACAAAAGAATACTAGTACGTTATTGAAACTTGATTCTAAATCTCGTAAATAATTGGAAAAA
Organism: Carabus problematicus; assembly: GCA_963422195.1. Taxonomy (NCBI): domain Eukaryota; kingdom Metazoa; phylum Arthropoda; class Insecta; order Coleoptera; family Carabidae; genus Carabus; species Carabus problematicus. The sequence goes on along the minus strand of OY728582.1, from coordinate 3,896,992 downwards.
AGTTTTTAAATTAATATTCACATTATCTCTAGTTCCTTGGAATATGTATGAGCCAGACACTAATTGTTATAAAACGAACACAACTACCTTTTCTCCATTGTAAATTTCGACGTGAGAATATATAATCTGATAATTTTGTTCGCTTGAATACGATCAATCGATCACTCGTTGTCAACCGATTTTAATTGGTTTATAATACATTCACAGATTGTTTTCAGAACGGAAACGAAAGTTACCCAAATTTCACTTTACTCGATAACATGTTTCATTTACATTTAATTCAAGTTTCATGTTAGTTAGGTTATGAGAAATATATCACATTTTTGTGCTCTACAAATGAGTATTTGAAATCGTTGGGGTAGAACAGTGATGCACAACCTTTTATGTATAAAGGGCCGCATATAACTTCGATTTTGAGTCTGGGGCCGCATATAACTCCGTTTTTGAGTCGGGGGCCGCAAAAGATTTTTTTACCCGGTTTTTTCGTTTTTGACTAAAGTTTTTCTTTTTTTTTATAGCTTATTCTATTGTAAAAAATGGGGGTCATAAAAATTTGAAAAAGGGCCGCAAGTTGTGCAGCACTGGTATAGAACAAACATTGCCTTGTCGAGTGCAAAATTAACGTCAGAAGAGTGCAATTCAGTTTGTGTAGTGAATTATAATTTCTAGTATATAATACCTCTTCAGTCTTTAGTTTTCCACGGGGGAAATTCATAAAAATACCAGCCACATTTTCACCATTTCCTCACTGGGATGATTTATAATCTGATGAACGTTTACTTCGTAACATGATGGTATTTACTTTTTCAATACATTCCACTTTGACAGTTCACCGGTATTAAGCTAAAAATATTAGTAAATTGCAAAAATAAACACGGCTCACGTCAAACAAATTACTGGTGGCAAAGGCGACGTGCGGTAAACAGTTGTAAAACATTTTGTTTATGTGAATTCTCCAGTAAGTACAGTTCACTTTGCTGTGTTGTGTAATGGGACAGATATTTTTTTTGTATCTCCAAACTGAGACTTGACAGTCACTTATTTTGATCTCGCAGACGGGCGAATCATTAATCTCACTTCATGAGGTTCAAAAGAGCAGGCGTTACTTCGGGGACAATCGAGTATTTACTCTTATTACATTCGTTTTTTAGGGTTTGTCATCATCTCTTTATTAACAACACTTCTTTGCCTTATTTATAAGGCCAACAGACGAAAAAACAATGACGTATTTGTACAGTGTACACTGTTACCGAGAAAGTCAAGGTTTGCCCAATAAAATAAGTTTGACAGTATATTTCTGCTAATCATGATGGATACAGCAACTAGGGGCCTAAGTTATATATACCTTCGTATTTACGTGAATCATTAGTCATTGGTTTATTTATAAAGAAGGTCATGTATTATTTATTGTGTAAATAATGAATTATATCAAACTAAGAAATATATTTACAGTTATCGAAAAAAATTCTTCCATATTGCAATTGCAAATATGTATTCATAATTATGTTATTTCAAAACAAGTCATGCAAAATATTACATAATTCAGATATACAAGTAAGTATACTTGTATTTCTGTCTCTACCTGACATTCAAATTCGATATTTTTATTTGTTTCCATTTCCAACTGAGAATTTTCCGTGTATATCTGCATTTATTTTACAAGTAGAATACCAATGTGTTGTCTGTACTCTGGTATAACTCGAGGTATATATTTATATGTAAAGCTTAGTTTTCGCGTTTGAAATTTACATTTTATTCAAATTGTATTCGCTACAATAATAGGACTGTAACCTAGATCTATCTATAGTTAAAGTCGCGTGTCTGTGTAGTTTGTATGTAAGATATGTTTGTACAGAATTCTATATTCTGTACAAATATTCTCAGATTATTCTATTATTATCTTCTATCTATCGTCTGTGTCATTTCTATTGTCGTTCTTTTATTTAGCGATGATTTTTGTTCTATTCATCTTAAATCATCAATCATTTTTTCGCAATGAAAACCAATAACAGTATAAATGTATATTGAAAGCACTCATTTATCATTATAGGCTGAAAACACCCACATATTAATCTATAAAAATATAATCTAGAAAATCACTTTTATTTCTCATTTCATTAATAAATGAAATAAAAAAAATATGAAGAAAAGTAAATGATTCAACGAAAGAATGAAAGAACAGTAGTATGATTTTCTTTCCAAAAATTGTTACAAAATTGAAAGATACAAATGTAGATAATTCTTTCAATTATAGAACGATTCGATAATGTAACCAATGTTAGATTCTAGAATTAAATAGTTGTATGACGAAACAAACAATTTATTTGTTGTCAATTATATTTGGATTCCACGAGAATTAACTAATTTTGCGTGTTAGAAAAGTATATCGATTTAATTCTAGATTTAAAACAAATCTATATGATTCTCAAATTAAACCTTGTTGATCGGAAATTAATGTTAAATCTTTGCAATATTCTGAAGCAGAACACATACTTTATTTCATATGGTATGAGAGTCTAAAAACGAAAGTATCGTTTTTATATAATATTACCCATTACATGTTACTTTTACTTTAAAATATCCATTGTACATTATTATTTATTACTCCATTAAATGTATAAAAAGATTACGTAAAAATCTCCATACAAACATTATTTATACTTTAAAAAATATTCGATTATAAATTGTTGAAATTTCCCAGTACATTTCCAATCATCAGTTACAATTAAATATTAAACGGGTACTTGAATATTGTATTTGTAATTATATCTGCCAAGCTAGGGTTTTAATGAATTTTTGGTCCAATTGTGGTATATTGCTAAATATATACAAAAATTACTTCGTTTTATTACAGTGTTTTGTTTTAAAATAGACATGTTACGTACATCATTGTATTATTTAAATATAATAAGATGTACCTGAAGATGGCACAATTAGTAAAACAATAGTACATTATTCACCAAGGGAGAGAAACACCTTATTTTTCCTTGGGTGTAATTTGAAGCCCGAAGGCGAAACCAGAGGGCTACAAATACATCGAGAGAAAATCGGTGTGTATTTACTCGAGACTAGAAACACTTAATTTCATAAAGAATTGTAATAAATCTGAGCGAAATTACAATATTTAGAAGCCTTTGAGATGTTTCCATGCAACGTACCATGACAACATACATTTGTTTACAAAAACTTCAGTTATAATAAAAACTCCCCTATGGAAATTGTTGTCTTATTTCGTCGCTAGGGAGTAAATGCTTTACATCTGTCACAATTTTGATGCCATAGAAACCGACTTCTACTCGCGGCTGTGGAAAAAGTAATTTATATTTTGATTTCAAAATGAATTCCTACAAAGTTGAAGAAAGAAGCTATTTCATATTTTAAAATATTTTGAATTGTTTCAAAGCTTACTAATGTTAATACGTGTATAAATGCATGAAGTACTTGTTAATTTGAAATTAATGTTTATTTCGTGCTGATTTTCTCCGAAAGTTTGCGAACAACAAGTAGTACAAGAGAGACAGAGATATTCTGGTCACTTTGCCGCCACCGTAATTTAGAACGAAACATAGTAAATAGCGTTTCGTGTTTGTTTGTGATATGTACGGGATTTTCTACGATTTTCCAATTTCGCTCTGGCCTGTGTTACGGGAGGCATGAGAAGAGAGGTGACTACTGACTAGACTCCCGGTGCGAGTTGGCGATACTAGCGACAAGCCCGCGTGTCGTTGATTAATTCAGTTTTGCATTATCACCAGCATCGCGTTCACGTTCACACACGTCTAACTCTGACGCCGCGCAATTTGTCACCTGACCTACCAGGCACGTACTCAGCCCGTGTAAAACTTCGATTGAAAACCAAAACTGTTGTAGGGCATTTTAAAATGACAACTGCGATTTCCAAAAGTTTAATATAGTTTTTCTCGTATGCAAAAAACTTCTTCAAACGTGAATCGTGAAGAGATATGTTAGGGAGAGATTTTTAGTATTTTTTGTTTCTATAATTCAAACTTCAACGAACAATTTTTGTCCTACTTTTATACGATAAAACAAATACACATCATGAATGCAATTTACATTTCACATGCATTAAACTTTAATCATTTTGCCTTAATTAAAAATCCTATTTTTAGAAAATTCTACGATGTGGCAAAAAAAATTTTGTTAGTTTGCTCGCGAAATTCAGAATATTCGAGTTCTGCTGTTTCGCAACAAATATGTGAAAAGGTTAACGAACAAATATTTGTTTGCATACGTTTGCAAAAAAACAATTGATGCCTGACTTGTCAAAAAATAATAATCTTGTTCATGTCAACGTTGTGAAATATCATTGATTTTTTCGTTCCATATACAGTAAAACTTCCCTAACTCGAATCACCATTATCCATAAAAAAATTCGACTTAAGGAGACTTCGCGTTATGCAAATGTTCTTCAAAACTAGCGAATTTGTTTAAAGATATTACAGTGGTTTAATCACACACATTTTTATTGAATCCAAATCGTACATACTAATTGCAGTTAAAATATTCAGTAATTTGCCACGTTCCCGTTGTTGCTCAATTGAGTAGGCCGTCTTAAGATGAAGCAGCAAACTTATAAGGAATAAATGTGTATGTATTCGTTTACAAATAGGGACTTTCCCGAACAGTTAAAAATTCAATACGAAAAAAAAAAAAACGCAGTTTCAGGCAAGGGCGTGTTTTTGTGTGAGTGAGTGTTGCAATCAACTAGTTATTTTCCTCATCTATATTTTTGTACAAAAAAAGTCTACCACCTTTTCGAAAAAATCACAACAGAACTTTGTTTTTATTTTTTAGTTTACATTGAAACTCAACAACTCGTGACAAGTGAAAAGGGATTCACCGAATAAAATAAAAGACAAACGAAAAGAACCAAACACACAAAAAACATTAACAAACAGGGATTCCCCATAAAAATTCGACTTATTGAATGCACATGCCAATTATTTTATTCGAGTTATGGAGGAATTCGAGTTATAATATATTGTTTTATTATATATTTCAGATATAATTTACATTTGTTTATTTCTAAATTAATGCTTCGTTTATTTAAACAGGAATTTGTAATTTTTTGCTTGGAAAAAAATATATTCTACAAATTGAATCCCTGCAAATAATTAAATTTAAATTAACACATTAAATAATCGTGGACATTTGTAATTAACTTTTAGTTTTGACGATGATTATGCCCGAAGGGTGACGATGTTCCAGCCCGAAGGCCTTCGGCCCTAGAGAAGGATTTCGCCCGATAGGCATAATCATCTAATAACACCCGTGATGCATACAAGACTTTCTATTACACTTTCCTATTATTTTTATCAAAAATAAATTGCCTATGACAGTTCAAAATAATTGCGACATATGCGTTGCTAAAGACTTTATTTATTTATTTATTTATTTACTCATACAATTGGTTTATTCTTGAAAATCTCGTCGACTGCATTACGTGTTTTTGATAATATGTCAGAAGATATTTTAACCAGAGCGAAGAAAGCTACTGAAGATTGATAACCCACGAAATCGAAGGCAATTTATGAAAGTATTCAAAATATTTGTTGACTGGCAGAAAATAAAGTTAATGATAGCAGGCATAATGATCATTACGCCCGCTTATTGTGCCCTGGGTTGTTATGGGCTTGTTTTCGTATTTCGTATCCAAGGTGAAAACAGCTAATACTCGCAATAGACAAGTGTCATATAAAATATAGTGTAATATCATCAAGAGTTTTCAAGCTATTTTTAATTGTAATTTGTTTTAATTATATGTTTCAGTCATCTATGAAAACAATATTATTCGCGTGTTTTATACATTTACAACTTTTTTTCTAATAATTATTGCTGTTCTGTTAACTGAGGAATTTTGTGTAATTACAGTGCGAGTTGTTTTCTATGTAAGCTATAATTTCTATACATGTATCAATGTTACCTGGCGATGTTGGTTGCTGCTGCTGATGTTAAAGAGATCGAATTACATATTTGTTTCGTGGTTTTACACTGTGCTACGTCAGGGTCAGCCATTTTGTTAACCATGATGTTTACACCGATCTAGTAAGATCTAGTACGGGATCATTTTTGTTATTTGCTTTTCGTGTTTTCACTCTAACGATAAATGAAACTAAGAAATAACTGTACTAACACGTATATTTCTACATTCGTATTATTTTTTTCACATACATATCTTTGAGAGAAGTGTTGTCACACAAGGTGAACTAATGACATTACGCCAAGTGAATCGGATGGAAAGGCGGTGGGATGTAGGGTTACCTGAAGGTACAGGTAGAGCACTCGCCCGGCAAGCGATAGGTCCCGGGCTCGGATCCCGGCACTGGAACTTTGATTTTCTCATTCTGTACCTTCAGGTAACCCTACATCCCACCGCCTTTCCATACATATCTTTATTTCCTAAACCTTATTAACTTAAAATAATATTTAAATAAACTCTGTAACGTTGAAAATACGAGTATTCGAGATTGTACTGTGTAAAACTAATTTTCTCTTGGGATTGATATATTCTTAACATTTTCGTTGAGTACAGAAAAATATGTAATTGCTTCATGAGAGTTTTTAATTTTTAAATAATTTCCTCTTTTGTTTCAATTTTAAACTGATATTTAGTTGCAGTTTATATTCTCTTTATGGATTCGTAAAACAATAGACAAAAACATTTGAAACGTTTAACAAAGTGCAAACAAAACATTGAAATGTGGATACCGTAAATGTGGATAAAAATTTGATCCGAGCAAAACATAAACAAAAGCGAGACGAAACATTGAATTTACCATTTCAGCACTATACATGTTTATTACACATACGTAACATTTAAATGACCTCTATAGTGTCGACTGGAAATGCTGCATTTGGTGAGATACATTTGGATGCGCGTGTATTTTTGTGTAATCTAAATGAAACACATTCTGTTTTTATATACCACACACTGTGATTTTTATAACAGCCATTACCGTCAATATATAAATGAAGCATTATTCTACTATATAAACCCTGATCAAAATAGATGTAATGTTACATCTTGAAAACTTGTAAATTCATGGAAGGTAATATTGCACAATTACTATCGTTACGAGTTGAATACAGTGTGTATATTTAAACATTAATTGCAACTATATTTTCAAATAGTTTTAGTAGTGAAAAAAAAGGGAACCAATGTAATTTACTATGTACTAGGAAAATCAATACATTAATTATGTATGTATTTTGTTTCACAGACGGTAGCCAAACAAAAAATATTTTTATTATTCTAAAATTGTGAAACGCAAATGAGTCTGCTTAGTTTCCCGGTAATTAAATGTATGTCTGTGTTGAATAATTACATACTTGAATGAACTCTACTGCTGTATATATATATATATATATATATATATATATATATATATATATATATATATGTGCTAAAATTCTGTGGCGAAATTATCGATATTTTAGTTAAAATTCCATCCGTGTAACATGCGCCAATATTAATATGTAGCTCTGTTAGATAACATAGGAAATGTCATAGACATATCACATGGGAATATGTTCAAAGGGACGCTATCATTTTACACATTCATGACATACATATCTGTAATTAAATTGTTCGATTATTGTAATAAATATATACGTTAACAATATTACAGGCATTGTATAGTGTATTTATAAAATATACAATTTAATTCAGAAATACACTGGTTCTGTATTTGAAAAATAAAAACATGTGTTGTTGTTTTTGCACTTTTTACTAAATGATTAAAGAAATTAAACATTTGTACTTTTTAAAGTATATAATTACGAGTCCTCGCCTGTAATTTCTTTAGCAATATATCAGAAATATCTCCTTGTGATTTGGCTACAATTGAGTATAATTTTGTTTCTAATCTTTGTATCCTTGAGCCGGTCATTCACGAAACAGACCTTCACCTAAATATGAATTGTTCGTGAGCTTAAATACAGCCGTAGAATTTTTCACTTGAAATATTCAAATGGAACATTGATCGCTATGATATAAAACTACTCTGGTCTGACTTCACACCAGAGATATTTTAATAAATACTTACAGATATTTGAAAAGTTTACGTAACGCAGATAATTCATCCGGCTTGTTCTCTCTTGTTGGTTTAATGTTTGTTGACGGAACCAGCACACAACGGATGATTGTATATATCAGGGAACGTCAAACGTTTACTGATATAATACTCCTATTATTTTACATAAAAGATTATTCGCCGAAAGCATCCCCTGAAGGTAAACTAGATATTAATGAAGATTCTTCGTTAATAATACAATATTACGAAATGTATCGTCTTACAAATATGTCTACAAGCAATATTTTATAAAAAATACATCTTAAAATAGAAGTATGTGTGTCTTTACCTTTGGAGTGTCATGAGGGTCGTATGTGACCGCCACTAGGTTTGTCATATATGACCCTTAGAGAGAAACATGTTTTACGCATGATTGCACGCACACCTTAACATATTCTACATAATATTTCAACATAATATGTAACGCATAATAAGAAATTCATGTTGGCGCCACGGGCACCCATGTAAAATCGGCGAAAGGGTTTTAATAATTCATAGTACGTACTTCAAACAGAAAATTGTTACTCTATACATAGCTACTTGTAACTTAAAAATGCGCGATTATAACTTGTTTTTATTTGTTTATATCAGCAACTGTCAAATGAGTGTTTAAAAACAAAGGAAAGTTTGTACACTAGAGTAATTGCTCTAATATATTGAAATAAAAGTTTTAGATGCGCTCTCTCTCTCTCTTTCTTTGGTCTTTCTCTTGCTCTCGCTGTCAGCGCTCTGTATGCCTGATGGTTTGGTTTGAAGCTATTTATAGCAACGGTTTGTAAGTTCAACGTTGGTAGTGGTGGGGGAATAACAAAAGCACAACTTTGTGTACGCCAGGTGCCTATCAAAACCCACCTCTGTGCACATGAGTTTCAGATCTGTTCGTTCCTATCTTCCGCTTTCTGTTATCGTAACATTTAACCGGAGTATTTACAAACATTTTTCATTGAAATATTTCACATTACATATTTTAACCTTTTAGGTAGTGTAGATCAGTGTAGATATTTAATTTTCTATTAGAATATTATATATATATATATATATATATATATATATATATATATATATAATCGGTTTTATATTTATTTACTTATTTAAAATTTGAGATATTAAAATTGTCATTTTTACCATTGTAAACGAAAGATTGTTTATCTGTATTGCTCAAAGCAGTTTCTTGGTATTGATTTTACCATTTTCTCAAACAAATAACTGTAATTAACTAGTTATTTTTGAGAATATCTAAACTACGTAAGATATTAGCATAGTATTTTCAGTGTAAATTAAATTCGCATCTACTATATAAATCGGCGATTATATACTTACGGGATTCTGAGAATCTTGTAATTATTGTTAATGCACTCTGCTTGGTTTACAATTAAGATAGTGGATCTAGTGCTATAAATAACATCTGATGTTGAACTAAATTGAGCCAGACATACAACAATGTTACAGTTTGTTAACCTATAAAATTATTTCATTGTAGACAAAAGCAAAAAAAATATAAGAAAATTTAATTTGTCAAAAGTTAATCAATTAGATTTACTGACATTTGCCGCTTCTTATAAATGTTAGTGATTTTCTTTATGCAATTTAATATATCAAAGGAAATTGCGGTTTCTACAAGACCGAACTAAAATTCTGGAAAGCAAAAAAAATAGTTAAAAACTTCATTAGTCTGAACATAAAAGATGCATTATAATTTATTCTATTTTCAACTACAGTAAAAAAAAATAATTACATCTAACGTCAATTAAAAATTTATCGTCAACATTTTACAATGTTTTACTTTTAACGTCGAAAAGTAAATTATTATTTAAAATGTGTTTTTCCATTGATGGGTAATACGTCTATCTATTGTAATAAAACGTTAATTTAGCAGAAATTGTTCCGCTTTTGGTATGACGTGATTCAAAATACATTCATTCAACTTAAAGAGTAAATTTAGTCCATTATATCCGAAAGTTCACTATATGCGAGTTTACTTTATGCGGATTAACATTAGGTGTATTTAGTTCGGACTGAGAGATAAGTTCGTTATATGCGAGTCTCTACTTTAAGTGGATTCTACTGTATATGCCATTGTAACGTACATGATTTTAGAGTTTATTATTTCTATATTTTATATATACTATAGACATCGTTTGCTCATTAATTATGTTATAAAATATTGACGATATCATTGATTTAATGTAAATGTCGGTTATATTTTACGCGTATGCAATTAGCTTATATTTAAACATTTATCATTTGTGGCTTTTGAATTATTTATTATATAAAATATTGACATACGACAAACACTGATTTATATATTATTAAAATACTCCATACATATAACAATTAGCAAGTTTGTACTAGTAAATATTTTAAATGTAGAACTGTCATTTCATTTTATCAAAACTAATAAACTAATGTTCTACTAAAAATAATGACTGCTATTTACAGCGCGATACTAATGGCGCTACTAAAAGCTACTAATTTTTTTCTCTAAAATTTACATTGTTGCTATAAAATACACAATTTTCCCTAGTAATAGTGTCAATTTTGGTTGGAAAAATTTAACTGCTCTTTGCAGCGTCATTAGTATCCAGCTGTGGATAGCAGTTGTAATTTCCAGTTTACAGATGTAAATTCATTATGAACTGAGCGTGTGTTATCATTAAATATTCTGTATTTACCAAGAATGCCGCATAACGAAGTGTACGTCATTATGATGCTGTTTATTCATACAATCCCCGCGTCAGCTGCAACACAAGAAGAGAGATGAAACGACATCTCCTGCACAGGACGTGGCTGCATGCCAAGAGCATGCTACAGGCGACTCGAGTCCTGCTCGCAGGAAATTAGAATTTAATAATGTCAACTGAAAGCACTACAGTGTTCACTTAAATCACTCCACCAAGTCTAACACTGGCCATCTTGATTGTCACATCAAGCGAGTACAACACACAAAGCTCGTAATCTCATAGCCTTTGTCATTAGACATTTGAATATTATTACTTTAAAATCGATTGTGCAGAATTTAAAATACAGAAAAGATACACAAATATACACAATAATGTTATGAAGAAAAAGAAATAAATATTTATAAATATATGTGTACTACATATTCACAGTGGTTATCATAGAATGATTACCTTCTGTTTTGCAGTGTAGGTGTATTATTTGTGGTTTGGTTATGGTTCTTCAATATCTAAACGGCTGATGGGATCTGTTGAACTGCTTTTGATGTTTCGGCATTCATGTTTGTGATATCGTTAATATGGATCGATACCTACGCACTCCATTTAAAGAAAGTTCAAGGGCTGTTTGGAAATAATAACTTTCAGTCTGTGAAAAGTAGGTAATACACACAACATCAGCAGCCTCTGTAAATGGTATTACGCTATTACTCTTACCAAGGATCAACCGCTTTACTTGATTCATTAACACTTGTATTTCGACGTGCATCAGTACTGCCCGTCACTTGCTGTTTAACTCTACAATGTTCTTATCTGACCGAATCTTGATTTATCTGCTTTACAATTTTATACATGGAACTGTATTGTCAACTGTTTACATTCTGATAAATGAATATATGGAAATTCTATATCAAGTTGGTACCAGCATATATATTGCTCCACAACCAGTATATGTATGTGGTGATGTAAGAATGTGATACGGCATTTGACAGGCAATGTCATTGTTCTACTGTGTCACGTTACAACTAGATCACAATCATTCCTGGTATTCGCATATTCCCGATGCTGATACGAGAAACCAATCAGAATTTCATCTCTCGCTAACTAGTCTTCATAAATAGATTTTAGCTGAAGAGATATCACAAGCTACACAATTGTTTCTGACAGTGAAACTTAAAGTAATACGGCCCTGAATTTGGGAATCCTAAAACGGATTGTTTTAAGTAATTTTAAGCAGTTCTGACTATTTTTGTGTTATTGCCTTTGGAACTATTCAAGTAATATTCTGTATAAATATTCGCTATAATGCATATGTGAAACATGCTGACGTCGTTTCGCCATTATGCGATTGTCGTTACGGTTTCAATAATTCCACACCATGTAATGGCTACAAGCCACAAAGGTATATAATTACACTGTTAATAGCGTCGTATTCTCGGAAGATGTCGTTAGTGTTCTCAAGTACAGTGTAGTGTTGTATCGCTGGCGAATTTCGAGTGCCACATTACATAAAACTTGAAACTCGTAATGGTTCGTTAAATGTTACATTTTACAACATTCACAGATTATTTACTTGTTTAATTATAAATGGGATTTTTTTTTCGTTGAAGACTAATTATGCTTAAATTACTCCGGCCACAATACACTGTAGGTTGTCCATGTAATACAACAGTATAATGTGCACATTTATCAGAACAAGGTAGACATAATGTCCGAGCATTATAAGAAATACATAGTATCACGTGAAATGACCTGTAATCATACTATGACGTACACAAAACAAAAACCATTATTGTTTTTTACGAAGCTTTGACGTCATCATTGAAATTAATTTATAAAAATACACACAACACTTATTTATATAATTATTACTATTTAAATCTCAACAACTTTATTGTAAGTGTATATTTAGAAAGAAATTAAAAACTCAAATGAAATAAGTTAGATGACAGTTATAGAACACAAAAAATAAAAAAAATTAAAGTACTTCAACAGCGTTGACACGATTTTAATTACAATTTACAAAATGGAAAGAAGAGTTTTCAGTTCAACATAGAAGGCAAGCGGACTTGTGTAATTTTAAAACAGTAAGGAAAATTAAATTATGCAGCTTTAAGAGTTCTGTTTTTTGTTCGTAGGCTACAGTTTGTAATTTACTGGGCAAATACTGTCAGAAATTATTTATAACTAATAATATCTATCGGATGAATCCGTTTTTGAACTGTGTATTCTATATTTAATTTCTCTATTTGATTTAATAATTTATATATGTCGAATGTTATTTGCAAAATTGTTTTTAATTAAATAATTTTAGATAAAAATATATTATATATGTGTAGATCGCCATGAGACACACGGTATATATATATATATATATATATATATATATATATATATATATATATATATATATACGTATACGTATATATATATATATATATATATATATATATATATATATATATATATATATATATATATTCTAAATGTCAGTATCATTAATATTAAAATTCTAGTGATTTTTTTTAAACGGGAGGAAATACAATAATGACAAAATATTCCGCGATGTAAATCAATCGTAAAGTGAAGAAAATGCCAAAGTTAAATTGGTCTAGACGCGTTTAATATATACAAACTCAGTTAGCTGTGAATGAATGTTTACAATGCAGTCACTTTTACAGGCGCCTTAAATTCGATCATACGAAAATATAATAAATATACATTTGGTAAGTAAATAACGCACGGAGGCAATTAGCATTGTCAGTTGTTCTGAAGGTCACCGTTGCTTCTTATTTTATTCATTGACTCATCAAGAGTACTTAGTGTGAAATGGTGATAAAAATAGTTTAGTGTTTATTTGAATTTGACTAGTCACCTCGGACTGCAGCAACGTGTTAAGTGTACATCGCATGATAATAGTTAATTTATATTATTACACGGTGAGCAAGTGAAATTAGCAGAATGTGTTAACAGTTTGTGTAACAGCACTTGTACACTTTGACGCAAATATGTTTCGAGAAGCCTGTTCTATGTAGAATGAAACTGATGTGCGTGATGCGTGTTTAATTGCCGGCAATTAACAATATGTTTGCTTAACTGATAAAGCAGAATGGAAGATGGATGTTCCAACAACTATATCTACATATGTTGTACAAATTCGTAGAATGCGAGTACATGCATTCAATTATCAAATTGCATTATGTATTCTATTTTCTCATACACATCAAGCCGATAGTTGTCATACAGTTGTAAATTTGACAGGTAATATGAAACCTTTTAGTAAGTTCTATTTATGTTCAACTATATATTATTACAACAACTTTCGGTTAGACTATGTGTACCCGATTTAATGTTACAGACTCTATAATTCATGCATGTGTTTATAATTCATGAAGCACCCATAATTGTTCTTGCTTGCTTTGTGGTTATCAGCTGTTACAGCGCAAAGCTGTTCCTCTGGTGTCAGGATAATACACTGCAGGTTTAAATCCTGCTTTTGATAATCATATACGCGACACGAATATGCCTGCTATTTTCAGTGAAAATATGCTACTCATATTAATCTTTTAACTAATCAACTTATAACAATGAGATTGCACTGTAAGTAAAAGTAACATTAAAACTTGTTTGATATTTATCGTCTACAGAATTCGATAAATTATAAATGTATGTTAACCATGATGATATTGAAACAAATACATTTTTCCATTTATTGCAGACATAATTGTACTTTGTATTTCATCGTGTAATTATTTCGAACAAAAGCCGAGGCCTTATAAGTCTATTCAATAACTTTATCCGTTATCAATTGCGTAATTATATCAAGTAATGTTTATTAATCACGATGCCATGAAACAACAAAAGATGTTTTAATTAATTTATGTAACGGGCTTCTAGTAGATTTATTATTAGCCGTTTTATTACACGAATAATTACTATGAAATACGTTACGGAAAAGTTATAGTAACGTCGTCTTCGACATGAAAGGATATTAAAAATTTTACGGCTCAAGAAAAATGTAATAACCATATTTTATACTTTGCATGTGGATATACACGAATTGTTAAACTAATATACGAATATAGGTCCCGGAAGAATTCAATATCAATATATTTTGAATATTAATATAGTTCAACAAAATACATATTTAGAAAATACCCTGTATATTACCTGTCAAATGGCTGATTGAAAAACAAAACATCACGCCTCAATATTACAAAAAAAATTAATTAATAGTATCATTCATTAATTTGTTCAACGCGCGCGGCTAACTGTGACACTCGAGCAATTATTTAAAAAATGTTCTACAATACAGAATGAATGCCCAGTGAATGCGTGTATTCACGGCCCCAAAACATATTAAAACAGTTCGACAATCCAACAATTAGTTAAAACTTCTCACAACCGACTGATGAAATCATTGGGCCACTGTAACTTCCCGTTGTAGCGCGTAGAGTGAATTTTCAAATACATTTTACAAATTGATTTTCCTACATTGTAACAAATTTATTATTGTTATTATGGGAATTAATTCGGATTGAAAAAAAGCTCTTAATGCAGATATATTAATTTACTAATTGATACTAGAATACCAATACAGCTTGTCATTATTGTAGGTTGTGTGTTTTTAAGTAGTTGTTTGATAAAATAGGTTATAAATGTTATCAAAACGCAGTTGTAACATTGTGAGTATATTCCTTTGGTAGCGATCATTAATGTAATGAGAACTAGATTGTGATATTTGATTAAGTGTAGTCAGGCACGCCATAATGGTATCACATTCCCATGTAACAACATAACATAACCTTACTAGTCACTACATCATGCTTGTATGAACTCTATCTAGGCAATACAATAACTTTCCCACCATTATTCAGTCACTATCTGTTCTATTTATGATAGTGCTTCTATTAAATTTACGGGAAAAAATAATGCCGTCATTTTTCCACTAGGGACACATTTGCTCAGTCGGTAACAAAGAGCAGTCTTTGCTCGATAGAGATTGCATGTTATTTTCAGGGAATGAATATTCTATAAATAGCAACGAGTTGAACCGCGACACGTGACACACTGTTGAACTACAAGTATAACGACACAAGCGAGGCAAAGGGGCGATAGATAAAAAGGTAGTTTAGTGGTGGAAAACTCAAGGTGAAAACCGCGAATGGCAACAACCATTTTACCTAATTTCCAAATGTAGTCTCACGCCGGGATGCTGACTCGCCCGCTCGTCGCATTTGTAACGCTGGTCGTTTGTGAGTCTCCACGCAGTACTAAAAGGTTTTGCTTGTCATCCTCTGGCCGGTTTTTGGCCGCATTTATGCCTATTTTCGTCCTCACACGTGTGAGAATAAAAATTAATGAACAACAAATTCAGTCGTGCTCGACTGTAACAGGACATTCAATATTTACATGGAATTATACTTTTAAAAGACAGAATTAAATTACAGATGTTCTATAAAAATTTATTTTCTAGTGGTTCTCTACTGGGACTTAAAATATGTAGATGAAAAAAAGACCGTTTCAAAAAATATACAACATTAATGGACTATTTCTACAATTCCTGTTCTTCATTTGTGAGCATCGCTACGTATAAATTAGATCCGTCATTTCGTATAAATATTTATATATTCATACCAAGCACTGGACTATTTAGTAATACAGAAACAAATTTCATTTTACACTAAAGCTTCTTGTTTCATTCGTATTCATGAAAATAATGTACAATAAAAAAAAAAAATGCTACAATTTCATTATGAATATTTCTGTTATTTAATAATATTTTATGAGACAAGTATTTAAGAATGACGTGTCATATAAAATGTGTTAAATATCAGTTGAAAATAAAATGAAGCAAGAATTGTACAGCTAAACAGATTTAAATACTATATATAAAATATATTTCTTGAAATTATCACATTGCCACGGAAACGTCATGGAATAGTAATTCGTCACGAGGATAATACGAGAGTTAGCAGGTGTGTGGATATTACTCTTACAGGTGTACATATTTCTAAACGATTGCTTTTTTTAAGAAAAAAATATTTATTACATTAGATTTTCTCCACATGCGTAACTGGTCCCCCATAGTGAAAATGCTTTTCATCGATTTTAACACATGAAGTGCTTACATTGTGCATGTTCCGTGGTTGCCACGGGTAAAATTTATTAGCACATTTTCCGCGTCCGAGTAAAGTTGACGAAAGAAAATTGAGGAAAGCAACGATCTGAGTGCCAGATGAAATATTATTAATTTACATCTTCTTGGTTTTATTCAGTTTACTATTGAAAGGAAAGACAAAAATGACAATTTTTTCTTCTTTATTACAAGAAAATTCCTTGGAATATATTTTATTAAATTATTCCGAATCGCTGTTAACCTAATCATTTGAAAATTTGGCAGATTAACTTAGTATTACATTTGTAGCAAAATGAGTTAAATTGGTTTTTTTTTTCAAGAAGTTTTTCAGTGTACTTCAGGCTTTAAGGATGCCAAATACAAAACTCGTTACCATTATTTACTTTTTCAAACATACATATTTTGTTTTGTAAACAAGATGTTTAGATACCGCCGAGATGTCAGTCATGGTATTTTGTTTAAATTGAATAATATATTGAAATAAAATGAAACGTAAAAGTCGTGAATGTTTATCCTCCAGAAAAGAGCAACTTGTTTAAGATTTTCCGTGGGCGAGACTTGTATTCTGAAAAATATTATTTTGAATTATTGTTGTGTTATACACCGCATGCTCTCCAACCTCGTATTTAATGAGCATATCTTCTAGTTTAATTATGTGTTAGTGTATTTATTCAACAAATATAGTATCGGATAATGCTAGAACTTTGACAATTCTGGCTTTATGAAACTTTGCGTCGCATTTCATTGAATGCGAGAAGATCTCGCATAAGGGTATATAAAGTTTACAGCAGAAAATATATTTGAAAAGTTTTAATAGCACATCATAACGTGAAACATATATGTAAGTGACTCGATCCACACAAATAGTTTACCACAAATACCATTGAAATACGTGTAAGTTTCGTTGACAAATTTATAAGAAGATTACCTATCCATTAATTACTCGCAAGTTGTTCCTAATACATGACGTTCCTATCAGTACCACAGACTACAAGTTACTTATAGTTATTTAGAAACTAAACTATAATCTTCTGTGACGTATCTAAGCGGATTAGAAACTGATTCAAGTATTGAGCCACGAATGAAATGAAGTAACGGACAAGAGAATAAGACATGATTTTGTATTTTGTCTCCTTCGTTTTTTTTTTCCACCAGACTTCAGTGGATCTCAAACAATGAACTTTTGTGTACCAGTGTTTCCGCTCCTGTTGTAATACCCTTTTCGAGTTTGGTTAATTAATCGAGTCACGGACACGGTCGATGCTTTGTAATTGAATTCAATTAACCTCAACGAACGGACCAAGAAGTCAAATTGTATCGCGATCGAAAAACCATTTATGAAAACTAGAAATGAACGATGTTGTGGTTATATTTGGTTTGCAGTAAAATTTCGTTCTCACGACCTGCTTTGATTCAATTGCTGGCTTATTATAATTTTGGTCTTGTTTCATGGCAATCTTTGTAAGAATTAAAATTCGGGTTTTTACGGAACCTGAACAAAGTTTCATTACATAGTGGGGTTAATTAACATTTACACAGTTTGCTGTACAAAAAAAGTGGCTAAATATACAAGCAATCTAATTATGTTTCTATTTTAGAAGATTCATTTTTCTGCTCTGTATATTTTATAATAACCTTTTCTGCGCAGAGTAATCTTTTGTTTTTGTCTGTCAAAGTCGGTAGAATAAAATAAGAGACATCTCTTGAGTAATTGAATGAACTAAAAAATGTACTAGGTTATTGTGTCAGAATACATAAATTGATTTATGTTTTACGAAGAATCAAAGTTATATCCAAGTAATAACAGACGTTACACTGACGCGATAGTATTTCAATTAAAATGTAATTCGCAATGAAACCGGAGATCAGAAGAAATGGTCCGTGTTTTATTAAAGGTTCGCCCTCAATATCTATCGAACAGAATTGAAACATCGTGTCATTATCATTGAAATTTAAATTCAATTTCGCTAGGATTTATTATTCATGTTACAAACGTCAAACCAAGCGTTATAGCATGTCTTGATCGAGTGCTTTTATCATGATTTATTTCTCTGTGGTGCAGGAAAATACACAAAATAAAACATAACGGCATGATGTGGGTATCTGTAAAAGTGGCTTCACAATGTAGAGTCTCTTTCCTCACCCAGTATTAACAGCTGGTACATGTCTCGAACAGCTAAACATACTTCGCCGAATCTGATTTGTTACAGCCGATATAACTGACACAAACACGGGCTCGATTTACACCCTTGAAATGTGTTTTCGTTCCGATATAATATATCCATTTTCACAGATATTCTCAACGATATTGTGGACCAATAAATAGGTATAGAATTTTAACCTACTTCAATATTATTTCTAAATTTATTATGATGATACATATTCTTTGAAATAAGACATATATTAGCATGTGCTAGCTTGACTTCATTATGATATATTCTACAATATTACAACAAAATTCCTAGCAGATTATTTAATGAGCAGCTGTAACAAGTTAAAGAAAGGAAAAACTATCGGATACAAAAATCATATAACCGGAACTTCAATAAAACGTTGTACGGAAACTCGATCAGTTTTTTCTCCCGCATATCCAGACAGATCATTTCCGCGTGACTGCGTTAGTTCCAGTTGGTTACCGTTTGACCATTCTGGTAGAAAGGATCGACTCGGTTGGCGCATTTATAAATACCGGGATACCGGTACCGTTATCTCACGGATCAGACTGACTACAGTGCTTTTTTGTCAAAAAAAAAAAAACGTCAGGACCTGCAATGCAAACAACTGGCAGAACCTTTTATTTTGTTTGCCGGAGGCAAGTGGATGTTGTAGCTAGGGGCGCACCGTTAACTTTGGGGGTGCTGGGCTAATACACGTGGGAGATTTAAAAATGCTGTATATTTTTTTAACATTAAATTTAAATTGTTTTTATTTTTATTATTTTTCCGCGAAGGGGCCTTGTATTCCATTGTATAACTGATTTCGGTAGGTATACCCAGGTATTCTGAAACAGGTGGAATAAGTGTATTTTATATTACGAAAACTATTTTCCCATACATTACATGAAAACTAATTTTGTTACATTTGTTTTGAATTTGCAGGTTTATCAAAATGGTTTTCGTAATAAAAATAGTGATTACTAAAATGCACTTATTCCACCTCTGTTACGGTGTGATAAGTTATACAGTGGAATACTGCACGCTCGGTACGGCTATTGAGATTCATTCTTGAGATCAGTAGTGAACAGGGTTACAATTTTGTTTGGGTCTTATTGTTTATTGAAATATTCCACAGAATTTGTATTGTTAGGATATAGCACCCGCAATATACTAATTATTACAAATCAAGAAGTCAGAAGTATAAATCTGGAAAAGGGTATACCTAGGTGTATCACTCACAATATGAAATCAGAAAAGTTCCTGTGACGAAAGTAATTATTTTCAAAAGCTAATTAATCATCCTCGTAAACGGAGCTTACCAATTTTGAATATAATTTCCCACGTAAATTTGTAGTTTTATATAAGATTACACTTTTACAGACCTCCCTAATTTGCTAGTCTCTATTTAATGAAAATGATCAAAGACTGAATTAATCTTCGTAAAACTTTAACGGCTTCTCGAATTTCCTTGAAATTGATTTTATTCATAAGAAAGGTGTGCTGTCGCACTCAGGCTTTCGTTCGATAGGGACTTATGAGTATGAAGCCAATCGCCTGTTTTCTTTTTATTTTGAAAAGTTGTTCGTTAAATTTTGTGGTTAGATATTTGTATGTCAAAATCTTGGGACTTTAGTCTACATACTTTCTTATGCCGGTATAATGCAAAAAGACTTATTATAAACAACATTTTTAAATGTAGCCTGGCTAGAAATGTCAATTTCTAATTCAATTAATCTTTTAATACTTTTTTATAACGGCACATTCCATAATAGTTTTACGTGAGATTCTTCAACGACAATTCAAACTTCGCGCCTGCTTGGATCACAACAAACTGCACGTGACATACTTGTACTTAGCTGCTCGATCACATTGTGAACTATAGTTCGGTCCTTGTCTACAGTACATTCGCATACAGACTACTACACTGCACGTACGTTTTGCGTATACAATCCAACCTGCACGTGAACCGAAAATGCACACAAACACGGTAACGGTAATTACTAATCACGCTTCGTGGTACGCGTAGAATTTCCGCTTGTGTCGCCTCGCGAACCGGTAATAGGTGGACGAGCGAGGTAATTACATTTCTGTTCTAACTCGTGGCAACACTGTGCAGGTTAGTGCAAGCTGTCATTTAGTGGATGGTATGACAGCCAAATAGAAAAGTTAATATTCTGTTTTGAGTGTAGTGAAACAGATTGTCATTTCATATAATCATTGTGGTGTTTATTGCTCATTGGAACGTACACTTTTTAAATCATACAATTGTGTATTTAAACAAACGATGTGTACATTTTTATATCCTTTATTTTCTAAATGTATGTGATCTTTAGTATTTTTGCGCTCTGTGTACGTGATCCAACGTTTATCATTCGTGGCCATGTCACACTCGACATTTTTGAAATAAAAATCCAATATAGAGAAAACTTGATTTAAAAAACCAACATGTTCTCCTCTACGATACCCGTTTTTATTTCACAACGCGATTCCAGATTTGCATTGCATAAATACGTATCAGCGTTAACTCTGACATGTAACATACGAAGAAGAATAAGAAGTGTCTTTTTATGTTATTTGCAAAAACAAGCACAAAACATTATTGTCAGACATGTATCTCATTTTATGTTCTATAAATTTTCTTATATCTTCCCGCTACATATCTTATTTATATAACATAAATCTTTATTAAAATTAAAATATTTTCTTGTTTAAGTAATAATACTGTAAATGATACTAAATTAAACATTCATAATAAAAATGTGTTTTAATTGGAAAATGTTCTCTTCGCAATACAATTACGTTGAAACAATATTCAGCGAAATTGGAACATGAATAGAATTAATTATATAGGCAAAATTAAATCAAAACATTGTGTTAAATTTAGGTAGTCGCATCAATATTTAACATAAACCATTTATATCAATTAAGCCGCAGGATTGTTAATATTATACTAAGCATTCGTTTGTGTAATACTAAGCTCTGCATCATCAGTGAACACCTAAATTGTATGAACCGAAATATCCCGTGAAAAAAGCCTAGTCAGCACCGATATTATTATTCGCTAAACTGGCGACTGTTTTATTGAAATGCTATGTTATTTTGTGATAAACATGATGCACTTGCATGTAAAATGGAAATGGCAAAACATATTTAAAGAAGCCTACTACGATGAGAATTGTTTAACGTTGAATCAAGTCTTTTACAAACATTTGCTTTTGGAATTAAACTGCTACAAAAGAGTCCTGAATTTTTCAAAAGGCTCTCGACAACATAACGTGCACATGTAAATCTCTAAAGTAATATACCGTTTATAAATATTTATATCAATCGTTTGTATGTGTATCATTTCGGTTATGTATTTACCTTCGGATATTCCAAGATTTTCTCGATTAAAAGTGTACACTTTTAATCGAAAAGTTCGTGGTATATTCATTATATTTTTCTATGCCAGGAAAATACTTGTATTAAAAATAATTGATGATTTCTTAGATACATAACATCACGTCTTTCCCATATTACTGAGATAGCATATACAAACCGTGTTAATAAATAGGTATGAAATTGTATATCTTACAATTAGACATCTGAAAAGGTATTATCTTCTGCTACTCCTTACTAAAAATCTGGATGTAACATTTCAAGTCGAGATATAGAAAATCCTATTGTTTGTTTTCGCATTTCTTGTTTTGAAATATTAATGGCATCGCCTTGGTGATTTGTTTGTCAGCATGTCCATATCTACTAACTTATCTACCACTACGTCTCCTCCTGCCGTTCTGCTTTCCAAGGATAACACTCCTGTTATGTTGTCGCTGTTCATGACCTACAACGGTAAACGTGATTTATGTGATACTCCATTTTGAAAACTAAAATTGCCAAGCGGAATCATGTAAAGAACGAAATAAATACCTGAAGACTTCGTTGACACAAGTGTAAATAACCGTCTCATTCCAATGTTTACACTGTTTACATAAACTTAAATACAAATTTGAAAACTTCCATTTTGAAATGGTAAACAATATACCACAATTACTTGTTGACACGAAAAATATCTTGGAAACTGTTGTACGAATTATATTTCTTCGTCTTCTAAACTTTTTGAATATTCTCGCTGGTGAACAGTGTTTCAGCTGTTGGTTTTTAAAAAAGTTTCAATATTCTTTCTGAAATTACTTACATTTCAGTACAGAGCATTCACAGTGCAAAAACAAACAGTGAAAACAAAATGAAGAAAAGGACATTTGTAACTGTTCAAATAATTGTGGTATTCCTGGAATGTGTTTTAATTAGTTTTGTCGCAAC
Source organism: Carabus problematicus (assembly GCA_963422195.1). Classification (NCBI taxonomy): domain Eukaryota; kingdom Metazoa; phylum Arthropoda; class Insecta; order Coleoptera; family Carabidae; genus Carabus; species Carabus problematicus. The sequence goes on along the minus strand of OY728582.1, from coordinate 3,873,627 downwards.
CAATTGTTACAATGAATTCTCTTACTGTTTCCATGGAAACTTTTGTTTGTGGGAAAAAACTCTATCACTTAAGCAATAAACAGGTGAAATGTATGAGGAATGTAGAATTAAAGAATAGATTTATAGCGTTAATAGTTCTTTCTTTTCTTAGGAAATATAGTCAGGTCGGTAATGATGAAGACCTGCAACTTCAGCATCTGGCTGAAATCGTTAAATTGTTCATTAGCAAATATTCGCGTGGCAATTGTGTTGTTCATTCATTACCTCAAGTTAAATCTCGGTCAACTATAATAATCTTACAGCAGCAATTAGTAACGTGATCGGCGAGAGAAAGAGAGAACTCGAAAATCGAGCACTGGTGTGTAATTCTGCGTAAAATTACCTGGCAACGTTAGTCACTTCACAAATGAACTCTTCCACCTGACCCTTCAGTCCATCAACAAATGGCGGAAATTCTACGTACTAAGAAATGGTGAAACCGTATTAATGATTGCGCATCGTGTTATACAAGAAATTAGTTCTAAACCTGAAATATTCGCATCCATTGCCGAACAGTTTCGAGTTGCGAAAACCTACGTAATTATACAGTTAATTGAGTAATCATGCAATTTTCCGTATTGCGAATCTGCTTCATTAGACAACCGAATAGCTTATTTGGAAAATGCAAATGAGCATTTCTGTAGAATATTCGTTTAATCATTTCTAAACCGTTATGATTCAGTTAATTGTGAATATCCCTGCAAAATGCAAACCTATGATTTGTTGTCTTATGAAGTGCCCGAGGAAAGTTTGTTAGAAGGTATCAAGCTTTGTCGACCATTTAATTCCTCGTGTAAATGTAATAAAATGTAGACGAAAGGAAAACGATCTTATACCATCCAGAACCTCGTTTTACTCCGGCGATAAACTTTCTTGAAAGATTTCATTTTTGCACCCTGAAACTTTCATAATTAGATTTATTGTCATGTCTCTCATATTTTCAATTTTCGTCGCCAGCAAAACATTCGTTCTAATGTCGTGTTATTACTGATTTGAGGCGAAGTTGGACTCGTCCATTTACTTCAATAGGAAGTGATTTCATCTGACATAAGTGTTCGAGGTAAAGAAATGTTGAATGAATGTTTTATTACTGTTACAAATGAAAGTAGTAAACTTTTAGAACATCTAGGAATATTACTCAAGATAACTAGGATTCATTTTATGAACAAAATGTTTCATTAAAATTGTTACAATTTACAGTGTTTCATCTAACGAAAATATTTTATACTAAAACGTGCCAGAAAAACAAATTGCAGAAATTGATCTTCTTTTTGTTTGTGAAAAAAAAAACTTGTTAATGAACTCATTTATAATCAATCACCACTTTTGAAATAACATGGAAAAACAATTGACAGCCAGTGAAAACAACCAAATGAAGGAACAAAACAGCACTGACGCGATAATGGACTTTACTGTCGTTAGAGTGCAAGAGCAGCCGTCACTTAATCATATATTCTGCGGGTAATGGGTATCAGTAAAGCAAACTATTAATTACCACAGACGTACTCTGAATGTTAAATAAATAATTCACAGTTGCTGACCGCAGGTTCATTCCGAACTTTCTATGGTTAGAAATTAAATTTTGAAACACTTCTAACCACTGAAGTTTCAGTGCTTTTATCGTAACGTTGTTAACATTTAAAACGACGTAGATGGAACGTAGCAATGGTAGCGGTCGTTATTTAAGCTGCTGTACAGTTTCAACATAATAATTCCATATGTTTCTTTTTATTTTCAGACAAATCCAAAACATGGAGATGGAAGAAAAACTACAACTAATTCAGGATCTTCACGGGCCTGGTTAAGCAGAATCACGCATTTCAAATCATTTTCCACACTACAGCTCTACGGTAATACTGTTTTAAGAATACACAAACGTACGTGCCCATACATACATTTTGGAGCGAGCGTGAATTAATATCCTGGTGCTCTACGTTCAACGATTACTGTGGATAAAAGAATAACAAGAATGCAAACTCCGATGTTGAGATCCCTAAGCACCGAATCACATCGGCGCGAGTGGAAACAGAGACTGAGTCTGAGAGGAAGTCGACACCGAGATCCGGTGAGTTTATTTTCAGCACATTTCCTGTGTGAAAATTAATTCTATTACGTAAACATTATGTTTACTCTTGCGAAATTAAAATGTTCCGACATGGTTGACACACCGTGCGAAGGCAGATTGTCAACATCAATATGCTAGGAGTCGAACGTAAAGTTCATCGAAAATCTGGCTGGTATTTCTTTACATTTACCAAATATTTCCATCGGATTAAAAATGTCGCCACCAGTAGCAACCTGTCTTGAATACTAGCCAGTTCCTTTGTTAAGCATTTTCCACTTTTACTTTTTCTCCTTTCGGCAAAAGCAACCTCTTTAATCTGAATGAAAAAATATTGTTTTATTGTGTCGTCTGACAAAAATGGATAATAGTATAAAAATGTTAAGTGTTTGCAATGTGAAGAAAGGGTCTTTCTCGACTGTTCGTAATTATCGAACCAGCAATGCACTTTTCCTTCAGGAAGGTGAACATTTAAGGCCCTGTGAGGATGTTTTGTTTTCCTTTTTACGCACTTTTGTTTAAAAGCCAGCACCGTAAGTGATTTATGCCGGGCAAAGTGGATGCAGTGAACACAACGATGAGTCAGAACATAACTTAAGATTTATTACATTTATACTGAGAAGAAATGAATGGTTATTTATTTTAACGTTTTTAATGAATCTCAGTGTGATACCGGGAGTAATTAATATTGCTTCCAAGCGTGCCCGAGTATTTAATATGTATAGTCTCGTCTCATCGAACCAAGATACTTTAACATTTATCTTTATTTTCGAAAATTAGTGTATAATTAATTTGACTTGACTTTCAAAACAGCACAACGCTCGTCCCGCGTAATTGAATAAGAGATTAAGTGAATCAGGCGGTTTATCGACTCAATTTCTGTTTAAATGATTACGTATTTTTACAGTCATATGAGAAATTTTGAATCATTTTAACAAAATTGTTTTCTTTCTTGCAATAAGTAACCTAAAAGTGGTACATAACAAATGTGCTTGTTGGAATGTGAATGGAGCATGAAGAATCAGGTAAAGTACATTATTCTTCAAGAAAACTCTTCGATCGATCCCAGTATCTATATCTCTACGTGCTTCTGAGAATTATTTTCCTGTGTACTTTTTACATATTTTTCTCGATTTGACCCTATTTCGAAAACATCCTCTTTGTGATGTGCAAATAGAGTAATAATTACAAAATCATATACGTTAAGTTAAAAAAAATCATTTGCAATTTCTATTTGTGGCGAGATTAAAATACGATTTTTCTACCCATTTGCGTAGGTATGTATGTATATAACCTTTTATTTATTTTTAAAACATACGATGTAAAATGATTTACGGACATCAAACTCGTTATGAATAGTAAATATTAACAGACGGTGTTTCAAATACAGCAACGATTGGATTCCATCAATATCAGTAAAAAGATATACGCATATAGGGAAATTTAATGTTTCACTGTAAACAAAAATAGTTGTTGGTATTACTGCAGGGTAGAGCACGTACGTGTTTTATAGTTCATTTTATTGAATACCTATTTTGTTTAGTTTCTGTTTTTGACACTAGTAATATTTAAACAAATTGGAATAAAAATTTCAAAATTTACCCGTTTGCTAAACAGGTTTCATATTTGTAATGTTCTAATTTTACCTTCATCTCTTAATATTACGATTTTAGTTATTTGATTTGATTTTTAACTAGGAACTATTATTGCGTATGGATGTGTAGGTATAAAAACACTTTTAATTAAATATTCATTGCATGAAATCCTCGGCAGTATTTGCTGCCTTTCTGCTTGGAAGCTTTACGAATAATCCATTTAATCTATTCGAGTACGATTGACGTGGTACAGTCGTGAGAGAGGCTTTGAATCTTTCGACTGTGTAAAACGTTGTCGCGCATATTATTAACTGCTGCTTTCAATATTCACATGGCGTTACCAATCTGTACATTGGCAGTTTCTGCTCTAAATTTCATTGAAAATGTCCTCCTGCTAGTGCGTGATTGTAGAATACGGAAGCCGTAACGATGCAAGACCACCAAAGTCATCTTGGCGTGGCCCCAATATTCCACAAGGCTTTCAAAGATCAAAGACTGCGCATAGTCTAAAAATAAATTCTCACCATGTCTTAGTACTCTTTTGTCACATAGGGAGCTGAATATTGTAACATAGTATTGATTATCAATACATACTTCGAACAGCGTTTTGCTTTAACGTGTAATAATATATCGTAACCTTAGATAAAAAAAAATTGTACTGACAGTAATTGCATATCTATGATAGTATATACTTGGAATTTTCTTCCCAAATCGATGTGGAATAAAGAAAGTTGAGTTGAATATGTGTAAACGTTCATGCAGAATGAACAAAGAATGATACGAAGTCTTATATTTACACAGCATTCAATCGGAAATTGATTCAGGCGCAACGCAAATGAATATACGGAATGAAAACTATTCAAGAAGAAAAACAGAACGGAAATAAGGTTTTCCAAAGCACACACAAAGACCATTTGGACACAATGGATATTGAAAGTTAGCTAATCAATACAGTGACAATCATTGAAATGGTAATATTTCATATTTACCTTTAGATTTCTAAAGAGCAACCTTAGTTGCTGTAGGAGTATAGTTGATTGACTGACATACCCTTAATTTTCGTGAAGAGCATTGATGACGATCTAAATTTGATGCCAGCTGATTATGAAACATGGCTAAGATTGAATATTATAAGTTCAGGTGCTACTCTTGAAGATTACATTGAGGTGGATAACCAAATTTGCACATCAGGCTTTCTTACAGACGACGACATTATAGAGCATTACAGCTCTGAACCTGTGAATTGTACTTCAACTGCAGTGGAAAGTGATGACGAGGGTTCAGTAGAAGAATGTATTCAACAGCCTTCCAAGAATGATGTAGCGGATTCCTTGAGATATTTGAATTTACATTTGCAAACGATTGATCACTAAACGGTTTTACTGAAAATATCAGAAAAAAAGTCAATTTTCAGAAACATATTACTGAATATTTTAATTGAAATTAGTACACGATTTGGATTCAATGAAAACGTGTGAAATTAAACCACAGTAATGTCTTTAAACAAATTCTCTAGTTTTGATTAACATTGCTATAACTCGAAGGCTCTGTAAGTAGAATTTGTTTTGTATATAATGCTGATTCGAATTATGCATATTTCACTGTATATTGTCCTGACAGCGAATCAAAAGGAACTTTCAAATTAATTTGCATCAATATATTTACTTAGGAAAAGGTCGCTTTCCTTCGACTGAATTGGTTGTTAGTATTAAGTTTTGAAAACAGAAGCGCCCTAAGGGTAGGATATAATATAGCGGCGATTTCAAGAGTTACTGTATCAAAACAGATATATTTTCTACCAGAATTATATGATTGGCATGAAATAAGATATTCTATGTCATTCCTTGTTATAAAAAATTATATTTATGAAAAAAATAATTCGATTTTGCCTCGTTTCAATTCAATTATATCATATGTCATTAGTTTTATGAAAGCAAAACTTTTCAAATAAGTATACATCTTCCAAGTTTTTACTTTATGAGCTGAAAGACGAAACATTCAGAATTTTTCCTAATTAAGTGCATATCAAACTAGCCTTGGGCAGAACTAGATATTGAACCACGATCCTTTATAAAGGCTCTACTGAACGAAAAACGAAGATTAATTTCTATTCCGTATTTACTTTCCTTGACAGAGGAACAGTAAAGGTAAAATAGCGTAGTTAGTTGAATTCTGTTCTCAGATCATTCCTCTAGAATCTTCTGTTACGCAGTCTTTCTTTTAATAACTTTTAAATTACGATTCAAATGAACTAGAGCTGATAAAAAAAATGACAATTGTTCATATCTGCTGTTTCAAAGCTATTTTTATAACTGCACAAAGAATCACGTGATCCAAACAACTACATTTGAAAAAAATAAATGTATATATTTATTTGAATTGAAAACATTGGCGTTTTGTTGAAACGATCCGTGTATTCTACTGGTTTCATGGCAACGACCAACGGTTGATGGTTTCTGTTGTAACAGTTCGTTCCAGACTGCTGCTCCTGAAAGCTTTCAGTTTTCACGGTTCTCAGGCAGTCGCGAGCTTTGCAACAAAGGATGCATCGTTACAGTTTACATTTATGCTACAAAATGTGAACAGTTGCTTAGCATTGTGACATGTACGTACGTACAATAGAAAAAGCATAGTCGAAAATGATATTTCTCTTATGAATAAAAGTATTGCTTCCAGGAATCAATGGTATATGTGCTTTCAAATAAATAATATCAATCTAATTCAACTGATTATTTTCACAGGAATTGCAGTGTTTTAAATTTATTATCCTACACCACTGGTGATGTTTTGTCTATATTACTGTTTTATTTTTACGAATCTAATTGAGAGTAAAGGGAACTGTCTTGACTGTTGAAGGTACACCAACAAGTTGCTCCTGCAATGGATGTTGTTGAACAGACGATTTTAAGAAGGAAATTATTCCGTATTCCATTTCAATCTTTTACTGTTATGAAATAAGGACTTATTTTAAAATTATTATTACACATCTGTGAAACTGTGTTCTTAAAACAGTTTATTTCCAAGGACATGGCCAGCTTAATTCGTTCCAGGAGCTTGGCGATAGGGGTCAGAGCTTTGTAAACAACGGACTCCTGTTGGTGTACCGAATATGCACGTTTGTTTGTCTATACTACACACTACATGCTTGTGCTCTTGGTCCCTAAGATTGGCTGGCATGAATTTGTAACTGCATATTACTTGTTTGCCTATCCATGCATTGTGAATTAGATTGAGCTGTGAGTGTGTGTGTGTGTATGTAAGCTGACTAGACCAGGACACTACTAGATACATCATTACCGGATGTAGTAACAATTGTAATTGTAACTGTACTACCGTACGTAATTACACTGCTCAGGAAACACGTACTACGCAAAGCACACTGTTGTCGATGAACATTTAATGGCGGACATTTGCAGTTTAAAAAAAGCAAATGACCTCGTTATTCAAAAACGAAAAATTGACGTTTGACATTTCACTTATTAATTATTAATTCCGATCATGTTCTGTGGCATATTATACGAAAACAGATTTCCTTATTTCGGTAATATATTTCGGCGAATACCAAAGATAATTATCATTCTAAACATTGTTGTGTTTCCGGTCGTTTCAAGGAAGAGAAACACTACCGATAATGGTGTGTATTTTCGTTAACATTCCATTATGTGCAATCTCTTTTGGTCTTACATCATCTACTCGTAATTAATTTTCCGTGAACACGGCAGATCATATTGCGGTTTCGGCAAAATACTTCTTCGTCAAATACATTAATTTCTATTCAATCAGAATTCATTTAATTAGAAGTTTGTAAATTTATTTCGGAGAGAACTTACTGCTTTCGCTCTTGGCATACATGTATAACCGAGGCAAATTATTCTGTATATTATTTAGCTGATCGAATTTGTACTTATGTGTTTAGTATCAATCAATTTAAGCATTACTGGAAAATTCACTTTCTGATATAGATTATGAAATGTTGCTTTTGGTTGGGTCCAATATTAAAAAATGAAAAATCTCTATGTAACAGTACTTCAATAAAGCCCAATATTAGTTATTTCATTTGGAGCAGTGCGTTGTTTGGTAGATTTCTTTTTTTGCATCAGTGAACTAATTAATTATTTCTGGTGTGTTGAATGTCTCATGGGTTGACGTATGCACTGCACTGGTCCATGTTAAGTAAATGTAAATGTTGTGTTTGTACGAGTAGTCTACGTAGTACTAGGACAGCAGCAGTGTTACATACATACGCACATGTACACAAAATCTGCGATGTGTTTGTAATACAGGAAACAACGTTCCCGAGTAATGAATGTCGCTGTGAATTACTGTGGGCCAATTAAGGACCCTGCTGATGTCATTATGCGCACATATTACACATGTCAGAGCCAACGTGATTGGATAATAAAGACCACACAAGAAGCTTTGTTTCCTGTATCACCATTGTTCCATATGCCACGTCACTGGTCTGGACATTGCTATATCCGTTAAACGAAGAAAAAAATATCTGCAAAGTGCAATTTCAATTGACAATCTTTAGATTGTGTTTTATTTGCACTTTGAAGAGTGCACTACACTCGTCAAGCAAGGCACTTAATGTTTCATTTTCAGTTTACGATTGTCTTTTAGTAGTATCACATCTACGGGCGCTATCTGTCAACTGGTATCGTCACCGTTAAGTGCCAATATAATTGTTTGAATTTAATTGAATTTTCGTCTTATAAACATTAAGTTTATAAACAGAGGGAATTTAAATTTCATTGCATTTTTAAGTAGTCTATATGATTTTACTAACATTGTGAATTTTTAGAAAACTTAAATGAATGCTCTTTACAGTAACTTTGCTTGCAGTAGTGTTCAGCGCCATTATAGTCTTACTAGCACATGTTGTAACGTGTCTGGCTTTACGGATACTTACAGACAACCATCAGTGCCATCCTTGTTTCGCTTAACGGCGGAATTTGTACTAAAATCTCCTAATTCCGGGCTCCAACGGCGTTGCACATCCGACGTACAAGCCGCGACACTCTAAACACTAAGCTGACAATTAACACGCCACTAAGCCAACCAACACCAAAGAGTGCACTAACTGCGAAACACCAACCATAATCCCACCCCTGCATCTAGCGATAATAACATATATTATATAAATAGTTCTCTTGTCAAACAGTCACTGATTTCAACAGCTCAAATGATTTAAAAACTTTTTTTTTTTTGTAGCGCAAGAATTCTGTCAAATTCAAGTTCAGATTTGAAACATCAAAGATACGGATATTTCGGATACAGATTACGTTGTTTGCATTAACGCAAAATGCTACCCGGTGCACACAAATTCCCAACAGCAACGTTTCAATTTCATCTCACCGTAACTCAATCAGTACAAACTTCCGGTGCAGGAGCATCGCTGTATATAACAGGAAAGATCAACTCGAAGTTTGTACGCTATGTGTACCCGCATCTGCCGATATTAATTTATATCCTGCCTCTTGCACATTCACCATATACAATTGGTATCCAAAAATATCTCCGCGTTGTTTACAAATACAATATATTTTTGTCCTAATCATTAACAGTGTATCGCAAACGAACATAACCTAAGTTAATGTTACTTGGCACAGGTACTGCGATATTAGTATTCAAAATAATATTCCAACGGGAAATTACTGTGTTTCGAAGTGGCACGTGAAAATTGTTCGTAACCAACACCACGTAGCTGTCATCTAATATATATCTAATTAAATGGAGTGTCAGTGTTACCACTACAAACACGCTTGCACATAAACACACACATGTACACGCATGATAATGTATACACGCGCGCTATTTTGAGTTGTTGCGAACCGACAACTTGCTCTGTCATTCCCAGTGGACAAGCTGCGAAACTTTGTGATTGATTTGATGTCGATAAAAGGATTTGCAATGTTGTAACATGCGTACCAACTGTACAACAGCACCTTGATTTCCGGTTTTCACGCATACCAACCTAAAATTCTAAATGTAGCCGTGATTGCGACTGGCAAAAATGGCTACGCATAGACGTGCCGTGTTTAAAACTTGAAGGGAACATCATTGATTAGTGTCGGTGACGGAAAGCAAAAGGGAAATACAATTTTACAACACTATTTTGCACGCATTATCACCAGATTCCTGTGGAACTTAAATTAATCTCACAAACACGCCACAGCGCTTCTCTCAATGTGTGGTTAGAATTCACAATAGAGGTGTGGCAGAGTGAGGTTATAGTATATAATGTGATTGTTTATGTGTATAAGCATACTGTTGACGCATGAAGACTAATCCAGTTAGTGACTGGTGAAATTTTATTACATACAGCATTAATGCAATCATATCACGATTTATCGAGTTGGTTTTAATAGTAAATTTACTCTACATTGTTTTGTTAATTGCTTCAAAGATCAAAAGCTGCGTGAGATGAATACATTATATTATATCCCAAGTAGAGTAAATAACAAATATTATTATAAACAAATAAATTATATTTGCTAGATTGTTTGCTTGAATTTAATTTGTGAAAAAAGTTTTATTTGTTCAAGTAATGGTAATGATGGTTTTAATTTTTTATGAACTTTGCATAGCAAATACGTTTTTACGTAGAAAATGAATGAATAAATACGTTTGTTTAAAACGGTAGAATATGTTGTTATTACAACTGGGAATTGTTTTATCAGGGTGGACCGCCTTTGACAATGATATTTATGCAACCCGGTTACCGTAATGTAATGCTGGTCACGGTACGTAAATATATAGACGGTTGATATAGTTTTACAAAATTCAACATTTTTTTCACGTCGCTGGCCACCGTATGATTAAAGGCACGTTCTGTTGATTTGCATATTTCAAATTTACGACATGCATTTTAACATGTAATGTTCATGATCACTTTAAATGCTAATATTATTCATAAACGAAATCACATACGGCTCTTGAGGTAACCGAATCCGAACTGAATACACGGGATATACGGAAATTTAGCATCCAAATTGTGTTTATTTACTGTCCTTCGGGGGTGAAAATATTCTGTATGTGTGTGACGAGTTAATTCAGAATTTCTACCGGGTTTGTGTATTTAATTTTAATTGGATATTTAATTGCTTCAAGTAATGAGTTATAATAAATGAATTTAGATACTAAATACATTACATTTTACCTGCTTTTTGTAGTATACGAAGGTAACCATTGGTTGAAACCAATAAAAAGTAATTAATGTCAGTTATATAAATAACCGAACAACGGTCTAAATGTTACGATCAATCGAAATACATTATACACCGTTTATTTTCCTATGTATAACAATAGAAACGTATGTACGGCTTTTATTGTATTTTTAGTTTGTAATTTTATCGAACATTTTGCTAAAAATAATTCGATTCTTTGAACGATAACTATTCTGTTGTTTTGCATGGATTCTGTAGATTTTGCTAAATAAAATATGTACATTGAGTTGTATTCGTTTTATTACAATTAATTTCGAATTATAACAATGAAATAACTGGTCTTAATTATTTTTAGTCTCACCTCATTTCTAACCTCCAACTAGCAAGATATTTCTTACATAATATAATAGGTACATGTGGGTACATGTACACGGGGAGTAATTACTAGAAAACAGCACAGTAGAAAGAGATGTAAAACAAACTACAGTGCTAGAAAATCAGCGTCGGGCAAGGTAGTTCAAAGGAACAGACACAGATAGTACACGATGCTGAGTCAAAGGTCATTAGTGGTTCTAAATGTAGAGGCCACAAGACCGCAAAGCTACAGCCAACTACCACGTAACACTAGTAAACTCAACCCATACATGTATGTCCATTAATCAGGGTCTATCGAAGTTCTGCGCAACAAAAACCTTCGCTTTATAGCGTATAGAAGTGTAGGATCATGATTTGTGCGGTTATGATCATCAGTTAGAAATCATCTGGGTTCAAATATGTTAGCACAGTTTGGTTATCAAAAACGATATGTTTAAAAGATCAATTTAGATGTAATGCAGTTTATTTCATGAAGATATAAACTAATATTTCGACACATAGTAACATGTAATCAGATTATCCAAACCGACGGAGCACAAAAATAAACGTACACTGAAGTAACTTCGTTAATATACGGTGTATTTGTTGCTCCAGTTTCTGCCACATTCACCGTCTTGAAACACAAATATTCAAACTGCAAGTTTATATTGTCCATCCGTAAATTTATGCTGATCCCAGCGAACATCCTATTTTATTCCGATGTGAAATAGCGCATACATTAACTAGTATATACACTGGCTGTGTGCTCACGATTCTGATATGCATTTACATTCATTCCATACGTGTTGTGAACTATTTGAATAATGTTCTACATTTAATTAACACATGAATGCCGTTTCATTACATATTAATCAACCAAACTGTATGTATAATCAGCCACAGTATCAAATAAACGTTATGTAAAACAGTGTTCAATTATTTGAAAAACATTTTTAACCGTTTTAATTACCTGCGTAGCGTCAACAGATACAAAAACTAGTTCATAGATGACTTCTTTGTATTCCACTCGTTTTTGTTGATTTGTAATTTGAGAGTAATTAATGTACGAATGCAATTGACGTAATAAATGGTGTTTTGCGGAGTGGCAGAATTTCGCATAAGCTGCGTGCATTCCTCACCAGCTAATCACTTCCAAAATTCTCCAGCTAAATTAACAGCTGTACTATCCAAATTTCACGTCTACATTGAGAATTCCTAGTAGGTACAATTAGAATTAAAATTGATTACAAAATACTTGCAAGTGGCTGCTTTATAAATAATAATTAAATTACATGTGGAACACGAAAACAAAACTTTGGTTTCATTTACGCCACTTCTCAGGAAGTTTCGTACATTTAATTAAACATTCTATTGCGTAACTCGTTATTTCACTCAGCTGTCACGTATTTCTGTTTGTCAAAGCCTACTAGAACTTTGTTAAGTTTTTTTTGTTATTGATTTGTAGGCTAGATTTTTTTCTCTCTTATTTTGCTCGTTTTTGCATAACAGTGATTGATGGTTATTGTTCTGCGTTTGAGGCTTATTCTATATTCTTAGTCGAATTTATACTACTTCATCACAAAAATTTTATATTCCTGCTGTTTAAAAATTAGCATTTTTTTCCCGCATGATCAATATGAAATGATTTATAAAATACGGACTACTTTCTGTGGTAATATCTAGTAAAAAACATATCTACATTTATCTTGGTGTAAAAACGACGTGCGTGAAAAATGAACCCAATATTTTCTCTGTCGCGATATTGTGTTCCAGGAATCGTTGAAGGCCGGGGTAATGTGTATTCAATGGACGGGTAATGCGTGTGTTCAATGTAGCATATACGTAGCGTGGACGTTGCGTAAACAAGCGATGGAATTCAAACAAAAAGGGTATTTGTGTATCTTGTCACGCAATCCAATTGCACGTTTACATGTTATTGTTTCGTGAATATTTTCCAGCGACCTTTCTGTTCAAAGATCCGGAAATTTGTTACAAATGTACTGCCCCCCCCCCCCCCCCCCGCAATAGCGTATTAAGGGAGTGTGATGCTCTTGCACAGAATTACCCACTGTTATTTTGAAAGAAAATATACATTAACCTAAAAATAGTTATTTGATGTTTCTTTTGTAAACTTTTTTTCAGTTATATACGTATTTACATTATATGTACTGATACCTGATTGCTTTGCAGGAGGGCAATCGTCTCGGTGTCGGTCGACGTTGGGCTAGCTTGCGGCAACATGTCCGCCATCCACCAGGATTCGAACAGCAGACCTCCAGCGGTGTATCGACACCATCTACGGCGAGTCCGGTACCGGAACCGCCGCGGAAATCCAACTGGGAGGTTATAGAACATTTCACCAACAACTCGAAGGGAAAGGGCAGTCTCTCATCCAGTCTGATTGCGGTAAGGGTACTCCGTGCTATGTCGCACGATTAATTATTCATCTCAGCCGGTAATACAGAGCGCACGGGCAACTGTCTCAACGGACACCGATCATGAGACGTGCACGGCGTATCGTTAGTTGAAATATTCAGCATGCCATGGTTTTAACTAGAATGATGGCCACTAGAGTAATCTAATGCGAAATTTTACGCAGCTGTGGGATTAATGATTATATTGTCCGGATTAAAAGTTGGACGCACGCAAAGAATGTTTTCGCTGGGATAAAAACGAAAACTGGGAAAGTTGAGAAAACGCCACGGGACACTGGAACTTGCGATGTCCTTTCAAAGAAAACTTCAATTCAAACAAAATAGACTTTCATTGATGTTTCCATTTCGGTAAATTTTAAACTGTTATTTTTTTTACTTAATTGATCAAAGTATAAGCCAATTTTTTTGAAACTATTTCAAGTTATTTTAATGCATATTATAATGGAGCAAGAAAAAGAATCAACCTTCAACAGTAACTGAAGGCTTATACTAGCTTATCGTAGTGCATAGGAAGAATATCCAGTAATCTTTCATTCTTCTAGTCATTTCCAATAAAATTCCAATCCCTTTATGTCACAAGAAATTTATCACATGAAATTTATAATCCCCCGTGCAAGCGTAGTAATAAATTGTTCATGTAATTTGAACTGACACTTATAGCACAGACGGCCATCTTCCCAGTGTTGTACTGCACTTGTTTTTGAGCAATGGCGATTCACGTATGAATATGAGAATTGTTTTACATACGGTAACACCACCAGATAATCAACACGGATTACTATTGAGTCCAAAAACGTTTGCGAAAAGCTTTTTAATTCCACGTGAATTAACCTTTATGTTTTCATGTAATCTAGCTTAAAAACCGATTTTATTATCGAGTTCTATTTTCGTTGCTGGAATCGCATATTAGTAGATTTAAAATGGCGTGGCACACATAACGTAGGTTTTTCAAATTAAAAATTCCTTTGGAAAACACGGAGATTATATATGATGCTTGCGTCGCAGGTTTCAAAAATAAAAATCATGTTCAACGATTATTACAATGATAGATTACGCCAACATTTCCATTCTTGGCCAGTTTCTATTCAAATTTGCATGAAAGTAAATCTTAAATCGATTATGTTAATATAAGAACCTTTTTCACTGTGATTTAAATAATCAATATTGGGTAAACATTAGCTGTGAGAAATTTGAAACAAATCTGGAATATATAGTTGTCGATAGTTTTTAAAGAATATCTGCATAAATGCAAAAGATTTTGACGGGTACATTGACGTAGGTCGGTGAAGTGGCTCGTACTGCGAGCATTAAGGAAGAAACAACTGCAGGATCACCGAGTTTGGAACTGGATTTATCTGGTAGTCCTGCAGAACCGGGTCAAGGTCGACGTGGCACCGTTACAGGACAGGACTATGGCGGGGCGGATGCAGAGTCGGCACTTCTGGTGAAACTCGGCGACGACACCAAGAAAAACGAGACGATATGTTGGAAATTGAAAACAATCGTACACCGGTTATGCAGTACACACCAATTCAAGAATCTGCAGGTAAGAAAAACATTTATTTTTATTTCTTTCCAGCTCTTTTTCCGGTTAAGCATCAACTTTAAAGTGCACTCAAATTCAGGAAATATATTTTTCGTTGGTACTTTTAAAAAAGACGCTTAGCATTTTTCCACGGATAAGTATAACTAACTCGATTTTCCGTTATAGCATGTAATTTGAAACTAAAAAAAAACTTCGTTTCCTCAACGAGATGAGGCAATTTGATCCGATGCGAAAGTCATTTTATCCTTTAATGAAAGTAGAAAAAGAAATTATTTACAAAGGGAACAAGCTTGAATTAATATAATATCTTGCATTAAAGTTTTATTTTAAAAATTTTAACTATGTACGAGGTTATGCAAAATGATTGACCATCACATGAGTTGAAGTTTGTATTGTAATCAGAACTTATTTCCATTCTCTATGCGCCAATGCTAACTATCTATCACAGTTCAGTATTCAATATCATAACGGTGCGGCAAACTAAAAATCAGATCGAAACGGCACTGTCAATCATTTTGCATCATTTACTCTAAACAAGAATCAAAATATGAGAAAGTCTGCCAAAATATAGATTACCCTGTAGCTGAAAGAAATCTTGTATATATGTATAGGATATGCAATTAAATATTATTGACTTTTTGTGTTCATTTTAATGTATAGTACTTTATTGTCTTGATTGATGCTGAAGCCATTTCATTATAGATTCTCTCTTTGTACCCAATAAAAGACTGTACGACACTGTCACATTTAAAAGTCGTACAGTAGTATTAACTCTGCAATGGTCATCGTTTCTTTGCCAGTGGATTTCGTACTTTTATCGTGTAAAGCGTGTTTTCGATCGCATCCATTTGTACACTTGACTCTCTGGCGCGCGTTTAATTACGATTGGTTGCCATTGAAATTCTCAAGCATTTCCAACTGGATTGGAGTGTTCTCTCTGAATAATTAATTCCCTTTTTGTTCATCACCAGATTTCCGAACCAATAAATTAATAGACATTTATTTTAAAATAAGATTCAGAAGTGTTTCGGAGAAGATATCGTCTAGAAATGTGGATTTGAGCGAATCAATTGCATTGAATTCAAATTGATATAGACGAGATAAATTTTGTAAAATTTCTTTGGAATAAGTGTTGGTTTTCTCAATTTTATGCTCCATATATGAACGAAGCTTATGAACAATTAACTACAGGAGCTTTGCGAAATTATAGAATAGAGTTATAGAGATTTCTGATTCCCGATGTCGACATACTCATTGTACTCAACAAACCACTTGAAACTTCACGATTCGCCGGGAATTGTACGCTCGCTGTACACGCAAACTATTCGTGCGATATTGGTTGCATAAACAGCCGGAAACCGTGGTGGCAGTCGAAAGGGCATTAATAGGTTATTCACATAACCTACAATACACGTGCTACGCTATTATGTGATTCGTGCTCGTAATCGCCTTTGTTGTTTTTGACCTGCTTTTCCAACTGTAAATTGTTGTTTTCAGAGAACTTGAAAATAATGAAAAATATATTAGTTCCCTTTGACAGTTGGAATCATATCTTATAGTTTTCACGATAAATGCTAGGCATTATTTTCCGTATTTAGTTTATGAAAGAAAGAATTGCTTGGAATTAATTGTTGAGAATGTTGGATAGTTTTTATTTTGTTAGATTTCATCAGACCATTTCCGTTTTACTTCAAGTGACTGTTACAATGTATTTATGATTTAGCAAATGAAATGGTTGAACCCAACCAGCAGTATTTATTCTTGTAATACCACTTTAATCCTCTGGTATACCTTACGGCTTATTATGGCAAAAAGTCCGCTTTCATTTTGTGGCCTGTAGAACATTCTGCATGTGACAGGTCTCGGACTGTGATCCTTGGACTATTTCAGCGAGGTGTAGCGAGTTTGGTCTAGCCTCTAGTGTCCTAGTCCTGGGTCCCGGAGTCGGCCAAGGGTGTTTGGCAGCCCGCCAGACGGCCTCACAGGTTTTGACACGGCGCCAAATACAAGCAATCAATACTAATACATGTTATCTTACAAATACTGCAACGATAAATCGACTTTTTATTGCCACGTTTGTGGCGGTTACACGGCAATTAGATTTTACTTATCATTTGACGCGCGTGAGTAAATACATATATAAAATTGTAATTGGTATTTTTAACCAACAATAAATCGTTTCATTTTATATCTGCTGTAGAATAGGACGTATCAAATCAGAGAAATAAATTCTTTAAAGTATCTCGGGAATATAAATATATAAAACAAATTTCCCAGTTGTAAAAATATCCGGATCACTCCCTCATGCAATTATAAACCAGAACTATGTAAAAAAATAAGCAAAAATGTTTCGCCGAAGTATTAATGATTAAATAAATAGAACGATGATAACTCTTGGGAAGGAAAGAAAATATTAACTGCAATTTCCGGTCTATCGAACAAGTGATGTACAGCCAATTAGGATAATGAATATAGGACAAATAAAATGTCTCGTGTTGTCTTTTTTTTGCAATTATAATAATTGCTAGCGGAAGTTGACTTGTCATATTATTTACGTTGATACAAAAAAATGTTTCTTGCAAGATATTAAACTAAAAATGTTTTATTTAAATGTATTAGCGCTGATTTTAATTTTATTAAAATAAAATCACATTCATTTCTCTTTTTTTAATCAGTATCGCATGCTATTAAAATAGAACAAATGTACTCCATAATTAATGTTTTAATTTACATTCTTGTCGCACTCCTACACGAACGTATAATTTAAAATTAATTTTTTAATTTACCAAGTTTACGAAGTAATTACGTACAATCCGCACACTTGTCATGTTCAACCGCATAGCGTAGTATAAAATTCTATTAAAGCTTTTCAAAGTTTTATTCCACTAGTAATTCTCTGTTCCGTGATACCGGACGAATACGACCGAGTAAATGTGAACAATACCGATTAGTGCCAAGCTTCGTCAATACTACGTTACTTCGAAATGTGATTCTATACGTTTCTGGGTAGCGTTCGTTACGCAGTTCACAAGAAAAAGGATTCTATCCTCAATGGATAGCATTTATGTTACACGTTTCTCTACGAGTTCCTTGCAAGGACGATTTTCAATCAAGCGTTCAATCCACGTGACAGCTTTAAACGGCGTGAAAATATATTTGTCGTTTATCCTTTTTTTTTTCGGCCACTCGTCATGGAATTTTCTTCATCACACCTTTTCTTTTTCTACTCAGTGAAAGTATTACGAGTCGAGATAGGATTTTGAGCTTTTTTTTTCTATTTTGAAAGGATTCATACATGTATGTTTTGTGCGTAGATATTTTAATCATTTCCAAGTGACAATTCTACACGAAGAAATATTCTCTATTGACAGGTGGAGATGTTGTACCAGCGGTACTTTCTGCGAATGAATCAGAGCAACATGACACATCTGTTGGCGCTACTGATTATTCTGTGTGCGTGTCTTCTACTCGTTGCTGGCGCTGAACTAATTGGACCTGGTGCAGCCGGACATCCGACGGAAAAGACGACTCGTCTAGTCGCTCTGGTTTTTACTCTAGGCTGTTGCGCTGCTGTTTACGGAGGTACAGTATCATTCAAATAGTTTATAAATGAATACATATCAAACTGAAATATTTACTCGTATTACATAAAAGCAAGATCAAGTTCGAATCAAATTTGTTTTGGCCCAGAAGAATTAAACATCAAACAAAAATAAATCTTTACGGATATTAATTGAATCTTGCAAAGTGTGTAATTTGCCTTTTACCAGTCAGATTATTGTTAATTAAAAAATGAACCACAAGGTCAGGCTGGTAAAGTTTTGTAATTAAATTTTTACTGGATCTGAAATTGGATTGTATGGTAGATATTTATGGACAAACAAGAAGTTTTTTGAAAGTTCTAAATCATGTTCTATTATTCAGGATACATTGCTTCAACCAACTTAAAACTCATTGTGACCAGTTTTAAAATGTATAAAGTAATTTCTTTTTTTTTTATTGCAGTTTTAATGACCGTCTTATCGAGACCGGCGATGAATGAAGTATATTTAGTGGTGATATCGTATATAGTTCTGCTCACATTCCTAGCGATGGAGGTAAGCAATATTAATAATTCATTTACTTCGTTTGACATTTCATTCATTTGACATGACACAAATCAAACATTTTTATGAAAGTTAAATATATATGTACATAGTAGAGTAGTTTGTACTGGTTTTACACATGGCATTCTGTATATAATTCATATAAAATTCAAGATAAATATATACTTTGTTGTTTATAAATTGAATTGGAATATATAATAAAATAAACATATAAAATTCAGACTTGTGAAATGAAAAGAAACTGGAGAATATATCGTTTTGCATATAACCATTTTCATCTATCACGCGAAAGACTGCCTACTTTAAAAAAGTCACAATTTGAGGTTATGTTAGAATGTCATGGGTTCGCGTTTTATTTTTAACAAGCCGCTATCCAAAAATACCCTTTTTTCACTGTCTGCCCGTCTATCGCAGGTTTGTCTGTCAATGTTCGCCGGCGTACGTCGCCCTTTGACCGGTACAGCAGCATCGTTGGCTTTTACGTATCTGACGTACGCACTTCTGCCGATCCGACTGCGTGAAGCACTACTAGCGGGCGTTATATTAACAGTTGTGCACGTGGCGTGCAGCATATACTGGGGTATACCTACACATGTGACAGGTTATGGCACCACCGGTACGGCTGCTCAAGACGCATTGTGGACGCAGGTGTGTAATCTACTATTCCTATCATTACGAACGATACTTCCATTTCTTCATCACACTCCAATACACTTAAAGTGTATATAGAGGCTGACATGAAATTAAATACCTTTTTGCTAAATCTTTATTTAGAATCTAAATAAAGCTTTACCATGATTTAACAGCCAATGGTAGAGTAACTACTCTTCACTTGTTCAAACAGTCATCTAACTAAGCTTTAGCAGCACTAAGTGCTGGGTAAATATGAAACTTTTCAAGAATCCGACAGTGTATGACAAGAACTGTCTCTCCAAGTACACGTGGCACTTCAGCATGGCAGTATAATTATACCGCAAGCTTCGTGCAAGCTTGTATGACCTCATTTACTTGTATAATAAACAGCCATTGTGTGCGCTTGGTAACAAACATTGAATTCAGACCGATACCTTGATAAATGTTACTTTAAAAATGCAAGAGGTAATTGATTGACATTTTCCGTTATTGAAGAATGACAGTACGGCGTCAAAACATTTTATTTATTCAATAATATTATTAACAATATTCAGAGATCAAGACTGCTCGATAGATTTAATTATACACAGTAGAAGCTCTCTTAACCGGTCACTATGAGACCGGATACCGGACTCCCTGGCAGGATAGCAATTTGGCCGGTTAATCAGACTGATACGTAAATCACAATACAAACCAAATCTATAGGCAAATACCGGTCAAAATTAATGTATGTACATAAAAACATTAAGTATATATTAAAAAAAATTTAATACATATACAGACCTAAAAGAAGTCTGATATTTTTCTGTGTCGTTTTTTTAATTGTCTTCTTGAAGGCAAAGTTTTCGAAAGAAAAGCATTCCGGAAAGCGGCCGGTTATAGCGACGAGCGGTTGATCACACAATAACATGCACTCTCAAAGGCTTTGTATATCAACAAACTGATATTTTACAAAATAATAAGTAAAGTGAATTTGATTGTTCTACTAAGTGAAAAGATCTCCGTTGGGATTTTGTGAGAAACGAATTTCTTCCGCACCGTTTCAATTTAATTTAGAAATTCGAATTACATTTTTGTTTTCGCGTGTTTGCCACGGCTGATCAAATATTAGATGTGAGATCGGTCTTCCAGTCGTTCTATCAAACCACGAACTGCTGGGTTTGCCTTGTGTAGAAGAAGTGACTTGTTGAAATCAATTTCTCCCCACAAGAAGCTTGCAGTGTAATATTTAATGCGGTCAAATATTAGTTCCTTGTTCGATCAATACTAACGCGAACGTGAAGAAAATTTCTTGTCTTCCACACGTCAGTGTATGCGCCCCAAGACAAATGCCATCGCAACTTAATTCGTCTTATTCCGCCAATAGAGTGGCTGCCAGTTGATCGGTTCCAGATTGCGAACTCCAACTAAATTAAGTCTAATAGCATTGCTCCTTTCTTTTTATATTAATCTGTACTTTTTTCTACGACTCTTGGATTGTTTTTGATAGAAGATTCTTTGTGCTTATATATTAATCTAATATTGAGTGTGAAATGATTGAGTTGCAGTATAATTTCTCTGGCAGCAATAACAAACAATTATATTATTATTTATTTGTCCAATAACATCTGTAAAACAATATGTATGTTTTAATATGAATTATATAATATTTTCAAACAATCTTGAATGTTACGTTTATAAAATAAATATTACATTACCTTCTTACACGTGGCCAAGTAAAACAAGACATCTCGCCAACAAGCATAGAAAGTTATCGACTGTGAAAATAGCATCGCTGTTCGATCGGTAATAACTGTTGCTCTCTTGCCTACGTACATATTGTTTATTGCTTGACAAGTTCTCTCTGGCTCTCTCTGACGTCAATGCACTTATAAGCGCCGGAAAGATATTAAACTTTATGTTGAGCAAATGTGCTTGCTGGAATATCACTTCATGATAGCGGAACTATAAAAACTTTATTGTATTTCACGGGTGAACCGATATAAGATATCTATATTATACGCTAACAATGTTCATTTTACATAAATGGTGTACTCTTGTCCCTTGTCAAAGTTATTTTCCAGGTTATGGCCGGAACCGATAGCAGAGTTTAATGTTTATATTTCTTGATGAGCTTTTATGAAATGTTCCACGTTAAATATTCATAACCTATTTATCTGAAGTGCATTGAAACTGGTCGTAACTGTGCAAAATTAATATCAAGATGATTAAGAATTCTACATTGTAGCTGAAAGAAAGATTTTTTTATTATTTTAACGTTTCTGTGAAGTAGTATTCCTTTTATCAAATACAATTTCAACTATCAAGTTATGAACAAATGTTTAGCAAAAGAAAAATTATTAATTTTAAAGTCATTTAAAATGCACTGAAAATAAACTTTGTTTTGTAGACATGGAAAAACTTTCAAACTACGTCTGAAAACAACAAATCGTTACACAAACGGAAATTCTAAAAAAAAAAACAAAAAAACTAGTAACAGTTAAAACTAACTGGCAAACTTTATCAGCATTTCTTCTGCAAATGAAACGCACAACGATAAGGTCGTTTTAGGAAAGTAATTTAAATTTTCCAGAACACCACAAAACTTATTTGTTCATTGTTTTATTTATTCGTAAGCATCTCGGTTTACTGAAAAAAAAATAAACAACTGTTGTCTTATGTTGAACATGGATTTCTTGATGTAAACTTAAATTTTAAATTCATACTTAAAAGAAAGTGGTTTTTTTGTGAAATAAAATTAATTTACAAATTGATTTTACCATCCTGGTATTATGGAAAGTGAAATGAGATTTGTGAAATTCAATGTTCCAGTTCGAAAATACAATTATAAGCAAAACCTTTAATGGCTTTATCCAGTTTTTATCTCTGTGGCGGATTCTACATAAACGAATAATAAATTCCGAGCAATGAAAATCAGAAATGGATTACGTCGTTATCGATTCGTGGAGATTTGCCAAAGATAAACTGGTTAGAAAAGGGGGATTTGAGAGCAAATCAATCTGTTTTGATTTCGTAACTGCTTATTTTGAATCAATTTCATATTTTGTTTGTACGGTCTCATCCACTCTCATCATTCATATAGAGCGTCGGGCAGATCAAATCCAAGTGGAATTATGAACGGCGCAAAATTGAATCTAACGTTAACTGTTTCCGCTATCGAGGGAAAGATAACTGTTTCGTTTCCGATATAACCAGAGAGAGATATGATGCAATATAAATGCACGTGCCCATAACTGCGTTATGGATGCGTACAAAATTCATGTTTTGAGTAGGCAATTATAACTACTGCTATGTCAAGCGTGAAATATAACCTTACTTTTTGTTCCAGAATATTAATGACATATAGTAAACAGTGTAGAACACTTTAAACAAATACCTGCTTGTGTATATAAGCATTATACACAGTCGTTTGATTTACAAGTTGAAAAAGTTTCAGCTTGTACAAAAGTTTACTAGAAAAACGAACGAATATACGCAGAGTGATAAAAATAAAACTTGAATGCTTTATCATCATTACGTAAAATGAAGTACACAGCATAAAGCAGAATTTATTTCAAGTATTTATCATTCTTTCATTTATACACTTTAGTTGATGAATCATCCCGGAGTTGTGTGATATACACAAAATGACAATTTGAAAAGATGTTGCATTAACCAAATGTTTCACATATCTTGCAAAAAAAAAGAAACCGGTCACTAATGAAATATTTGTAATACAAATTGAGTCGCAAAAATGTCTCATTTGCTAGTTATATTTTTATTGTTTCTATTGAAGAGGAATTCATTTTAGAATAGTTATCTATTCAGCTCATATACCGAGTGATTCAGAATGATTGACCGTCACGTGAACCGGAAACAGTTTGTATTATGATCAAAACTTTATTCCATGGAATGTTTAGTATCAATTTACGGACTAAGAATAAATCAGTCGCGTACTATGGTTTCTTATTATATATGTACCTATATTTTGTTTTTTGGACATCAAGAAAATATGAAGAGAAAAATTAATAAATGTATTGAGAACTCGTCAAATATTTATTATAATAACAAAAACTACTCGTTTGCATTGAACCTCAATGCGATGTGTCTATATTAGCTCAATATCCATAACGCAATAAGGTGTCAAACAAAAAATCAGAACCACGGAACGAAGCGCCACGTTCAATCATTCTGAATCACTCGGTATTTACTATTGTTTCAATGGCATTTGTCAATTTGTGTATAATTATATGGGTTACTAATTAACGTTTCATTGCGTATATTAAATTAGAGATATTTTTTAAATATTACCCATTATATTATTAATGGTTGTCGGCCATTCTCTGTAGATAATTAGGCATTCGTTTTGAATCAGTTTGTAGTGTTTGATTTTAGTTTTGTGTATTTGAAATATCATGTTACTAACCTTACATTTTGTATAAATGCAACTCACAAACAAGAAATATATACACCTCTGTAAATAGTAGTCTTTTCGTTACATAAATAAATCAAAAATACAATATCCACAAATGTCACACATGCACAGTGTACAGAGTGATCCAGAATGATAGACCGTGCCAATTCGTTCTGATTTTTTCTTTGCCTCATCGCTGTGATATTGATAGCGAACTGCTTTAGACATTATGTTATGATCGTAATACGAACTTTTCCAAATCACGAAACGGTCAATCATTCTGGAGCACTTCGGGGATAAATATCACTAATTCATTTTAGGCAAAACTTTGACATGCGAGATTCTTAAGAGCTTTTATTACCATGGTAACCTGTATCAAAAAGTTGTTGTGTACGGGTTACAAAATGTGCCGGATGGTGATGTTTGTCTGTGTGAACCGTTGTGACTGTTGCTGTGTACAGTAGTTTAAATGAAAGAAGTCCCATGAAGGTTATCTGTATCATATACGAATTAACGTATAGTTATATATCTATCTCTCTCATTTCAATTGTCAAACAGCACGCGCGACAAGGATGGATATAACGCGTTTGTCTTTAGAATGTCCGAATAATACTACGACAAGCAAAACAAAATGAGGCTCGTTGTACTCGATACTATTGCAATAACGTACGTTGATTTCTTATTCCCTACACTACTAGCTGTCGCATAGGCGTGTAGTGTCATTTTGCTGCATTTTCTGTCAATTTGTCTTATTTACCACTAATTAACACCAGTATTATGCACTAACACAAACACAGTTATAATAAATCACTTTTATTGCAACCACTGATATTATATCATTATCTAATTCGTTGTTGTAATTCAAAATGTGAGACACAAATAATTAACGTAATGAACTGTCAAAACATCGTATTTCTGTTGTTACCGGTGCTAAGCCGACTATTCACCGAAATCTTTATATCTGGTATATACTAATGCATGCATTGTTCTTCTTTTGTTTATATCTCCCCGTCAACTGCTAACCCCTCACCATCGGAAATTACAGTATCTTATATGCCCCATTAAAAATTAGATAAACGACGCTACTGAATATGAGAAAATGGGCGTGGTTAAAATCTAAACTCGTACTGTCCTTCAATGACCTTCAAGGGACTTCTTTCATTTAAACTACTGTATCTACATTGTAAGATCTCTCCGCCATTGATACAGACATCGGACACCCAAGTGCCACTATAGAGGTGCCGTGATGCGTGTTACATTTACCATTATCAAATTCGCCAGTATGCTGACTGGAATACTGACTTTGACAGACACGCCGGTATTCAATAAGGAGATTGCGCATCTGAATCAGTGGACGAACATTTGCAAATACAAGTCTGCAACAGACGCGTGTGTTTGTTAATGCATATTGTCAGGTGAAATCAGTGAAGAATAAATACGTACGTCAGTAGCCCACCGATGACGTGATACACGAATACCAACCTACTAACTTGCGTAACAACTATAATAACGTACGCACATCGAAAATCGATACTCGCCACCAAAGTAAAATAACATTGGAAAAGAGATAACAAAAGGGGAAAATGGAATTTGGTTGATTTAAGGTTTAAACCAAATAATAAACAAGTGAAAATCTATAGACGTAGGCAGAGACGAAACATACATATTGTTTTAATAAGGGTGGTAGAGAAAAAAAATAATAATACCGTTATCGGAAACTTCTGAAACTAAAGTAAAACAACATTAATAATGAAAGCACAAACTTAAGTGATCTTGGATGTTTGAGAGATATCTTTTGCGAAAGAAAATATTCAGTTAAATGTCAAATTACACTTTTTCCTTACGTTATTATTTTGAGTGACAATTCAGCAAATAAATGTACTTCAGTTATAATTTTAATCAAATGTAAGGCAAAGATTCATTAATGTTAAGAACTTACATTTCATGGTAAGGTTACAAATTAATTTCGCTTGCAAAAATAATGGTACACACTAGCTAGTTTCATTAACATTGCAAATATATACTTACGTTTAATTAAAGCATACAGGCGTCTCTTATAAATTGTCTATAGTAATATAAAATTATCTATGATATCTAAATGGCAAAATAATTTTCAATAAAATATAGTTATAGATTATTATTAGGAAGTATCGCAATATTATTTATCGCGTGAAACAATACAGTTTGTCCTATTAAATTTCCATTAAATACTAGTTATAACATCTCTGCTCACAAACATTGATTTGTTTGCTCATTACGGTGAACTAATTTCAATTTTAGTATCAGCAGGAATAACATTGAAACGAGGTACGATGAAATACATTTAATTTAAATTTGAATTTGTGAACCGTGGCATCAACATTAGCAGACATTACTAATTTTGAAATTTTCGTAATTTCTATACATGTCTCGGAAAATTAGTACTTAATCCAAAGTTGATGAATTTTCGTCATTTCTATATCCATAATCATTTATATAGATGTACGTATATTAAATATCATATTTGGTGAACATATTTGGTACAAATTTTCTTATTTCAAACTTATCCGGCTTTTTAATTAGTAATACAATACATAGATAATTGCTCAGGGACTTTCGAGGTTGCAATCTTATTAAAAAGTTTCGAGTACCGCAAAATTGTAGCGTAATTATTGTTGTAATCAGGTTTGAAAAAGTTACTAATCGTTTTCTGTCTGATATTTTCGAAAACAACTATTACAAAAACATTTATGCGTTAGATTTGCACATGCTGAACATTATTATGTTACAATATATTATCGTTCTTTTAGCACATATATTTCTGTATATTTTTCCATGTGAAGAAATATAATGTCTGATTCTGCAGGTATGGAGTGGTGCAGCTGCACTGGCTTGTGGTAACGTGGCCGGAGTATTCACGCACTACCCCCGGGAGGTGGCACAACGGCGAGCCTTCCTCGAGACTCGACAGTGTATCGAAGCACGACTGACAACACAACGCGAGAACCAGAAACAGGTACGTCACATATACTACGTACAAGAGTTCTATAATGTTTATGAAATAATCATTTGACAAGCACGTGCTACCTCTACGATTCCAGCAAAAGTCAGTGCGCATTTCATTTGTAAGAATCTCCGTTGTATATGACTGATACACTTCAGATCTATTCCGTAACGTGCTACTTTTCTTTTTACACTGCCGTTATACCGTACAAAGTTGACAGCACAAAGGGAAATGAAGTCAAGAAAATATCGTAGAAGATTTCTCTTGCTAACGTGGAAGATATTTATACGATTCGGATTGGTTTGAATCGAGGAGAATTTGTAAACATGTTTGTTAAAGTCATTTTGTACGCTATCTTCAAATATTAATTGTTTTTTATCTAGTTTTTTTTTTGTACTGGAAAATAACTTACGTATATTGCAATAACAAATGTGTCACTTACTAATTTATAACCCTAGTTTTGGAAATTGTAAATATGGAACGAGTCTACAAGACAACGTGACCATATATAATATATAGAACGAAAAGCAAATCATATATTTACCGTGTACGTGCTTGTGCATAAGATACCCGTAAAACGCGTAGTCATTTCTTTACACACCAAGCGATGTAAACTTGGAAGTATGTATATGAACTAGGAATGGATACAGACACCCATGCCTGCAGCTCATCGACGTATGTCCAAGTCTGAATATATCACAAATTAATATTTACCTTAATACACTTTTAAAATTCTAGGTGCCTAGATCGCAAATAAATCAACAAATTTAAAACAAAGGTGAAAACATTTTCGTCTTTTGACAAAAACAAAGCAGACTAAGCCGACTATAAATGCACTGATCTTCTTTTGTTCAATTTTTAATTAAATTTTTTTTTTCTCCAATGGTCTTACATAATTTTTCAAAATAAAAATATGAAAAAATATTGTTCCATTTCCTGCATACGTTAGAAAATTTTTAATGCAATTGAGTAGAAAACAAAGGAGAAAAAAAAATAAAAACTGAAACAAAAATTGGAAAATATTTTTTTCTCAAGTACTAAGTAAAATTTAGAAATATAAAAAAGTACCATGCATAACACGTATCTGCAGATAAAAATTCATACAAATCGGTTGGATAAGTTTAGGAGATGTGAGTGGGACAAAAATCTCGTATGAGCGACATACATACGGTTATACATATGTTCTTATAATAGTCATTTCGTGATCCAGGGTGTCTCTCAGGGATTTGTAGGCAAAAAATTTTGAAATCGGAAGCTGCTACAGACATCTTACCGAACACTACAGACAGCTCTTCGACAGGGGGTCGCTAAGCTAAAAATGTTCGCGCTCCGCAGCACTTTAATAGCTTGTCACATATCTATTGCTGTAATATTCAAACTTTTCCGCAGTATGTTAAACTTGACGCAAACAATGTCTTCATCACACGGGAACTGGGAAAATACTTTCTAGTTCACTGCCAGTTTGCAAAAGCTATTACCGCTCTTTTCTGCGATAAACTAGAATACATACTTTTAACGAGTCCAAAAGGAAGAACCTGCAGTATATTAATATTCTAGAATCATACGATGCGTAATATATTTTACGTGATATATAGTACGTCGTTCTTACGGTGACAGATCAAAGGAACGGGTATGTAATTTATACGCCTTTCAATGGCATGAATCTCGTTAAACCAATCTCAAGACCGATTGCAAATTATAATATACTGAAAATGAATTGAAACTGAGAACTATTTATATGCATGAACCTCACAGCGCAGATTCTGACACAATCTGTCAAATTGTATTTAAGGTAATGTCTTGAAATACCACTTCTAAAGCATAAAAAAAATATCTCACTCAATAGAGACTAACAATAAGATGTGGAAAATATGTGAACGAAAAGGTTTTGTTTTTTACTTGTACATTTCTTTGTGACAGTAGATCGCTTGTATATTCTATATTGAATTTGTACAAAACTGAACAAACAATTCTAGTAAGTGACCACTTAGCGTAATGAAACAGCACGTAGGTAATTGTATTACGAAGTTGCGCATTCACCAGCACCAGTATCGATACGGACACAATTAGTTCAGGTGTATGTGTGGCACTTGGCGGCACTCACTGTCCAAACACGTTCGTTTGATCGATCAAAACAGCATCTTAGAACACACACATGCTCTCACAGACAAGCAAATATAACGTAGCTAATTGTTTGTAAATCATTTGATAAACAAACTTCATAATAATTATATCGTTTCGGAAATAATATCCTCTACAGATAGATTATTAATTTTGAATCGAAAGGAAAGCAATCTAAAGTTCATAGGAAGAAATTTGAAACTTCGTTAATAATCGTTTTGCTGTGTTGACAAATTGTCAATACTCCGTTTGTCAGTGAAGACAAACTTCCGTTTGAAACTTTCAATTTGTTTCAGAAGATTTAAAATTAACATTTCCAATGGTTGAAATGTCAACTTTCTCTTTCAGACGAGTAGGATTCTACGTCTAATCCTACACAGGTTTCAGTGATCCGGATCAGTTACGAATGCATAAGATATAAAGCCACCTGAACCTGATATCTTGTTTTTTTTAGGGACATTTTGAATATCTTTACGTTGATAGAACAATCCGGATCAAGCTTATTGTCTTGTTGAAATCCGTGTAGTATTGAATTTTTCCAGTTGGCTGACAAAATGAATATATATATATATATATATATATATATATATATATATATATATATATATATATATATATATATATATAACTCCGACTAAATTAATGTTTCTTTGTGTATATTTTATAACAAGATTTGCCAATTTTCTCGGATGACGTTTGTCATTTCAAATTTACTTGTAGTTCATTACCTTTATAAATGAATGAAAGTCATATTTGATCTCAAAGTAATAAAGTGTATTAAAAAAATCTTATGAAATTATAAAGAAAAGCTGGAAACGACGAAAGATATTTCTTTTTATTCCATCAATATCAATATCCTTTGATGAAAAAATAATTGCGCATTTGATTTATAAACATCGCATTTATTTCTCCATAGCGTAAGAATATGTTTATTTATTGGAATATTTTTCTCGAAATAAATACATATAATGGTTTTTTTTTTAAGTGAAATATAACATATACCCAACTATAAACAACAAAGCAATATATAGCAATACTTACGTATTTTATTTATGTATATATCTCTTGTGAGTTATCATATTGTTTGTTTCTTAACCATCGTTGTTTCGAAAACAGGAGCGACTCCTGCTGTCTGTTCTCCCGCGACACGTAGCCATGGAAATGAAAGATGACATAGCAGGCAAACCGAAAGAGGCACAGTTCCACAAGATATACATACAACGGCATGAAAATGTCAGGTAAATATCAGCCGGTTAAATGGCTTCTGTTATTGTCCGTTGTACTCAACCCTCAGTTAGATTTATCACCGGTAGAAGAACAACAATTAGCATTTTTTGTTTAGTTGTTTCCTTGTCATTTCCGTATTTGTGTAAAATAAAAACTTGGAGTGGAAGGCATTGAAAACCAAAATTGCTAGAAAATATTTTCACGTCTATGATAAGAAATAGGAGTATCATATTAACTCCAACAGATAATATTCCTCGTTTCATAGATTTCATGTTTTGTAGTATTTAACGTGAAATAGGTGAACAAATATGCTTGATTAAAGTTCCAATATCATGTGCAATATGTGATGCTAAATAATTACATTTATTTATCATGTAACATAATATAAATTGAACAAATATTTGCCAACAAATTTTACAAACAACAATACACATCATCCTCGTGAAGTTTTCATACCTACAAGCGCATGTTTATTATGTATACACACATGTATAGTATACCACAATAGTAGTTGACAATAAACAGCGTATATTCCCAAACAACACTAATTACAGACTAGTACTAAAACTAACCATTTGCATAAGTAAGTTCGTCGTACGTCTTCCGGGAGCCGCCGGGCAATGACACCGACAGGCACTGGAACATGTTACAGTGTTCTCTACTTCAAAGGACTGTGTACTGGGACTTGTAGAGCAGGCACAAAAGGATATGTATCACCAAGGTCGAGAGAATTGGGACCATGGATAATTGTTGCCAGTAACACACATATACATAACTCATAAACATTTTAGTATGTAAAATGTACACGTTCACTTTCCCGTAAGAGTATATTCGGTCTTGGCTTTCTTTTCAAGCAATTGTAAATGCATAATAGAGCACCTCTATCGTGTTTCATCAGGTAATGAATATCATTACTTAATGCATTGATTACTTTCCGAGTGTTTGTCGAATAAACTTGGAAGAGAAATGCACTCACATTGCTTGTTACAACCGGATCTTCTACTGTCTCATTTCGACCTACAATATCGACTAAACTGGTAACTGTCATTATTCAACATCTGCAACCATTCTGCCTTGCATGTATGAATGGATACTGGTGAATAGCGTTTAATTATTGTAGAATTCATTATGTAAAATGGAACTTTCACTTGGAATATATCTGTCAGAATATATAGCAACATTGCTGTATGACAATTGTCAAAGTTTGGTGGACTTTAAACAGTGAGTTACTATGCAAATTAAATTAATGTATAACTTAACACACAAGTTAGTAGTTTAGACATTGAAATAGCCAACGATTAATTCAAATTTACAACCCAGAGTGCTAGGAGTTCTACAATAAAATACTTATATACATATACTATCTAAAATAATTTTACGATAATGGTTTTCGTAATGAAAGCATAACGATTCAATGTAAGATGAATTAACTATATTGTGGTTTTGTGTCTAATTTGGCATTGATTAAATATATATATATATATATATATATATATATATATATATATATATATATATATATATATATATATATATATATATATATTACCTGAACACGCAACAATTTTATGTAAGGCTACAGTTGTATTCAGTTGTATTGAATACACTCTAATCAAGTGTCAATTGAGATGTGGAACTAATCTCCGTGACTGACGAAACTAATATTCGTGTGTTACTTGGTTACAGCATCCTATTTGCAGACATTTGCGGATTCACCAGCCTCTCGGCTCAGTGCACGGCGGAAGAATTAGTCAGACTGCTCAATGAACTGTTTGCCAGGCAAGTAATCATGTATGAACTTCCTATATCGTATGTAGTTAGCACGCGAATGGCATTTGTATTGATTTTGTTATTGCTAGATACTAGAAAGTTGTAACTAAAGGCTTTGTATAGTAATGGAAATACAATAACTTGTTGTTATGATTTTTTAAATCAGATTCGACCGATTAGCTGCCGAACATCATTGTCTCCGGATTAAATTACTTGGTGATTGCTATTACTGTGTGTCCGGGCTTCCGGAACCGAGACCAGATCATGCTCAGTGCTGTGTTGAAATGGGTTTGGACATGATCGACGCAATCGCGTAAGCACTTATTATATTATCTTGAATATCTCTCGTCTAGAATAATTTTTCTGAAAATCTTCCCAGTTAAATGAAAATTAATTACCGAAAAAACAAAAAAAGAAAGTAGATGAAAAAAATATTACATGTGTAATATTTTCATTAGTATGAAAGACGTAAAAAAATAGGTTATGATTTACGCAGACGCTTTCGTTGTAACCACAGTCTGAAAAATGCTCTTTACATTTTAAATTAAATTTGTTCGTAATGAGATAGGTGTACGGACATATTTGCAGACGAAATGAGAAATGAGTAAGGATAAACTATGAAATGTTATCTAAGTGAATTTTATTTCTGCAATTTGTTCATCTGCAATACTAAATTATAAAATGTCTGAGTGAATTTAATACTTCACGATGAAATTGGTAGAATTTTCAGCAATGATTTAATGAATATATGGTAAACCATTAAGCCTGCTGAGTAAGCTTTTACTATTAATATAAATAAAGGATATTTGTGTAAAATACGGGTAAACATTCACTTCGGTACAGGATTAGTGTTTGTTGTCAACTTCTCAAACTACCAAATAGGATTAGTGGTTTCGAACGGTACGATTTCGTACCGACCACAGACCTGGTCTCTGCCAAGAGTTCTTGGACATGTACAATATAATTTCGAAATGTCAAATACAACACTGTCGTATTATAACCTATTACGTTTCAAAACAATGAAATAATTCCTAAAAAAATGTCCTAATTCCTTCTTGCTGCAAGACAGAACGTTTTAAATTTAATAATGTTTTTCTGCCACTAAACATGGTGAAGTATAGTGTACATAAGAAACTTTTTCTTCGTGAATGTAATAAAATCAGTAAAGATATTATATCCCACCAATGTGCTATAAATCTAGCATTATCGTACCTTAACAATCTCATTACTTCCACACCATGAATCTACATGGCAAGCATTGATGTAAGGAAGGAAGTTACAACTTAGATTACACACACACAGATAAACATGCAGAACAAACCTACTAAATTCAACAAACAAATCGACCCTCCTCGTTCCCAAGCTACTCACAGTCTAACCGCGCTGTTTCTGTAGACTTGTACGGGAAGTGATGGCAGTGAATGTGAACATGCGTGTCGGAATCCATACTGGTCGGGTGCATTGCGGTGTGTTGGGCCTGCGGAAATGGCAGTTCGATGTCTGGTCCAATGACGTCACACTGGCGAATTACATGGAAAGCGGTGGTATACCAGGGTAAGTCAATGGCAGTATTGTTGTCCCCCGTCTGTGGATCGTACGTGGTTAATCGGAAAAGCATTGTATAGTTAGGAACCAACACTAGTGTTGGTGATGCAATATTATACAACACTAACACGTCCAATTTATAACATGAACGGCAGTTTTGCAAACACTGATAGAGTGGATATCCACAGCCTCCCTTGCATTTACTAACCTAATGGATGTGTACTATACACAACTTCCTGTTTAATTTTGAACAAACTATATATGGGATTTGATTAATTAAATACGATTACATGTTAAGAAAAATTGTAATAAATAGTAAACTATTGCAGACACTCCATGCCTTATTGTAAATGTATTACAGGAGAGTGCATATCACGGAAGAAACACTGAAATGTCTGGATGGTGATTACGAAGTAGAGCCAGGCAACGGTGGTGATCGAAATTCGTATCTGAAAGATCATAATATAGATACATACCTCATCGTACCAGGCAGTACATACCGAGCTGTAAGAATTCCTTGTTTCAATCTATGTAACTTCTGATTAGAAATGTTAATATTACATGAATTATAAACGTAATAGTTAAACAACCTAATGATGACCGAAAAAACGGGTGTAATTATTTTGTTTCGCAGGCGAAAAAGCCACAACACAACTTTTCAATGAACGGCAACGTTTCAAAAGAGATGAGAGTAATGGGTCACGGTTCCCAGCACGGCAAACATTCATCCAAGTAAGAATAAGTACTTAATTCAATAGAAAAACACATTTATCTATTCTCGGAAGTTGAATCACAGCGCCAAAAACCTTTTCATACATTTAACGAACATCTCGTGCTACTTTATCATTACGTTTATATATTTGGTTTTTTTCTTTCTCTTCTGTGTGTAGTATGGTATCGACAGTTTTTATTTGATTTTTTCTTGTTTTGTTTTATGCACGGTTCTACCGTTTTCTCTATCGTTCTGGCTAAAACAAAAAACAAACAAAGGTCCTGTTTAAATTTCTCATCCAGACTGGGATTCGGCGAGACGCTGGAGGATAAGAACCCGGAGGATGAAGTGAACGACTATCTGATGCGGGCGATTGACGCACGCAGTATAGACCGGCTTCGCAGTGAACATTGCAAACCGTTTTTGCTCACATTCAGAAACTCAGACATCGAAAGAAAGGTAAGTGCTACCGAAAATGAGGTGCTTCGCGCCACTTGCAAATCCTAAAAGAAAATTGTCTGAACTAATGACTATCTCGTAAATGTAAAAAATACAAATAGTGTAAATTCATCCCCTAAACATATGGACATGTGGAAAATCTAAATTTCAGAATACGGGTTTAGTCTTTCTTTAGAGGAAATATACACATATTTCAAAAGGACTCAATTTATTTATTTATATTAAAAGCTATTTTGTACATCGTATAATATACATTCGGACAAACAAAAATATCTTCTCACAAAAAAAGCATTTTGCATTTTCTGTAAATAATTAGTTCCAGGTAGCTTTATATTGGACGTCACCGTTTTTTTTTTATGAATATTTAAACAGCTTTGGCACCTTTCTCACTGAAAGGGTACCAACACATGAAATATAGAAGACTACAAAACAAACGTATTCTCTTTGACGTGTAGTTTTTACTTTTGCATGCGGACATGAATATTTCACTTGGATGTCATTCTCTCTACTGTTACAGTACACAAAGGAAAGAGACAGAATGTTGAATTTGTATTTCATCAGTTCTATTTTCTGTTTTCTCGCCATTTTCGCTATCCAAGTCATCGCATTTACACCGTAAGTTATTTATTATTGCTGTTAAATCATTTGAACATAATTCTTCAAATAACACCATATTCTGCAAATCATACAAAGGGAAAAAGTGTACAAAAATAATTACAATTAATCGAACGTAAAATTTGTTTTATTTTAGCAACATGTTAGCTGTATATTGCGTCATTCCTGCTGCTCTTACAATTATATTCATCGCTGGTTTAGTAGCATCGAAAAATTTAAAAGTAAGTACAATCTTTCAATATTCATTCAAGCCATATGTTTTCATCTGCCACAATATTGAAGGTTAACTTTTCTTCTTTTAGAAATCAAATATCAAACTGCGAGCTATATCAACATTCGTGCATCAGAATCGAAATATTGCACAGTGTTTAGCATTCATTGTTGTAGCGTGCATATACACGGTATCATTGGTTCCACTGGTTCGTAACTTGATTGTTGAAATTACTCACACTGTTCATATAATGATCAGAATAAATTCTCTTGTAAATTTAGTTCTCAACGGAGGACGGCACGAAATGTTTGAATACTACAACACATGAAGGTAGAACATTACTGGAAAATGCTCAACTATATAGAACTTCTTACAGGCCTACTGATATTTCAGACGTAAGAATCAGATGCCTGTTTAAATGGAATACGTATTTTCATTTGACACTACCAGCTAACCTAGAATATTATTATTTTTGTAGTATCTGCTGTTACTTACAATGATATCTATGATATGCTGTGCAGTGTACCAGATACTCATATCTATGTTGAAAATGGCAATGTTTATGTGCGCGTTGGTTACGTATCTCTATATATCTGTACTTTACCAGAATTTAACTGACAGAATACTCAGCAAGTGTCCACAGTAAGTGATGAAATAACAATGAGAAGAATGAATATTTGATCTAACGAATTCCGTTTGTACAGATCCGGTCCTTCAGACAGTTTGTCTGTGAAATACATTAATATTGTAGTTGTAGTTGGATTTGTGATAGCACTTATTATACACAGTCAACAAACTGAAGCCACGTACAGGTTGGATTTCGTATGGAAACTTCAGGCCACAGGTGTGCTAAAAATTATATTACCAATAAAATGTAACCTACCGATGTACACCGTCCTGTCTACAAAATTAAATGTTTTAGATGAAAAAGAGGAAATGGAACATTTAGAAGCGTACAATCGGAAATTACTCGCAAACATACTTCCGGTACACGTAGCAGAACACTTTTTGTGTAGCGATAAAAATGGCGACGTAAGTGTCAAAGTGACAAATCGTTGTGAAGGTTTTTTTTTTTTAGATTAACCGTTTGATATATTATACTTATTCTGCTGCTAACGTATGGAATTATACTCATTAGTAGTACATAATCCAATGGAACGTTAATTTCTCAAACTGTTTTATAATTCAGGAACTGTATCATGAACAATGTGATTCGGTGTGCGTGATGTTTGCCTCCATACCGAATTTCTCCGAATTCTACGTAGAACTCGAGGGCAACAACGAAGGTGTCGAGTGTCTCCGGCTTCTTAACGAGATCATTGCCGATTTTGATGAGCTGCTTGCCGAGGACCAGTTTCGCTACATTGAAAAGATTAAATCGACAGGTGCTACGTATATGGCAGCATCAGGTAGGTGAAACCACACCTTGCATATATTAAAGACAAACATATTTCGTTTATTTCAAACAATACAAATGAATAGCTCATTATTCAATCTGTAAATTATGTGGCAGTGAATTGATTTTTGATGCAGGTTTGACGAAGAGTACATGCGATCAAAAGGGCTTTAGACACGTGTCGGCAATGGCGGATTACGCGTTGCGTATCCGTGAACAACTGGCGGTTGTGAATGAGCACTCCTTCAACAACTTCCGAATCCGCATCGGGATTAACATAGGACCTGTGGTGGCTGGGGTGATTGGGGCGCGGAAACCGCAGTACGATATATGGGGTAACGCAGTCAATGTGGCGAGCCGCATGGACACTACTGGTGTAGTTGATAAAATACAGGTAACTATTTCATATAAAAAAAAAATACCAACAAAGAACCGTGTTGATATATTGGATAAACAAGATTATTATTATTATATATGCATATACCTACAGGATTGAGCTTAAAGTCGACGTTTTTCTAATGTTATAATAACATTTTTTCTCTCTGGGGGTTTAATTAAATTATATTACATTATCATACATAAATAATAAAGTGCACAAACATGTACGTACTCAGAAATGCTCAGACGTAGCATCTTCGTAATGTCTAGAATTACGTAACGTATTATGTATAGAAAACGTTCTTTCTTGAGTTAGTCCAGCGTAAAATGGTGTTTTTTGAAACGAAAGTGTGCAGTAATGAAATACGTGCTTTAAACTAAAGTATATTGGAACGGAATTCTATGCAATAAAGGTACTAAAGCAACATATAGGAGCATGGCCACATGCTTCCAATAGTATTCTATATAAACCTCTAACGCAACAAATTAGAACTATAAATTAATATCATCAATCATTCTGGGTAACAGGTAACTCAAGAAGTATACCAGATTCTGCACGCTCGTGGTTATCCGCTAACATGTCGAGGTACCATAGAAGTCAAAGGGAAAGGTAACATGGTCACATACTTCTTGAATGGTTTCGCTAACAAACTACCAACGAACATAACGATCAATCCTCTCGGTAATGGTAATTTACCGGTGAGTAGTAACTTACCGGGTACCGGGTCATTGAGCGGTAATACTAGTATCGCTAATACACCCATATCCGAGGAAAAAGTGATAATCGCATCTAGTCAATCAGCACTTGAAACGATCAGTGAAAAAAACTGAACACTTATTTATTTATAGGTAACTGATGTCATTCCACTGATAGGAAAGTAAAACTACATTCGTATTTGTGTATTTTGTAATAAAATAGTATTGATTCAATTGTTAATATCAAGCCGTCTATTTTGTTTCATTAAATTGATTTTATCTCTATGGTAACCAATTAGTAAATAACCGACATATTTATGATATCTATTAGCAATTGTATTATTATCAGTTCTAAAACCATTGTTCGGCACGCGCGAATATCTTTTTATTTTCCTATACTAAGGAATATGTTGTACATATTTGCTGTATATGTCATAATTTGTACATATTTTAGAAGATAACATGTAGGTATTTACCAATAATATTAGACTGTCTTACATGTAACTTAATCTACTAAGGATGTTCAATTAATTAATTTAGATCTCTACAATTATTGTGTTGGCAAAACAAACTACAAAAATGTCCTTGACAATGTTGCCAAATATACATACATCACAGTCTGTTAATAGCATCGTATATGAATTTGTTGGAAATGAAACGGCAAATGAACAATATGTAATATATTTCAAAAATCAAAGTAACTTATCGACTTTAGTTTTATGAATTCTTGGCATTTTCAGACTGTATTCTTAACTGTAGTTAGAACATGATAAAATAACGTAGTAATGAATCAAAATACTATTGATTTTTTTTTTATAAAGCCATATATAATATAGTTTAATAATAATATGTGTCATACTACAAGTGAATTTCATTTAAAACAAATTCATTCATTCGTATGTGTATAAGCAAATGTTTCTACTGTATAAATATCTTTCCTAACCTCTCATTTTGCAAAACATTTCGAAATGTTTTCTACCATGCTAAAATGTTCGTCAAAAATAATTATTAGTTAAAAAGTACAAGTGTAATCAACGAAATACTGTCAATTTACCCATCAGTTCCTGGTAACAGCACATTGTCTTATAATCTGTACACGCATTTTATTGAAAATCTTGCCATCTTTACTGATAAACAATGCATAGTAACCAATGACTGCGTTAGTGATTAGACAAATCGAAAATGGCGTGTGTGTATTTGTAATATGTTCGAAAATACTCTTTTACTAAAAATCTCTTTAACTATTTTTGTTTTATACCAAATATTCTCTACAATTGCTTCTTAACGAAACGTTGTAACATTCTTCCCGTTCGTATTTGGAATATTTCAATTCTATTTTCACTTTGAGATAATATATTCGAAAAGACATTGTTCTCTGAACTCGTTTCTACTGATAAGCCAGTTGAATTTTGATGATAAGAGATTAAATAGTTCATCCATATTTATTTAGCTAAAAATTATGTGCAAAACATTACTATGTACTTTATTCTTGCAATTTTAAACATTTCCAGGCTGTATACATATACCGAGTGATCCAAAAAGATTGACCGGGCTGTTTCGTTCTGATTTTTTGTTTGCCGCCTTTTTGTGTTCCTGACACTGAACTGCTAATAGACAAATCGCATTGGCGTACTGTACATTGTAACAACGAATTTTTTTTTTATATATTATAATAAATGCTCGAAGTGTTCTCTAGCACTCTCAATATTTATTTGTATTCTCTTTATATTTTCTTAAACAGAACTGAGTCCAAAACACATGTACCGAGTGGTTCAGAATGATTGACCGTGTCGCTTCGTTCTGATTTTTTCTTGATCGCATCGTTGTGGTATTGATAGTGAACTGCGTTAGAGAGATAGTATTGGTATGTAGATAATGGAATACAGTTTTGTTCTCTCCGATCACGTGACAAGCAATCATTCTGAATCAGCCTGTACAATAAGAAACCAAAGTACGCCACTGATTTATTCTTTGTCGGTAAATTGATACAAAACTTCATTCTATGGAATAAAGTTTTGATCGGTCACGTGACGGTCAATTATTCTGAATCATTTGGTACATAGCATCACTATTTTCAACATACGTTTTTTTTTTCTTGGTCAGCTGTATATAAGGGACCATGTAGGTACGAAAATTTGGGTCTAGAAGGGAATTAAAATAATCTCACTTTCAATCAAAAAACTAGCTGTGTTGTGTAAGCATGTAAAATGGCCTAATATTTAAAAACAAAAATAATGAATTTCTATTTTCATATCCCTATTAGACTAGTTGTCTTGCTACTGTTGTTCTGAGAAATATGTATATAGAAAATTGTTAGAGACATACATAGTTGATTGAATATTAAAATTAATCTTAAACAAATTTCCTACCTACCTACATATGTATATGATATTTGTTCACACTGAAAAGCACACTTTACACACGGGAGCGTTTCTCACTGCAAAATATATAATTTGTTTGTAGATATATGTTTAGTATAAACCAAGCTTTAAGATTTTAATTTGAATGAAACTTAACACATATTTCTTTTACATTTCACGAAAAAAATTGCAGAAATTGTTGTTTACATTCTTTGAAAAAGAAATAAATGTTTTGTATATTGTGTATAATTTTAAACAAATATATTTAAAATAATGTCAAATGAATAAACAATGTGATAAGACATTATATTTATGTATTTTGCTGTTGTAAATAAAACAAGTATTACGTATACGTAACCGACTAATTTAATACATATTAAATCCAAGTAAATATCGTATCAACTTTCAGCTAAAAATTTAGTACGAGAGAAACATCAGTACGTTATATTATGTATACAATGTTCGGGCTGGTTCGGACTGTGAATTATATTTGTCAGAAAACTAATGAATGTCATTTGATTAGGTAAGGAAGTTTTATATTTCTCTCAGAACTGTAATAATAACAGACTATAATTTTTAAACATGGCTAACGTGTCAATGATAGTGACTTAATGATAAGAAAACAATGAAGATTAATAGTTTTTTATGTATATTTATCAGTACATGCGAATTGACTCAGTTAATCTTCATTGTTTTCTTATCATTAAGTCACTAGCATTGACACGTAACATGTAACATTCATGCTAATACAAAAACACGCAATTAAATTATACTGAAACATATTCCGTAAATTATGTGAGAATGAAAGACATCATTTATGAACAACCATAGCGTGTTTAACTTTCTATAGAAATATTTTCTAGAAATCATGAAATATGAAGAAAATATGTGACAACTTTATTTACTTACAGAACATCCGGTATGTTTGAATATTAATTCAGTTATTAATACGTGTTATCTTTTATAATTCATTGGAACGCACAAGTTCAAATGTACATATTTGCATATTGTGTAACCGGTTACGCTTACACGGAAGCTCAAATTTCACCCCACCATCAGCAATAAGTACACAGACATACTGACTTCACCTAACGAAGCAGATTAGATTGTCGAACCAGATTTTTTTCGTAACCAGCTGCGATTCGACAGTACAAAGCAATTATTATAATTGACAGAACTAGAAACGTTTCGGTTAGTTCTCGTCAGTTCAATCTTATAACCGCGCAAATGTTGCGCACACAATTTAAACAGCTAATTACTTTTAATTTGCGTTAATAAAAGTGTTAAAAACTTGATTGTATTGGTAAGATCTGCAGTATAGTAATTGATCACAAATTGAAAAAATAAATGTTGTTTATGATATAATGCTGTAAATAAGTTTGTAAACAAATCTGGAATGACCTTTGATAACAATTATATTTATTTTTTCATTAAAACTTTGGCCTATTCTATAATGCATTAGTGTTGTCTAAATATGAATTAGTATGTTCAGATAACTAGTATTCTGGAAATGTAAATTAAAAGTTAAATATAATTGTGGTAATACGTTTATTTAAAATAGTGTCGCCATCGAATCCATGCAATGCTTCAGTTTACATAACCTTAACAAAACCATGTGAATCAAATCGCATAAACTGTGTATATTTAACGTTGATATACAGAAATATTTTGCCACAGTTATGAACAATTCACAAATTAACAAACGTAATATTTTAGTGATCGTGTAGTTTTTTTATTGAATACAATTTTAAATATTCAACAATGATGCAACCGACGGATTCCGAAGAGTCAGTAAGTACATAATTATAGCCGTCACTTGTACGTAATTCAATCAATTTTAATGTCATTCTAATTAATGAAACTATTTATTAGTTTTCATCGAAATAGTAACATTATATAATTTAAATATCAATAGATAGGTTATCAAAGACTAGCACCTCAGCGACATTTATTAGAACTAAGGTCCATATTTCGCGGCATATTTGAATTTAATTGTTACAGTTTCGACCGCCACACAACAATAGAATAATGAATATCGCTCAGCAAATAACAGTTGAACCAACAATGTTTTTATACATGATGGCTTTCATGTTAACAAGTGTCGTTGAACAATCATTTTTCGTTTACAAAGCTTGCAAAGTAAATCACGGATTTAATTCAACAATTTGCGATAATATAAATAAGAAACAGTACAAGGAATATCATGAAATCGTGCAGGTGCGTAAATAGTATTTGTACTTCAAGTGTGTTTGCATTAAAAGTGTCTTTTTGAAACAGGTAACAGTGGCAGAATTTCATCAATGGAGCGATATAGGTGGTCATGTGGTACCGATCATATTAGCGTTTTTCATGGGTTCTTGGTCCGATAGACGTGGTAGAAAATTACCATTATTGTTTGGTCTTTGTGGCAAATTTTATTATTCAGCTATGGTTGTTGTAAACGCCTTAGTAGGTATATAGTACAACAGTATAAATACGTATTTTTGCATTAATAAACTCACGACCTTCTCGATTATAGAGTGTACACAACTGTCACTCAATCGAGAAGGTCGTGAATAAACTAAATAAATAAATATTTCAGTTGAAAATACGAAATTCGTCTAATATTGTTAGTAAATATATTTACTTGTGTTTTAGTATCCTGGCCAGTTGAATATGTACTCTACACAGCAACTATTCCAAGTGCTTTGACCGGCGCTGATGTTGCAATATTTGCAGCAGCATTCAGTTACATATCCGATGTGAGCACACGTGAAAATCGGACAATACGAGTGACAATCCTAGACGTTGTTTATTTATCAACAATGCCGACTGGCGTTGCCCTTGGTAATAACACCACCACCACCATATATAAACAGTTGAATGTTACAACAATTTGTTTTACAGGTTCGTACTTGTTTAGCAGGGTAACAAACAGATCGTACGCTATTATGTTTGCAATAAATGCAAGTTTAATGTTATGCTCAATACTGTACACTCTTCTACGATTGGAATGGAGAACAAACGAGAAGCAGCGACCGTGGAAAGAATCAAATAATATGTTTACGGATTTCTTTGATAGAAAACACGTTGTACATTCGATTAAAACTTTATTAAAACCACGTCCGAAACAGCGGACAGTGTTCTTATGTTTGTTCATATTGATTATGGCTCTTTACACGTGTCAGCGAGGTACAAACAGTGAATTTGTACTTCAATCTGTCATGAAATATTCGTACATTTTTGTTTAGATGAAACCCCAATGGCGTATCTTTATTTGACTGCCATATTTGAGTGGACAACGGAACAATTCAGTGATTATAAAACATTCAAGTCCGCCTTTCAGGTTATAGCAATGTTAGTCGGTATCCCTATAATGAGCAAGTTGTTTAACTGGCCCGATACGGTTATTATAATGGTAGGAGCGATAGCGCATGCAGTTGCCCGAATAGTATATGCACTCGCGCCTGAAGCCTGGTGGTTTTACGTTGGTAAATATCACTTTTACATAAAACGTTAGTTCATAATAAATACAAAATTTAATGTTATTTGTTTAGGTGGAGCTTTGTCGGCTCTTGGTCCTGTTGTAGGCCCTGCACTAAGAGCTATGGTCTCAAAAATTGTTCCTATTACTGAACGAGGTATTAATAACATTTTAAACTGTCATACTCACATATTATGAAATACATGTTTAACATTATTTTCCAGGTACTGTTTTCTCATTATTGTCTGTTGCTGATAACGCGATTCCTCTAGTCTCCGGAACTTTATATACTCAAGTATACAATCATACATTAAAAACGCACCCGAATGCAATATTCTACCTGACAATGGCAACGCAAATGGCAGTATTCCTGTTAATATCGTACGTATTCGAAACTCTAATCTAACTGATTAGTAACTGTCAAACTATATATGTACCAGCTCATTGGTTTCTTTTTTCAACAGATGTGTCCATTTCTTTGCTCAACCGGGTTCTTTACATCATGATGATACCGAAACAGAAGTTTTAAATAACCCGGAAATACCGAATTCGTTAACGAATTTAAAGTAGTATTTTATAGTGGATTTGCAAAATG
Source organism: Carabus problematicus (assembly GCA_963422195.1). NCBI lineage: Eukaryota > Metazoa > Arthropoda > Insecta > Coleoptera > Carabidae > Carabus > Carabus problematicus. The sequence goes on along the minus strand of OY728582.1, from coordinate 3,828,764 downwards.
GTATTTAAATATACAATGTATACATTTTTTGTTAACTTTTTATATGGTAATATGACCTTTACGATTAAATGAGTATGACAAGGTCGTGGAAAATATAATATTTATATTTTTGCTACTTCCTGTATATTTTATACCATTTAGCAATTCTAGTCTATAAGACTTAAAAATAAGTTATTTAAGTTTAAATAAAGTCATTTGTGGATGACTATAAATGTTTGTTATACCTTTTACGACTTTTATAATAAGACTTCTATTGTTTTATTTCGAGATAAAATACATTCCAAATGAAATTCAAAGAAATGAACATTATGTTAAAAAGAAATCCATTCGCCGATAATAAATATTATCTAAGATTCAAAAACTGATCACGAAATATCGTTCATAACTAGTGAAAAAATAAATCTGATAATTAATGATTAAGGTTGTAAGGTACAATACAATACTATATCAATAAAAAACGACACAATAGTTTTAAAATATTTTATTCCGGTTACTGAACAATGAAAATTGTTGAAAATAAAAACAAAAACTGATAATAAATAAAGTGTATTAACAAAGAATATCTACAACCCAAAGTATACAAAGAAAAAAAAAGTGCATACAATATTTAACACAAAAAAAATAAGTCGAAATAATCGATTGTTCATACAGCTGATTGTAAATTCTAATTTTTTCTTACAAAAGAGTATATCACAAATACAAAACCATTTACGAACATATGCTTAACTAATTATTATTATTTTATTTTGGTAATATAAAAAATAAATTCTAATTATTGTTTGTTGTATATTATAAATTTGTATCATTTTAGCTTAATTTTCGATAAATTAATTTGGAATTCCGTCATTGGCAGTGAGTCTATTTTATTGTCTATTACTAAAAAAAAAAGTTATTCGAGTCAAAATTAAATGCATTAGTCAATTACGGTGCGCAAGGCCGGGAGTTTCAAAAAGAATGCCCACAAAAACGAAAATACCAGCCCAGTATGATATGTAGTATACTTTATAAAAAACTACTTAATTATTGTCTATGAAAAAATGGACGTACTCAAGAAATATCATCAGTATTCTTTTACGATTTATGCTGTCAAGTTATGAGTTAATTAATCGCACTTACTATTTACCTGATTTACATTGATTAGTCGAATATTAACATATATAATTATATACCGTAGGAATAGAGAGAGACGAGAGGGAATATACAAAACATGTCATATTATTGCTAGCTGCTGTACATGAAAGAATTACCCTTATTGTTGCTTGCAACCGTCCTTGGCACGTTTCTTCTTCTTCTCCAAGGACGCGGTACGTCTTTGGCCTTGAATGGGCATGTACGGAGGTACAGGGCTCGTCTCGTCTTCGGATAAATCTGTAATGGTGTCACATTTAAATACATCCATCGGTTTATATTGTAACAGAAAGCACTGGCAAACGAAATGCTAGAAAAGTGTGTTTTGTACCTGGAGGTGGAAGTGAGATGGCTGGACTAGTTGTTGAACTTGTGGTACTAGTAGAAATGGTCGACGTATCCTGACTGGACGGCGTATGCGAGGATAACGTACGTCGAGTGTAAGTTGGATCTATTGCCATTGCGATATTATGTAACGGATAATTGTTATCCGGCTGCAGCGGCTCACACACTTCAATTGAATCCGGATCAGGTCTAGAAACAAAGAGCCAATAAGGAAATGGCACTAGGCTTCGTCAGATAGTACAAAATATACCGTGGTTTCATGGATTTGGTGATTGGCGATTTCAAATCAAGCTGCGTAGGTCTCACTGCGGGTACAAGTGTCTCCCGTTCTTGTGCCAAGCCCGAAGCACCCAGGTGACTGGATCCACCTGGTAAATAGCCGCCATTCATTGCACGAATCTCACTCTTGTGGTTGTACCCATTCAGTCGGGACTCGTAGTTCTTCTGCGGTGAATAGTTCTGTTTCAGATTGTGATCGTAGGCCGCTTTGCCGGACACCATGTCCACCGGGAGACTATAGTTTACATCATCGTCAGGTGCATGGCAATCCTGCGGTGGGATCCTGTAACTCTGAGTATGCACATTTGCCGACATGGAACTCGAACTGTGTGAACATTCCGGATGTTGTAACAGATCAATGGGATTGGAGTACGAATCGTCCGGTAATATTTGGTCAGGATTCAGTTCTTGCTGTTTCTTGGCTAATGCCTTCTGTTTGGCTCGTTCTTTGGCTCTTCGGACTTTGGCCCTTTCCTATATAATAAAAAAAACATCTAATATACATTATATGTACATTAATTAAATAAACACTTAATAACGCAGCAATCATTAAGTATGTAAAGTTTGTAACTTAAATTAAATTACAAATGTAGATATTTTCTAAAAAAAAAAAAAATTCATTCACCGGGAATTGAACCCGTGACCTCTTGAGTATCGGTGACTGCGCTCCCATAGTAGTAATTATTTTACTATTGATTAATATTACTTAAATAACAAGCTATTACAAGGACATGGCAGTATTTATTGTATAAATATATAATATGATTTATATAATTAAGATATAATGAGCTGTTTTTCCTCCGATTTCTTACCCTTTCTTGTAAGAGTTTCGCTAATTCCTTGTCCTGTGCTTCAATTGCCAACATTCGATCACGATTCAGTTGTAGCTCTTCCGCTGAACAACTCTCTTGTTCTTGTAACTTTCGTGCGAGTTCCTATAAACACATACAATTATTATTTTAAAATCAAACAGACAACAAATGTTGCTTACGTAACATATCAAAACAAAAATAAGGATACAAAATGAAGAAACAGCCAACAGTAGTCAACGAGTGTCACTCTAGTCATGAATGCATGTAAACAGGACCAGAGCAACATCCGCTAACAACCACCGGTTAAAACCAAATAGAACTGTAAACGAAAATATATAAATAAATTATAAACTAACTACAAATATTTTTACTATCACTAAGTAAATAAAGAAATACAAGTGAAATTTGAAGCTATTCATTTACCGCATCTCGTTCTTCTTGCATTCGTTTTTCGTCCACTTCGTCAACGGGAAGACCAAGTTCTAGTGCGTCTGCAATGGAGCATTGCTGGAAGGGATCCAGTAGATCGTCGGAAGAGCTTCTGTAATGTGCTGTGGTAGTGGAAGCATGTGCTACGGGCTGCTGCTGTAGCTGCTGTTGTACTACGTGTCTGTTTGGCGACTGTGTCGGCAAAGGCATTAGATAACCCTGTCTCTTTGGTGATTCATGATACTCCGACCGTCGGGACATATCATGGGATTCCCCCTTTCTTGGTGAATCGTGATGTTCTGGTTTCCGTGGTGACTGAGTCAGCGGTGTATGCTGTTCCATGTGTTGTTGTCGTTGTAATGAACTGGTTGCAGGTTGCGTTTGCAACGATTGTTGTGCCAACAACCGTTGCTGTTTGTCGAGCTGTTTTAAATGTTCGCGTTCCTTTAACAAGATGGTACAACTATAATCAAACATCTAGTGGAAAACATGCAAGATATTTCAGTTTTAGGCTAGGATATTTAATTTTCTAAAATGCATTTTTATTAAGAAATATTTCTACTTTTCCCAGTCATTTCCGCTAAACTTCACATGAGTAATTTTGTACAATTACATGTTAATATCAAATTACAAGGTCACAACGGGTCTGTTACTAGGTGAACATTATAAAATAAAACGTTGTTATATAATAAAATATCGAATTTCATCAACAAAAAATATCTATTACATGTCGGACTGAATTTAATACTAACCAATATTTGTTTGGCTATTTCCTCGTCTTCGTCTTCCAATGCCCGTTTCTTTGCTAGTTCTTCTCTTTCAATTTTATCCGCAAGCTGCTTGGCTACTTCGGCGTCTTGTTCTTCTCTAAATGTGTAATATAATTTAGTATACTGACTGATAAAAAAATCGTTTTGTTTAGAAAATGAGTAATTTCACTAGTACTGTATGAGTAATGCTCACTGTTCTGTTATCATCTGATGATAAAGTGCAGCTGCTTGTTCCGCCATTCTTTGTTCGCGAATTTGTTCATCCAAGGCACAGGGAAAATCTTCCCGGACTTGAGCATTTCTATATTTATTTCCCATGTAATGTTCCGTAACTGTAACAAATGTTATTGTACTTTATAACACAGTATTCCATAAACTATTCCTACATATATGTAAAATAAATAAAACTCTACTATTGCAAGTACTGATTCAGAGCATATTACTTTTCTTTTTATGAAAACATGTGTCAACTTCTGTCCGTAATTTTTCAAGAACAGAACTAATTTTCTGAACTTCTGCTATAAAAACATTTTCCAGTCTGTAAGCTAGCATTGACGTGCGTAGAACTTCCGCATTTTCACGTTTCACATAATCAAATGTTACAGTACGACGATCACTATTCGTCCTCCGTAATTTAGAAGTTTTATTTTCAAATTTTACTTTTTTATCCGAACCCAACGAGTGCACAATCGTTGCAGAGATTGTATCGCTTTTATTCTTTGTGAAACTACAACATCTCTTTAGTTTTTCACCGGAATATGTATTATTCTTAACAAACAATGCCGGTTGCGTTGACTGAAACTTGTCACCCGATTTTGTAAAAGTAATCACGGCACTTCGCGAGTTACCAATCGTGTTTCGTAGATTTTCATAGTTCAATGCGTTGCTATTTTGTTTCTGGATTACATCTTTCAAATGCTGTATTTCACTGGTTACTAGTTTTTCCAACTGTTTCACTTCACTTTGTACATTTCGTAGTTCAGCTGTTAGTCGTTCACTTAACAATACTCCAGACACGGGTTTTCGGTCGTATATATTCATTATAATTATACAATTAATCACTGTAATGTTTTAGAGAACTGGCGTTGTTTCTTGTTAATGAAATGTACACGGGACGGACAGGTTTGCTGTTATGGAAGGATTTAGTTAAAACAATGTTTAACTAACAGTACATGTAACTTAATGACAATGTATATTTCAAGTAAGCGCCAAGTGCTATTGTACCTACACGCCCCCTCGTGGAAAAATAATTTTGATATTCCATCGGAAATTCAAGCTAGTACAAATATAATTATTATTACTATTTGTTTATTTAAATCCGAAACAATATTCTTATTAACATAAATATCAGACTTTTCCTTTTAGTATAATTATTGCAAAAACAAAACAATTATGAAAAAGTCGAGTAGCATATGTTTAATATCTATTATAATATCATACTGCAAATCATGGTGCTTGGTGCATCATTAAAAAATAATCAAAATGTTTTTCTCCCGAAGGAAACTACTTTATAATAGACTTCTTCTCAGGTATGTCGTTTTATAAATTTACTAGCATCAAGTATAAGTACAGTTATAAAATGTAAAAATAAAACATCTTCCTGATGTACAGAAAATAACAACATAATAAAACACTATCGCAAATAAACCATAACAAGCGAGTTCTTGTACAAAACAACGTCAAAATGGAATCAAAACTAACTTCTATTCTAGTTCGTCTCTAGTAATCCGATACCAGTTTCACAAGAATCACAAAATAACAATGGTGTTGAAACAATGCACCCCTATCACCTTACGAAGAAAAACAGTGAAACTAAAAATGTAACCGTTAAACAAGGTATTTTATTATAATTATAAACTTGTGTTTAGTTTGAATAAATTTCCTCTGGAATGTTGGTATACTTTTATTTTTTTAGTACCTACACAAATATTAAGGTTATAATATAGTACATACCTCTTGACAGTACCACAGAGACATTTTAATATATTTCGTTAAAACACACAACCATTCAGAACACGCAGCTCGTAATTATGACACAAAATAAGTAAAAACTGAGTGAGAAAAGAGCCTTGTATAAGAGCTAGCAGTGTCAAGGTTTTCCATCTTGTCAAACGCCGGTACGAAAAAAAAACACATCATGTGGTCAACGACACGGCAGCCAGCAAGCGCGCGAGAGAACAACGTCTGTTTCAATTAACGACGTACGTGCACAACTGCCAGAGGTAAACAAGAGGGTACGTACGCGAAACACGAACGTAACTTAACCACGCATGAAGGTCGCGCACAGTTTGAAATATTAATCAGCATCCGCGCAAACGTAACGTAAGTGCAACAATGTTGAAACAAGCATTAATTCACGTTACGTTACTTTGACGTTTAACTATTTCATATTTACTTCTTCGTATTGTGTTAACATGCACACCTAGTCAGTATTTGATGTTTACATTTCAAGTGTTTGTGTTCTTAGTCATAGAAATTGAAAGAAGCATTGTACATTCAACATGCTAATATTACTAGCACATGTAAAATGATTTTATTCTTTGAATTTTATAGTTTTTACTTCATTTTCATGTAGTAAAAACATATCTGAGAGCTTAAATTGTAGTATTAAATATGCATACAAGGCATAATACTGATTATATTATTTTACCAAGTAAATGGCAATTTACTGATGTATGATAATTAGTTTGAGTTCAAAATTAAAGAATTATTCAAATAAGGTGTAATTTTATCGACAGATATATCTAGATTTTTCTTGCTTAGTTTTAATCTGCATAATTTAATCTACTAACGATGACCACAACCGTCATTTTATATTTAATTTGAATTCAAGGCTGTATATATGGAATCTTTATCGGTATAGGAATTTGCTTATACGTTTCATGTTTCTCGCAATAAAATTTTGAAATCAGGTCGTATAAACTACAAGCAAAGCAAAGAATAAATAAATATTATCGTCCAATAACTTTAGCTTTAACCGTTTCGATAATAAATTCAGTATAATTAACATCTATAATATAGAAAATTCACGCTGAATTATTATTTATCCTGACTACGAAAATTGCAAATGAGAGATTCCATCAGTCCGTGAAATGTTAGAACGTGGAATTATAGTTACCTGGTTCGCCATCGTCCATTAAACAGTGAAATTTACGAGAAACCATTCCACAAACTACTTATTTTACGTTCCAGCTAAATCCCTCTATAGTTACTTCCAGGCAATGCCACCATATATTATAAGTTTGCGAGCGTGTTACTGGACGATAAGATACACACCGCGCGATATTCCAACAATGCGTTAATCAAACTATGTGTACTTACTCTCTTCATTTTGTAGCCGATAAGCCAGTGCCCCGTCCTCACGTATCAACCATTCCCGACACACTGTAACACAAATATGTTCTCACAAATCAGTACATCTCAGCATAACCTAACCTACGAAACAAAACACAGTGCGAATCTGACGTTTGTCCATTCAGAAGAATTCATTTCGCTGACAAGGCAAATGATAAAACGAACTTGTTAGTTCTTGATATAACAGTAAGCTAACTTGACATATTTTCAAACTTATCTTCATGTTGCATTTAGTGAGAATTTAATAATCATAACCTAATCATGTATCTACTCGGGTTGTCGGTGTTTAGAATAGTAAGGTGTTTATTTATTACTAAACTCCACTCTCACGCACACATATATATGTATATATTTTTTGCAGAGTTGAATAATCTCGGAACGCACGCAATTAGAAAATTCCAGTTTGCTGTAGTCACCATCACTTTGTATCCTTTTACAGTCATAGAAAACATCAATTTTACCGTTATTGTGAAAAAAGCGTTTTTAAAATTACAGTATATTATTTGAGTTTGACATTTGGCAGAGGAATACAGATGGAAAACATTAGCAAGCATTTCCGAGAATTTCCTAATGGCTTTACAACAGCAATTTGTCATATTCTTCGGGTCTTTTGTCACAAAGACCTTTTCGGGAAATAATAGCAGATGTAAACTGCCAACAAGTACAGTTTTGCCAGTGAAATAAATACAAGAAAACTGTACAGTTTTGTACATAAATTGTGACACATTTCAATCAACGTAAACAAATAATGTATATTTGTTGATCAAACAGTGAATTGTGGTTTGGTTCTGTAATTACTTCTACCAACCAGTGGCGTAGCTAGAAATTTTGGGCCCCTATGCAAGTATGTTCGGAGGGCCCCCCTCCCATGTTGGTCATAATTTTTAAAAATACAAAATATTTATTTTCCTTGTTAATTTTTTCTTATATTTTTATTTTCTTTTATCCTGATGATATTATGTATTTTTTCTCAGTTCACTTGTCCCAGGTAGGGCCCCCTACACTCGTGGGCCCCTATGCATTGCACACGTTTGCTCTACAGTAGCTACGCCACTGCTACCAACATATGCTTAGCGATGTTTTCTTGTATTCCATCGGCTTGTCTATTTTCACGTGTTGAGTTACGCCACATGAAGTAACCAACATTGTTTATATACAAACAAGTGAAATCAGTGTACACGTCGCTTTAAAATGTGGAGCATATCCGCTTTCGTAGCAACCAACCAGCCAACGAATACACCGAAACAAAAAAAAATTCGAGAAACACATTGCACCTGCCTAACATCAGCTGGCTTCAAAATTTTATCAACAGAAATGATATGAACGTCGTAAAGCACGCAATTTCAATTCTCTAGCATAGAATATTGCATTTACTGCTGAAGATAGATATAATAATTATACATAGAAAAAAATAAATTGTCAAGCTATTAAGATATGTACAAGTTTGAACTGGTTATATCAGCTATAGTAACACGAAATAAAGAAAATTTAGGCCAATGCTGGTCACAACGAATTTTAGAATAAGTGTATAGTATAAATAAGTAAAAAATATAAACTTTTTGCGAATAGATTTAAAGCACAGATATTTGCTTGATTGCTATAGCAAAATTTACATTTTCTAATATAAAAATATTTCTGTAACTATGACATCAATTATACATATAGCATTTAAATTTACAATAGCGAGATTTACACATTCATACAAACTTTCAATTATGTCAAAACTAAAAAAGGTACATATACCGTTTCGTTCTAAAAATTTCGAACATACATGTGCCCCAGTTAATTATGACACAATTGCATAAAATTTAACGAGTAATTTGATAGCAAAATGTCTGCTTTTTGCGAGTATTCGAAAGCGTGGCAGTGTCTCTCATATTTGTCCTGAATTTCTTGCTTCAAGTAGTTGATAAAATAACGTATCCACCGAGATGCATATATGAAACGTGCATACATAAGTACGTAAATGAAATTGGTTACACAAGTATTTTTTATCTCTATATAAATGTTTGGTATTTAAGAGTAGAAAGGCAAGTGCTTATTCTTGAGAGTACCTACTTTAATCTAGTACATATATCGGCTTTCATTTCTAATGAGTCATACAAAAATTTCTTAACTGGAGAATGGATATCAATTGATTGTTATCCGCAATTTAATTGCAAACGTGTAGGCAAAGTAAGAGAGTAATGTTTATTTTTAAAGTGTTATCAATAAACACAAATAAAATGTATAACAGGGAAGGAAGTGTTCCAATGAACCAAATATTTATTTCATTTTAGTAAACAAGTAAGCGAATCAACAAAGGAGAAGCATATGGAAAGAAAAAATGGTATTCATAAATATCATGTCCCCTCAGGCATTTCCCACAGTATATAATAATTATTCTGTATTCATACAAGCAGATACCTACTACACATAGGCAACATGTAATTCTAACATCCTGTGTAACTAATAATAGGCGCACTGTGGAATTCTATCATACTAAAAATGTTCAAAATACGCCGTATCGAAATTTAACCAAGGCATTCGTGAACTATTTCTGTAGATTTTATTTCAAGTAGTAATAAATACGTAGCGAAAATTATTGTTAAAATATATTAGAATACTATGAACAACATTCAGTAATTTTCAGCGACGATAAACAGACAACAGATTGTTATTTTGATTGGCAAAAATTAATAATAATAGGTATTGAAATTTACAAAGTAGTGTTAATTTTACTAACCTTCATTTACCCGCCCCATCTTCGGAAGTGTATCCCGTCCTGTCGATTGTGCTTCTGCCATTTTGTACGTCTTCACTCATAATTCAATACTAGCTTACTGTGATGATGCACATTAATGAGTGACATCAACGCAAATTGCACGATTACTCTTTGTTCTCACATAGGTATTCCAACAGTCCTGATGACTGATACAAAACACACCTGCCCCTCATACAAACTGACAACAATCCGACAATCTATCTATTTCTTGTTCAGTGCGTCTGCGCAATACTCATCGCAATATCGGACTCCTAGCGTCATATATTAGAATTAGAAATAATCCCTAAATTACCGACTAGATGTCGGTGGCAAATCCACATCAACGAAAATGTCAGTTGTCAAAAGTTATCATTAAACATTTTTAAAGGTTATCGACACGTATTATAAATGTTTATAAACGCAGTTTTTTTCATGTGATTAATTAAAAATATTACCATTTAATGTGATGACCGCTCAAAGACTAGTGAGAGGGAGTAAAGCCCGCATAATCGCAAGTTTATGTGCTATAGTATTTTGTGTAGGCCTTCTTGCGCTTTTTCAAAAAAGCCAAACACAACTCGAAAATGTTAAAAAGAATTATGAAATATGCGTCCAGCAACAAGAAAGCCTTTCAACACAATTGCAGGGTACATTTTGATTATAGCAACGAAATCTAAAAATATACTAAATTCCTGTTTATATTTGTTTCAGTGATCGTTGATTACAAGACCAAATTAGAAAAATCTTTGCAATCAGAGAAAGCAGACCATAAACAAACGCGGACAGAATTAGAAGCTAGAATTAATGATGAAAAGACGAGAAGAGATAAGACTTCAATGGAAGTTAATTTAAGACTTTCGAGTTTACAACAACATTACAAATTACTGCAAACAAAGCATGATGATTTGAAAGAGAAATCAGATAAGTCGCAACAAGAATATCTGGATGAAATGGATAGACTGCAAGCGAAAGTGAAAGAACTACAAGAAGAATTAAAACAGTCGGAAACTAATAAAGAAAAATCTTTGGAACATCTAAAGGTACGTGCAATAATTAAAGTGAAATAATAATGTTGGATGCAATTTGGATATGTCATTTCTCCTAGAGTATGTACATGCAACTAGAAATAGATAAAGACAATCTGGCCGAACAACTTAAGAAATCTCAATCAGATCATAGCAAATGGGAAAATGATATTAACCATTTGACAAAAATTAATCATCAACTACAAAGGGAACTCGAAGCACATAAGGTAAAATGAACTAATAATTCTAGTACGTAACACTGATGTTTTTGCCACTGATTATACCATATTCAAGTATTATTTACACACAAATAAACATATATTAGAAAAACAAATTTGCATTGCGTATTTTTGCTATTATCACCATGGTAACAACGAAGTTTTGAAATATGTAATTTAAACAAAATATGAAACACGGACCAAATGTTTTGGTCTACAGCGTATACAATACAATTTTACAGAATATCGGAGGCATCGATGATGCAATTAAACCAGAAGAAACAAATAACGTTGAAGATGGAATAGGGATTCCAACAACTACGCGTAAGTTTGCCAGACAAGTTGAACTGTCGAACGATTTGTATCAAATACGCAACCAGGACAATAAACCTTTGGAAGAGAAACGCGATGGCGATGTTCATCAGGTGGATGCGCCACAAATTGCAAACAATTTTGATCCACAAAACAATGATCAGAATGTAGTTTTACAAAAGCCATCGAGTCCAGCAAAGTCTACGACAAAAACAAGTTCAATATCCAAGGGAAAAATAGGAAATGCAGCGCCCTTAGCACAGCCTACCATGCTTCCGTCAAATGCCAACAGTGCCAAAGAGGAGAACATGGTTGATGAGAATGCCAATAATGTTCTAGCGATGCCGAATGTCGTGCCGCACAAAAAGATACCGGCCGGTGTAGTACCGGTACCGAAGCAGGCATTACAGAAACAAGACGACCAGTCACCCGGTAAGCCGGAGGATAAAATGGTAATATCTGACGACATTAACAATGCTCTACCGAATCGCTATCGAAATAATATCATTGAATCCGGGTTGGCTAATGAAATAATCAAGGAAGCAAAAGTAGAGAGCAAACAAGTGGCGAACGTTCAGAATGAACCTGAAAATAATATGGGCGGAGAAGTAAACCAACAGGATAACGCTGCCAATGAGGTTATTGATCAACCAAAGAATCTAGCACAGGATGATCCGTTACATTTGATGGCTGCAAACGAGGCTGGCGATACGAACGATGTTCGAATGCAGGAACTTGAGCCACCAGTGAAAGATTCTGTAGTGAATTTGATCAATAGACGGATAAAAAAACAACATATTGATGCGTTACGAGCGGCGGACAGAGGTAACGCAGATACTGGAGCATTGAGAGCTCCACCAGGCGGTGCTGCATACGAAGGTGAAGGAGACTATGATAAAGAGGGCCAAAAAGAGGATTTACAAATCGAGGAAGCGGAACCCGAAGGTGAAGAAGACGGTAAGAATGGCGTTCAAACTAATTAATACCACCACGTGTATCTGATAACATTAACATTATATATTCATGTTAATTTTTTTTTAAATACCGTTCTTTAAAAAAATATATATGTACAACTATGAATGGTTTAATAACTATTTTTTTCATCATTTCCTTTTCCATATATGTATTCACTTCAATATTTTTTTTTACTTTTAATGTATCAAGTGTTATCAATGGATAAATTCAGTAAAACATTTTTGTTACATGTCGATACTGACTGATTGATTATGATTGTGCAGATGATCCGGACGATTACGATGGAAATCTAGCCGCACGGCAGAAAGATCCCGCAGTTAGGAATTAAGTTTTGCTGCTGCCGTAGCCAACGCGAGAAATTCGAACACAACGCAACAAATTTGTTATTTGTACATTTTTGTTTAATTTTCTAAATGGGAGAATTTCAGATCTTAATTGTGAGTTCCTGCTCATCTTGTATGTTTCACAAGCATTTATAAGAAAAATGTCCGTGTAATTATTACACACACACCCACACACACCATGCGATACTACTAATTAACTACTTTGCGTGCAAACGCAATAAAAAATATCATTGTTTTTCAATTAACTCTGTTTTGAAACGAAGTAATTGTATATGTGAATATCTCACGACTTTCTCGATAACAGTGTACTTTTATCAAATACACTGGTAATCGAGAAGGTCGTTGTGAATATTATATCGTAAACAAATGATTGTTTCATTACAATTTTTGTGAACGTTTAGGATGCCATGATATATTTCAAGATGTTTCTTTAATACTGTATATTTTTGTATATTTTATTTTTACGTATTCTTTATTTGTACTAGTATTTTTTTTTATTAATAAATGGGTTTATGCATTAACTATTGTATATTATAAAAATAAAGTTAAATTCTTTTATAAAACGTGTTTGGTCTTGTGTATATTAACACACATATTAGGTATGTAAGATAAAAACACTTATAAATAGAACCAAACTATTTATTTCCATAGATAAGTCGTATCTGATTTTTTTTTATATAAAACTAGATAATTTCCGTGGTCAAATATTACTGCAACGCAGTTTTAACGTACTCAGATGCCATCTGTCGCACTTTATTTACACTATCTTCCTCGCCATACTTTGTTTCGAACTGAATATATTTTGTGAAAATTGTTTTCATTTTTCTTGCCGGCAATTTTTGACCTGCAGCTCTTTCTAGTACATTTCTAAAATAAATTTGTTTCATTTTATATTAACTTACTTCAAAAGTTGTTAAATTTTGTTTGACAATTTATATATTTGATTTTATCTTACCTTGCAATATGAATTCTGTTTCCCTTAATGAGCATATCCACATAACTGGTCCACACATCTACCCTGCGCGGGTATGAAGCCAACACCTTCTCCAGAAGTGCTTCTGCACGTTCTGGCTCATCGAAACGAGATTCCATCAATGCGAATTGAACAAGTAAGTTTACATCTAAAAAGACCAAACATATTTGTTAGTTACAATTGTACTATAAATAACCAGAAACACTCTTACGTTGTTTTTCATCTAAACTCTTCAATGCTCGTTGCATTAAATCCCTTGCTTGTTCTTTCAATTCACATTTGTAACACGCTTCCGCAGTGTCTGTCCACATCTTGAATTCTTGTTTGAACTTACGTGACACATTCGCAAGTAGCTCTGTCAATTCTGTGGTCTTCTTACTGTCCGACAGAATGTTTAATGCTTGAAGGTACACTGATAACGAATCGTTCATCTGTACGGCTTCCTCCAATACAGTTGAGAATGATTCCTGAAAAAATAGAACTTGCATTTTACCCAATATATAAAATATTAATTTCAGTAAATATACCTTTGTTCCGTATCTATTTTCCAAATTAAGAAAAGCAATCCAAACGTTTAATTTTTCCTGTTCTTCTCGGAACTCAATTGTGGTTAGAGCCTTACGTGCTACGGTCCGGGCTTTTTCAATTTCTGTAGCCTAAATATGTATACAATTAATATCAGTTTATTTCACATAAAATTCATTGCAATACATACCTCCAAATGGAATGCCATGTAGTTGATCCAGAATAACGAGTTATTCGGATTGGCCATAACAAGTCGATCAAACTGGTCAGCAGTTTTCGGTGTTGCCTGCGTATCCGCTAGTTCCGTTTCTATTTTCCTTAGGCGTTCTTCTTCTAAACGTGCTAGTTCGGCACGTTCAGCAGGTGTCGTTTTCTTCTTCTTTTGTTTTTTCATCGCTTCATTTGGATCCTGTAAATGTACATTATAAATAATACTCGATTAAAAAATAAAATAAAAATAAAGTACGTTATCTTCATCTTCACTGGACTCTTCTTCTATCTTCTCAGGTTGGGAAATATTCCAGAAATCATCAGCGCCCGAAAGTATCGGCTGAGCAGATTCACTCAGTGATTCGCATTTGATTTTCTTTTCCGTACTTTCATCAATACTTTCTTCATCGCTGTTCATTTTTCTTTTCTTATTATTTGTTTCAATATCTTCACTTGTTTCATCTTGCACCACTGATTCATCATTTTCCTTTGATTGACCACTTTCCGTTGTCTTTTTGTTCTTTCTATTTTTCTTCTTCTTGGACACTGTTTCTTTCCCATCGCCATTTTCCAGTTCATTCTGTTTTGTTTTATTGCTCGTTTCTTTATCGTCCGAAGTTGTTAATTTATTTTCTGCTTTGCCTTTCTTATTTTTCCTTGTTTCTGTTTCAGTTACAATATTTTCAACTTTTTTGGATAATTGAGAATTTAGTTTTGTAACTTCTTTATTAACAGTGTTGCTTTTATCAACACGTTGACGTTTGCTGTGTGGTTCTTCTTCGTCTTGAGACGATAATTTTCTTACGCGGGACAATGTGCTCCTAACAATTTGTACCAAGTCTTTAATCAGTTCTTTGAGTACACCGATTATAAGTCCATTTTCACACCTGAAATAGTATTAAAGTAAACAGATTAATATTCACAATAAATTGTATTAAAAGTCACTGGTTAGTATTTGATAAATACCTGGTTATTTCGATTTTAACAACATCACCAACAACATAATAACTCAAATTTGGTTTCAAGTCATTTATATGTAATCTACTTGGTAAGAATACCAATTGTCTTTTTCCCAATGTACCGCGTAATGCGACCAATACAAAGTTTTCGTTCACTAATAAAACTTCCGCCTTGGCATTACTAGAATCATTTGATTGGCCAATGGGAATATTCATATTTCCAGCTATAGTAAAACATAACGAGTAAAATATTGTTTAAAGTTCTTGGAAGAATATTATCTCAATTATGCGTATGGCACAACTATTAAAGAGGTCGAAAGAGCCAAACATAGTGGCTCCTCTATTTTCATCAAAGAGCAATTTGATGAAATGAACGTGTCTCATTTCACACGTATCTTTTGTGTCTCACTTCCCGTTAATTTGGTTTTACATTCGTAATTTTGGTTTGAAAAATGGATGCGTTCTGTTGTTTCATTGATTTCTTCGATGGATGTGCCATAGGCATTACAAATAAACTTACTCTGTTTCGGATTGATTCGGTTTATGACGTTTTGGTTTAATGATATTTCTGCATGATCTTTTTCGAAATTCAGCCATAAAACTATGCCTTTTACTTCACTGCCAATGGATATTTCATCTGCAATTGCAATGATTGGTTGTCAACAAATGGTAACATTAATATTATTTAGTACTGTAGTTAGTTGTCATATTAAATATGAAATACCTGTTGTATGTTCTGCCTGTACAAAACCTGTCACACCATTTGACAGTTCAACAACATATGCACCTAAATCTGTTTGCTCTTTCACGGTACCAGTCACTAGTTCACCCAATTTCAATGATGCAAGTGGCCTATGCAATGAACTAAAGTTGTCCTTAATACGTTGCACTTCACTCAAATAGTCGGATAAAAGTTGTACACTAACCTAACATTTACAAAAAAAAAAGTTTGACATAACGAAAGACTGTTATTAACCAAACATAATACTTACATTTAAATCGGAATTCCAGCAATCGTATAGTTTGATACTAGCAATAATTTCTAGCGGAAGTTTCTTAATTTCTTCAATTTTTGCCATCAATGACTGATTTCTCTGTATATTAACTTTCTTGTCATTTTCATGGACGATAAAATTCTAAATTAAAATAAATTATAAGTTAACACTAGATGCATATGGCGTGATATTAAATCTGACATACCTCCGGTGGAACTGTTAAACATCTTTTAAACCCGTGGATTGGTGTTTGCAACAATATATGTTTTTCATTTATTACTTGAACAGAACAATCTAGTAAATCGTTAACTTTCAGTTCGTCAAATTGTGGAATATTCTCTTCATTTAACTGGGAATTTCTCATTGAAAGTATTGGGATACCGCGTCCGTTATTTATACAAACTAAATCATTTAACTTGTCCCCTTCTTGATAAGTATCTACAAAATACCCAACAATATTCTAAATACCTTTAGGGAATTTTTTCCTGTTATGTTATTTACCTGCAAGCAGTGGTACCAATGAAGGAAATTTAGAAATATGTAATAAAGGTACTATTGCTGTCACATTTGTATCATCCACAGTTACTTCTAGTCCAGAATGTGAAACCTTCATAACGGTTACGTCAACATGTTGTCCTAATCGCACTTGTTTACGTTTTGATGTCGCTTTTGGAGGTTGTAAACTTAACGTAAGTCGTTTAGCAGTTAAATTACATTTGAGTACAGTACAATTCACCTAAAACATCAATTAAATGTGTAACAAAACAAACTTATTAACTATTTGTTTGTAAGATCAAATGTTATGCATTTTTACTTACTACTTGTCCCAGTTTAAAAACTTCTTGTGGTTTTGCAACATTCTCTATACTCATTAAACTTCTCGGCACCCAACCAGATACTTTTCCAAAGAATCCAATCAACAATCCATGTGTAGAAATTTGCAACACTACACCCGAAAATTGCTTATTAAATTCAGCTTGTTCATAACTTAACAAATTGTCTTCTGCTTTCAGCAAAGATGGCTTTATTGTCAACAGTAAAGAGCCGCTCTCTAGATTTAAGTTCCACACTCTGTACAACAATTTATAAATGTAGCATTAAATAAATATAGACATTTCTGAGGCACTTACCTTGCTTTTATTTTTTGTCCAACATGAAATTTACCCTTCAATGCAGCCACGGATGTCATTATTACCTCAGACAGATGTTCATTATGAATAAATCCCGTCACTTTACCAATTTCAACAAGGAGACCCTTGTTTTGTATTTCTCTAATAACTGCAGACACTTCTTCGCCCACTTTCAAGTCACGCAAAGTGAATACTTTTTCTTTGAGCAAGTCTTGTTCTAACGTACAGATGTACACACGATCCAAATAATCGAAAGTGAGTACACGACATTGGTGTTTCGAACCTTTCGGATAGTTTTTCTTGACCATATCTTTATCGTCTAGCTCGGAATTCAATGGCACTCCGGTTTTCAATCGACGGAACGATACAAAACCTTTCTCGGTTTTACTAAGTTGCAGGCATAAACCACCTTTTGTATTACCTATTATCTGTTTTTTTAAAAAACAAAGAATAGTGAAATAAAATACTAACTTTACATTATGTTTTTTTTTTCGATTCTATGCACGTCATTAATAGTAATGAAACATAAATGCACTTACCTTACAACTCATAATGGCGCCATCTAGTATCTTTCCTCTGTCATGTGGTTCCAAACTTCTTAACGTTAGGTAAGCTAGTTTTGTGACAGGCATCACATACATGATACGGGCTTCTACCACTTGTTGCACTGAATACGACTGAAATTTATCCATTATACCTGACAACTGTCCTTCGTGAACATAGCCCGTGTAGTCGTTCAAGAATTTGCCCTCTAATCCATTCATCAGTTGCTAAGTACGCAGAATAATAAATATATTCAGTTACATTAATATATGAATTATTTAACAATATGTATACCTTGCTAATTGTCAAATCAACCATCATACCAGGCAAAAGATAGTCTAAACTTATATCCTTCACAATTTTTGTGCTCTCAATTTTCTTTGTCAATGCATTTAAACTTACAGTAGCAGCGATGGCAGTTGCGTCACATTTTTGTACAACACACCAAAATAATTGACCAATAGCTGTAACGTAACAGTTGTAAAAACAAAGAAAAAAACTTACACTATTTCAAAACCAACCATATTCTTTTCCTTCATCGACATTCGTTTTCTGTAAAAATGCACGACAATTCTTAATTCCCAAGTCTACAACATAACCGTGTTCTTCAGAGCTACTGATCGCACCCCATAACAGCATCCCAGTCGTAACAGACTTATGCGACAGTTGGCAGTTTATATCTTCCGGCATCAGAGACAATCCAATCCTGAATTTCTCATCTGAACCATCAATTTTAATTACTTTTGTTGGCACACATTCACCAGGTGTAAATAATTGTCTCAATGTTTTGTATCCCTAAACGATAAAATATGTACATGTTTTCAGGTATTTTATAACATTGCATTGCGGATATGTAGTAATAATTACTTCTGGTTCTGTATTATCCACAATTGAATGCAGAAGTTTTGTATAGGGAGTAGATATATGTGTGACCATGACTCTCCCAGATAATCTTCCAGGAAGAGTGATCCCTAATGTCATTTTTTGGACTTCCCTAACACATCCTAGAACTACCATACCATCTTGCAACGACTAAAATATGTGAAATTGTATGATACAAACTGATATGATAACATTAATAATAGTAACTTACCCTGTATGATAATAAATCTGCAGAAACGGCTGAAATTTCTGAATCTAAAACAGTCTGCTCTTTTTCCGGCACTTTCTTTTCTTTATTTTTCTGTTTTGCCTTACGTTTATCTCCACCAAACAACTGTAAATTATTAAACAATTAAAATGTAAGAAATTAAATGTATAATTAATACATACATCATAATCCTGTTTGACTTTCGGAGATTTATTTGTTGCAGGTGGTTTACGGCCACCTCTCGGAAAACTGATTTCAATCACCATGGTTAAAACACTTTACACAGTCTGGCTAGAAGTGAATAATTGTTAGAATTATGTTTTACCCAGTTTAAATTTCAACGTGCAAGTTTTTCATTAGCACGTGGGTAAATATGAACGAAAGAAGGTTATGCCAACAATTTTGACAGAAGAACACTAGAATGAAGTTAGATACATATAGCCGTGACTAAAAAATTTCAAAAGATTTAACTGTCAAAATATAATCAACGTTGTCGAATGTCATCGCACATAGCACCAGATAATTAATTTCTAAATTACAATATACAATATTAGAGGATACCAAAGGGAGATATATAAAGGCAACAATACCATATGAATTGTTTAAAAACACGTGTTCGTCATGGTAAATACAGTTTTAAGTTACAAACTAATAATGAAAACTTTTTACCTTTAATATTGTCTTTATTGCAGAGTTCTAATGTACATTTTGATTTCTCTATACCTACGAAACCGGAAGAACTTACTTTAGCAATAACAAAAAAGAAATTGGAGAAAAAGGCAACAAAGTTACGGAATGCAACTGAAAAGTTACAAAGTGTATCTGCAAACTCTCCCGCCACACCATGTGACATATATGATATTTCATGGCTTTTTAAAGAAAAATGTAAAATGATAGACTTTTTAAAAAATGAGAGAAATGACACTGCTCCAGACTTGCCTGAAAATGATGTAGAGTTGTATATAAATCTATATGAAACTCTAGTTAAAGAAAATGATCAACAATTAGAACTCTTGGAATTTAAGAAACGAGAATTAGAGGAAGAGAAATCTGTTTTAGCTGAGTAATTGTTAAATATATATGTATTTTTTCTACATATTATTGTATTGCATTGATTTTTAGATTAAAAGAAAGTCTCCATTTAATGAAAACAAATATGAATAGTCTGCAAACATCTGAAAATGTTGATCCAGACAGGTTAGATTTAAATCTGCTTAAGAAAAATTCTAGCATAAAATTCCAAGAAGTACGAAAAGACTTGGTAATTATGTGTTACTTATTATAACTCGTCTTTTATTAACATTTTACCCCCTTTTTTAGCATATGGTACTGGATTCTTGCTTTATAGATAACAATTTTACACAAATAATTCAGGTAAGACACAATATTTGTTTTTATGTACACAATCATAAACCAATTTTTATTTTCGCAGGAATTAACAGAATCATATTTCAAAGGTGGAGATGAAAAATATATTGAAATAATCGACGATGTTTACCTACCACATATAAAATTATTGAAGCTAGCTTCATTGATTGTCCAGGACCCGTACAACGAAAAACGAATTAAATTTGATGATCTTACTTAGCAATCTCGTCATCCTTTTTTTATACAAAATATAAACGTAAAATATTGGATATGTAAACCATTGATTATTGTATTAAGTTATTATTCTTATGAAATTACATTCTGAACAGTTCAAATAGTTACAAATTTATATAATCCAAGCCGAAAGCATTATTGTAATAAGTTCTTATAATATGTATATCATTTTGCTATAAACACTATATATATTAAATAAATATATTTTTTTTAGATATTTATTAATATGAAGTATAGATGTCCCTGGCGAAGTTGATTTGTGAGAAAACAGCAACGGCAACGGTCATACTCAATTGAACTGATCTCGCACAGCTTTCTTACCACGCATAGCGAACCGTGGAAAGCATTATTGATAATATTTTATTGCATAGTACTGTGCTATAATCTTGTACAATTAAATTGTATAGATATATTGTTATGAAAGTAAAGTCTCACCAGTTCCCTTTCTCATTTGTTGTACCCTAAATAACCCTACTCTACTCTACACTACATATGTATTATGGTATCTATCATGTGTTTGGATGTTTAGATTTAAAAATCCCGCGCATAGGCAACCAAACTAACATTTTTGTACAACGGGACAACTGCACTACGGGGCAGGTGAACAAATTGTAAAGGAGAACAAATGAGAAACATTGAATGTAGTTTCTCTTTCGAGAGACATGTATGTATTGCAATAGTATTTGTATGTGGTGGGGATGCACTTTGAAGTCGTGGGAATGTGAATCAAGGAGGAATTCATCCTTGATGTGAACAAATGAGAAAGGGAACTGGTGAGATGCTCCCGTTTCAAGTAAGTACATAATATGAAGAACTGTTTTGCAAAACTAGACAAATCCAGATTTGTTCAAAATTAAGTTACATATTGTTTTGTAATACATATACATATGTACCTTAACAATAGTTTTTATGAATCTTATTTGAAAAAATCGTTTATTTTACTTTTGTTTAGGTTTATTATTATTTTATATTATTATTTTTATTTATTTAAAGTAAGAGCTTTACGTGTACAGTGAACAGGGGCGGACTGGCCACGTCGAGTATGCGGCAGTTTCCGCATGGACCGCTCCAATCGCGGGAAGGTCAGGTTTTATAGCGGTATAAAATCACTGAGTACTGAGTACAATAATGCTTTCCACGGTTCGCTACACGAAAGTGAACTGTGCGAAATCAGTTCAATTTAAGGTGACAGTTACCTTCGCTGTTTTCATACAGGTATGAATCTGAGGATTCAAGCGATGACCACAGATGACACTTTAATAGCATGCCGGTGAATTTAAAAGCATATTTCGGAAAGTTTATTTAATAAATGTTTTAGCTATCTTTATAACAGGTTGCTTGATAGAAACCATTTTTAATAATTGATAATGTTTAACTACACAGTATAGATGCGGAATTTAGTTATTTAAGATAGAAAAAAATAAAGTAAAATTCTAAACAAAAACTTAAACTTACGTATTTATTTATTCCCTCACATTTTAAATTTATTTATTTTGAACAGTTATGTCAGTAACTTGCATTTAATTTTTGATACAGTAATGCGAATTACATTACAAAATACAACAAAAAATCCTCTTAAAATACTTTATAAATTATTATAATTGTTAACTCATATTTGACAGGGAATAACTCGAGGCTTCAGATATGTTACAAATATTTTTTCATCGACATGGATACTTGATAAATAAATTAATGCCGCTCCTCGCACACACCCACTAGAACTAAACTGAAACCCAGGCGGTTCGTCGACGTTTGTCGGAGACCATCATCAGCTTTAGTCATCCACTGGAGACTGAGGTGGACTAGCCGATGGAATGTTCACACTGCCAACACTAGCAGCTAGTGGCGTGATCACGTCTTACTGGATTACAAGCATGTAAAGAGTTATACCTCCGCAGTCAGCTGTTTATATAAACTAGTTTAGCAATATTCACTCTGATAATATCTGAGCCAAACAAATGCACAGCGATAATACACGCATAAAATTGTGTTTTACACGTTATAAACTCTGATTACGCGAAACTTCATGCGGTTTTCATGCAACAATGAGCCGATCACTAAAAAAACATATAAAATGTTTCATTCTACGATTTTGGCCTTTGGTAAGTTATTTTGTCATATAAATTTATTATATTCTGATTATAACGATTTCGAATTGTGTAACTAATAATAAAATTATATTCATTTATTATATTATAACAAATAAATTTATTTATTTTATAACTAACAAATTTTAGTTTTTGATGCTAAAATTAAATCTATATAATTATGTTAAACACTTTTCGAAAAGATAGTCATAATCATGATTTAGTATTTAATATTGTTTTTTTTTTTTACATGACCAATATTTTTTTCTAAATATGTATATAAAATGAAATTAATTGCACAAGTCACACTTAGAATTATTATTAAGTTTTCAAAGAATATGATGACTATTTTCTATGTTACAATCTGTCATAACATTGTTATTGCAATAAAAAATACGACTCTGCAGATAATTGCATCAAAGTACAATTAAGTACAATTAGTTAACACACAATTAACAATACATAGTCATAGAGACAAAAGAATATCACTCACATATCTGGCATTAATCGAAAGTGTTTTAATGCAACAAAGACCTGCGGTGATACCATTAACATATGCCGCATGTATGACGACATTTCGCCCAATGTCTGTGAAATTACATTAATCCGCATTTCTCTTTTTTTCGCATTTGCAACTTTTTGAAAATGATGACATACAACTATGATTAATACAATTATACTTCCGCTTTATGGAAAAGCATAGAAAAAGCAATTATTTCTTCTAATTTTCAGATTATCTGGATATTATTTACTACAGGAATTTTTTGGAAAACTTATAGCAATTTTAAAACACAACCACAGTATTATTATTTGAGAAGTATCTTGGGGGTAAGTATATTATTGTTTATAGTTTAAGTACCATGGTAACGAACATATTGATATTCATTATTAAAACTCCATATTTGGATGCAAATATGCTTTAAGTAAATGACTAATGGAATAGTTATATCTATATCCAGTGGAAGTTAAGAAATAGAACATATATGGTAGAAAATAAGTGAAAGTTTGTCACACTACAAAAAAAAATAGATATTTCCGATACATATATATATTTCTGACGTTAAATTTAGAGATTTTTTAGCAATTAATTTAAACTTATTTTTCAGTTAAATCAAAATTTTTCCTATCGGTTCCTATCATATGTAATTCTGTGATTAACAATTTTTATGAACAATATGAATTTTATTATTTTTATAATACATCACGATCGTTGTTCTTATCTAATTTTTTTTTCAAAAATTATTTAAACAGAATCTTCTTTGATTTGTTGTCAGTCGTGTAATATAAACTCATAAACTGTCATGATCTGTATTTACTGAATGAAATCATGATTCTGTTCCGAGTAATCATCAGCTTGTAATTATTTTTATGACAGTGTTGGCTATGTATATCACGCGGCACAGCGCCCGTTTTAACAATGTGCAGTTTACTTGTACTGCTCCCGGTGTGCCGCTCACTGCATACTATGCTCCACGGCTGTCTAGCTAAAATATCATCAAGACTTCTAGCAGCCTGGTTGTCTAAAGTAAAAATTATGCACATGGTATGTGCAACAACGTTAATTATATTCTCATGTAAGTATACTTTATCACCGATGGCATCTTACTGAAAACGGTAACCTCCGTCAAGTCAATGGCCTGCAGTAATTAGAATATTCCTTGTAAAATATTAAAATTTTCATAAAATAATATGTTTATTTTCCTCTCACTTAACTATTTGACACTTTATTTCTTCCTGTAAATCATTCTAATTGTCAAACATTTTTTACAGCTGAATTAGTTTGACAACAATGCCTGTAACTAAAGCTAAATTTGCATATTCATTTACGCGAATCGTAAACTGTAATTACTATGTATGAGCATGTGGTAATTGTAATGTAAATTGAACCTATTGCCCTGTGTTAATTTTCTGTTATAGTGATACATACAGGGGCTCACATCATGAATGCTATTTATTTTTCAAAGCATTACACGGATCTTTACCCTGACATCAATGTAGCGAGATACAAAGGCGAAGTGAGTAATTCACATTTTTTTAAATCTTATTTTTGCTAATATAAACATTCTATTTATACATTTAGTATTTATTTTAACAATTTTCGTCATTGTGTTTCATTCGATATTAGACGGTCATTCTATAATATTTTAAGTATGTAAGTTATATAAGTTATAACTAACATGCTTCGTTACAATTTTACGTCCATTTGCTCTTGTCCTTGAGTCATTCATTTGTAAAACTTAATTTTCATTTTAACGATCTACAGGCCTACATTAAGTATATGTATCTATAACGAAACTATCAATTTGTCCATCACGCATTAATATTTTAAAACCTATGTGTGCGTTTGAATCTAAAAAAGCATCAACATTTCCATGTTTATATGTTGTTTTGCTACATCTATTTCTAAATTTTAGTGTATATTTTAAAATAAATTTTGCTGTTCTATTAGGTGTTGTTTGTATGTGTCGGTTTTTTCGGAATGAAAAACCCATATGACAAATTTAATAGGTCATATAATTTACAACAGTGTTCTGGTTAAGAACCTAAATTGTTGCAAAGTATTTTTTGTACTGGCATATGCGCTCAATATTCCAGTGTTTTAAACTATTTTAAATATCTCATTCGCATTTTCATAACCATAAATATATTAAATTTTTGTTTTGTTTTGCGTGCATATTGTTCGCTAATGATGTCATTTTAAACCACATTCAAGGCACATATGGTATTAGCAATAACCAAAACAATTCATTTAATGAGCTGTTTTAATAATTTTTAAAATTAATATGCAGTGTAAAATACCTTTTAATTATTTTATAATTATCAAGTGAACGTGTTTCGTAATTTGTATGATTGATAACGAAAGAAGTTCATTTGACCACACAGCAACTTCATCTTGTGCGGACTCTAGTGTTAACTGATCCGGATCATTGACATGAATCATTATATGGAACGCATAAACTAATGATGTCATACAAACAGCTCAATCACAGACCTACATTGAAAACCGAATGTGGTTTTAATTAGAAAACTTTATGTTCTATAAATGGCACAATGTGATATTTATCTTTAAGCATCATTGTGTAATTATTATTTTTAGAATCCGGCACTACTGATCTGTACATGGACAGGATATTCTGGAATAGGAATGCTTATCCTTTTACTCTTAATGGCTGTGACTTCAGCAACTAAATTCAGAACAAAACATTTCAATACGTTTTATATTACGCATCATTTATTTCTACTTTATTTACTTCTACTGCTGACACATCCAATTAGGTAGGTATGTATCGATCTATGAACTGATCAAAACTGGCCGTAAACTATCTTTGAACTCGCGGCTAAAAATATATCTCCGTCTTTTATTAATTTATATCCAAATAAAAACATTTACATTAACAAATTGTTCATATTCAGCCGTTAAATGTTAAAGTCTTGATTCGGTTTTTAAGCCATAAATGTTTAAAAATCTTTTGTAAAAATAGTTATTATCACGACGTTACTAATCTGATTTTATAGTGGTATTTTGAAAGAACAGTACAATGTAAATCAACATATACCAGGATGTATAATGCCCAAGAACACTACAGTATTGGAAGGAAATATTCCTGAATCAATTGAAAGTCATCGGAATTACTGTACACAGCCACCACAATTTAAATGTATTCCAACAAAGGTAATTACAGTTAATTATTTTTTATTAACTTTATAAAGTGTCACATACATATAATTGTACATTGTTACTGTACAATTGAATTGAATTATTTGTAAATGTACATATTATCAAAATCCTTTATTGTTAAGTTTAATTTTAGATTTGGATATGGGTAGTAATAGCGTTACTAACTTATACTATTGAATTGGGATACAGAAAATATAGAGGCAATCCAATGGAAGCCATTCAGGCTTGTCATGTAATCCAGAATGCCATGCATTTGCGATTGAAATGTTCGAAACATTATTCTGTCGATCCGGGCCAGTATATTCTGCTTCAGTGTGATAAAATCTCGAAAGTGGAATGGCATCCATTCACTGTTACACAGGTATTAGATCTATGGTTGCTTGATCGAGGGATATTATTGTAAAATAATTGTGATTTTAGTGTCCGCAAAAGGAACAGCAAAGTTTTGAAGTATTGATAAGCGTACGAGGAGACTGGACGAAGGATTTACATACGCAAATTAAACTGCCATTTTGTTTTAACTCATGCGATAGCTATATATCACGATTATACCATAAACCATTGACTTTTTTAGTAGATGGACCATTTGCCAGCCCCATGCAAGCTATTAAACGTAGTAAATATGCTATCTGTGTCGCAGCTGGCATTGGTATTACATCGTATGTTGCTACATTACGTCAAATGATGTAAGTAATAATTATACATTTATACCTTATAAATTCATAGATTTGTTACATTTTATTTTGTCAGGATTACTAAAAATGATATACCAAAACGGCTACATTTGCTGTGGTTAACAAGAGATCCTAAACAACTCATGTGGTATGCGAAATTATTAAACGATTTGCAACGTAAAGTAAGATGAAATAATTAATAGTGATTAAATACACAATCATGCTAAAACAATAATCTTCTACCAGTTCTGGGATGAAAACCAACCGGATCGATTCCAAGTACAATTGTATGTAACCAAAGATTACCATGAAAATGAAGTAAATAATATATTTAAAAATCATAGCTTACGCAGTAGAATAAATATTGGAAGACCAAATTGGAAAAAAGAATTTCAAATATGGAATTTTATGTATAAACGGTAATATTATCATAGATCCGATAATCCATATATTCCATAATACTATTATTTTGTTTGTATAGAAATACAGTTTCATTATTCTGTTGTGGACCAAATTCGTTAACAAATGAACTCAGGAGACGATGTTTAAAAGCAAGTAGAAAAGGTAATAAGTATACCTTAATACATGAGGGATTTTAATTAGATATTTTTTATCAAATAAAATATTCGCTATTTCATCATACAATTATATAACTCATTAGATTATTTTGTGATATTTTAATATGGATGCATAATAATATATGCCAGGTACTATTAATTTAAGTTTAATTAAAATACTGATTAATTTGATCACTGCCATATGAAAACTTAAAATAGCTTTGATGTATGTATCAAATAATTGTGATTTATAAATGTATATTAACTATTTTATTATCAATTAAAATTATTACAATTCTTAAAACTTATCTTAATAGTAATTATGTATAATATTTGTTTAATGGTCTATAATAATAAGCTCATCTATACCCCAATCTTCGTACGAATTATCAGGTAAGTATCGTCGAATGATTATAGGAATTTTACGTTGTTTTAATTCTTTCATTGCGATTTGTAGCGGATCTGTTTCTCCTTCCAGTTCAACCATAACAGGCGCGCACATTGCTATTTGTAATGCTCTTGTCCCAAGCACTCTTGCTCGTTCATATCTAAAATTAGTATTTATAATTACAATAGTAAAGTAAAGTAAGTTTATATACGTACTTAGTCATATATTTTGTAGTAATTCTTTTAGATTTTGGAACACCGCCACCAGCTTGACCAGGTGCAAGTATATCGATATTATCTCCTTCCTCCTACATCGTTCAACAATGTTTTAGAATAAAGTAGTAAATATTGAACAAAAGATTACACTTACATCTGGCTGATCTAACTCTTCAATATTATCCTCATCAACATCATCGTCGAAATCATCTACTACACTAAAAACATAAATTCAACAATAACCTCTAATTTTCATGAATTTATTGTTTTCTTCAGAATACTTACTCATCTCCATCAAAATCTTCATCAGCCATATTTTAAATTGTTTAAGTACACTTAACAAATTACAGATTAATAAAAATTGTTGCTATTTCACGATAAATTAATAATTTGTGGAAGTCCAAACAAATCTTGTAACTTTACTATACTTCCCTCATTGATTGTTGGTGGCGCCCTCACCAATTGACAGAATTACAAGTAAGACGCACGTGTGTATGATTTACAATTATAACCTAAAAAATTGTCCATGTGAATCTGAAGTTAACATAAATTAATATACAGTAAATAATGGGTGAAGAAAACGGCGGATCGGCATTTGACAAAAAGAAAACACATAGAGAACGACATTCAGGTAACCATTATAACCAGTTGTATTTTTAAATAAAAGTATAATTTTTAACAAATCTTGCAGGGAGAAAAGCAGAAAAAAAGAAAAATAAAAAGGATGAAGAAAATAAAAATATCGATTTATCAGATAAACAGCGAAATCCAAAAGCATTTGCTTTCAATTCTGCTGTTAGGGCAGAACGAAGATTTCGTAGAAAACAAGATATTGAAACGAAGAAACGGCACATACCTGTAATTGATCGAACTCCTGTTGAACCGCCACCTATTTTAATAGCTGTTGTTGGACCTCCAAAAGTTGGGAAAAGTACAGTTATAAATAACTTAATTAGATTATTTACAAAGTCTCCTTTAACTGACATCAAAGGTCCTGTTACGATTGTAACTGGCAAGAAACGTAGAATTACATTAATAGAATGTAATAATGACATCAATTCAATGATTGATATTGCTAAAGTAGCTGACTTAGTTTTGTTGTTGTGTGATGCCAGTTTTGGTTTCGAAATGGAAATTTTTGAATTTCTCAATATTTGTCAAGTACATGGTATGCCTCGGATTATGGGGGTACTCACACATTTGGACATGATCAAAAATAGTAAAACATTAAAGAATACTAAAAAGATATTGAAACATAGATTTTGGACTGAGGTGTATTCTGGTGCAAAGTTATTTTACTTATCTGGCATAGTACATGGTGAATATCTGAGAAATGAAATTAAAAATTTGGGCCGTTTCATATCGGTGATCAAATTTCGACCTTTAATATGGCGTACAACTCATAGCTACTTGTTAGCGGATCGTTATGAAGATTTAACAAACCAAGACTTGATAAGAAGAAATCTGAAATGTGATAGGAATATATCACTTTACGGATATGTTAGAGGGGTTCCATTAGTGAAAAATACGTCTGTTCATATTGCAGGTACCTTACAATTCATTAACTATTTAGCATTTTAATTTTCTTATAAACTCTCAATTTTATTTATAGGTTTGGGAGATTTGAAAATTCATGATATATCATATTTACCTGATCCTTGTGCATTGCCTGAGGTGATTAAAAAACGTTCATTAATTGAAAAAGAAAAGCTCATTTATGCACCATTTTCCGGAGTGGGCGGTATCGTTTACGATAAAGATGCAGTTTATGTTGAACTGGGTGGTTCTCACAGTCATAAGGTAAATGCTGATGGTGATGGTGAAACTAATCTGATGGTGTCAAATCTCATCGAAACAAAACAAACCTTGGACATGAAAATGCAACATTCCGAGATGCAAATCTTCACTGGTGGAAAAAAGCTTACCGCTAGTGATGTTAAAGAAAAAGATTCGAAAATAGAACCTGAGTCTAAAACGAATAGTTTCCCGAAACAAACCGTAGACAGTGACCTGGAGGATGAGTTAGACGAGTTGAGAAACAAGAAAGATTACTCCCAATTAAAAGAGGAAAAGGTCGTTGATGCCGGACGAACAAGAAGAAAAGTTATTTTTGATCAAAACGATGATGATTTTGCGGAAGCAATTAAGACAGATGATGACAGTTCTGGTGATTCTGATTCAGATGAAGGATTTGAACAAAATAAGAATACAGTGTATACTACATTGAAAGAAAACAAGGATCAAGGCATTCATGATAAAGTTACGAGTGCTCTGAAGTATTTAAATAACAAAA
This sequence comes from Carabus problematicus, assembly GCA_963422195.1. Taxonomy (NCBI): domain Eukaryota; kingdom Metazoa; phylum Arthropoda; class Insecta; order Coleoptera; family Carabidae; genus Carabus; species Carabus problematicus. Next base: position 3,798,110 of record OY728582.1, on the reverse strand, counting down.
CAGGCAAAAGTACTGTGTCAACTGCAGATGCAGATGATGAATCATCATCTGCCGAAGAATCTGGGGAAGAGGAAGAATTAGATGAAGAATCAGATGTTCCTGATGATATTTCGTTAGACTCAAACGAATCGCTAGTTGGTGTAGCGAAAATGAAACGTAAAGCTAATATTATTGATGTAGCAGATGTGAAAAAAGCTGAAAAAATAAGTAAACACAAAAATACATCAGCAGTTAATTCTAAAACTAAAAATGTAAAAGAAGTAACAAGTGACACATCGGAAGATGATTCAGAATCTGATAATGAATCATTGGAAATTAAACCACCAGTGAAAGATATAGATAATTCAGGTGAAGAATCTGAAAATGATAGCGTTGAACAGGAGGAAAGTGAATCGGATAATGGTAATGAAGAATATATGAATGTCAAATGGAAAGAAAATTTAGGCAAAAAAGCTAGAGATGCATTTTTAGATAGACAGCGCTCAACACAAAACATTATGAGACTAGTATATGGTAAGTGAAATAATAAATTTTTACATATATATTTTTGTATTTAAATTATGACAAATAAAAATATAATTTGGATCGTAATTTCAGGTGTCTTTGATAAACACGGTTTTCAACTTGAAGATAAAGTAAATGAAGACGAAGAGAATGAAAAGGAGGAAGATATTGGTGGACTGTTTCGACTGATAACTAGTGATCAGAAACGTATAAATGAAGAGAAAGAAAAAATGAACATGGACGAAACCTCATTGTTCAGCACATGGGACAAGGAACCGAGGGATTGGCTAGATGAAGAGGTATATTTAATTATCTCACGTTCTTTTCTAGTAGCATATTGTATTATGTATTATATTACAGAACAAAGTGTTAATTACAAATTGTTTTGTAACTGGAAAATGGAAAGATTCCGAGGACGCGAATGAATTATTAAAACTAGATGATATGAATGAGTTCAGTGATGATTCCGAAGTGTACGGTGATTTTGAGGATTTAGAAACAGGAGAAAAACATACTGCCGAAAAGGAACTAGCCAAAGATAATAAGGGTGAAAAAAGAAAACGCCCTGAATCGGAAACGGAAGAGCCGCCGCTCGATCGTAAAGCTTTGGCGGAGAAAAAAAGGAAATTAAAAGAAAAATTCGATGCCGAATATGATACAACAGAGAATAGTAGTTATTACGATGATTTAAAAACATCCGCACAGAAACAGGCACAATTAAATAAAGAGGTCTTTGAAAATATGCCCGATGATTTGCGAGTGCAAATCGAGGGATACAGACCTGGAATGTACGTTCGAATAGAATTCGAGAATGTACCGGCCGAATTTATAAATAATTTTGATCCTACATATCCTATCGTTATTGGGGCACTGAATATTGGTGAAGAGAATATCGGATATGTTAATGTGAAAATTAAGAAACATCGATGGTACAAGAAAATTCTGAAAACTGGTGATCCATTAATTGTATCATTGGGTTGGCGAAGATTCCAAACGATTCCATTGTTTTCGAAACTTGAAGATGATCTGAAATACAGATATTTAAAGTACACCCCTGAACATGTTACATGTAACGCACATTTCTGGGGGCCGATAACACCGCAGGGGACAGGATTTCTAGCTTTGCAGAGTTGTGATGGTAAATTAGAGGTAACTCATTCATGTCTCTGTAATACTAAAGTATTGGAATATAATTGGGATAGAACACAATTGTTTTTAGAATATAAAGCAGAAAGGATTCAGAATAGCTGCGACAGGTAGCATACAAGAATTAGAAAAGTCAACACAAATCATGAAAAAACTAAAACTAATTGGTTATCCTATGAAAATTTACAAAAAGACTGCCTTTATTAAAGGTATGCGTCATACAGTTATTTATTTGTTGAACGAATTAATATCTTATTTGTTTGACAGATATGTTTAATTCATCACTGGAAGTAGCGAAATTCGAAGGCGCAAGTATAAAAACTGTATCGGGTATTCGTGGTCAAATCAAGAAAGCAGCTAGCAAACCCGAAGGTTGTTTCAGGGCAACATTTGAAGATAAGATTTTACTAAGTGGTATGTTTTAGATTTAATTAATCTACCATATAAGTACACTAGTACGTATATTAATTATCTTAACCTATTTTCTGTTTGTTTTACTGTAGATATTGTATTTTGCCGTACATGGTACAAGGTGGATGTTCCCAAATTCTATTGCCCAGTCACAACACTCCTGTTAGCACAGGGGGAGAAAAACGCATGGCAGGGAGTCCGTACAACAGGTGAAATTAAACGGGATAAACAAGTTAAAAATGTGGCCAATCCAGATAGTTTGTATACTGTAAGTTCTACATTAAATGCCGAGCAAAATACTTGCAGAACATATTAGGAACATTCATTTTTTTAAAGGAAATTGAAAGAGACACTAAAGTATTTAAACCTCTTGCGATACCACGCAAATTACAACGTCAGTTGCCGTATCGTGATAAACCCAAGTTCGCACCACGCAAATCAGACATGAAGCCAAACATGGAGAAGAAACGAGTGGCCGTAGTAAGAGAACCTCATGAACAGAAGGTAAATTATAAAACAAATAGAATATATCGCACACGATAAAATCAAACGTTTATTATAAATTCAATTGGTACATGTTCACTATAGTAATTGTTTAGTTTTTGTTTATTTAATTTTTGTTTTATAGGTGGCACAAATGTTGAAAATGCTACGTGCAAGTTACGAACACAAACAAGGACAGCTGAAGCAAGCAATGTCAGAACGAATGACCAAGCATCAAGCAGATGTTAAAGCACAAGAACAGAGAAAATTCCAACGTGAGAAAAAAGAACGAAAAGAAATATTCAGAGCCAAGAGTAAAGCAAAAATAAGAGAAGAGAAAAAAAGTGGTAAATAATAAATTATGTACCGTAATTGACAATTGAAAAATAAATATTTAATTTTTATAAAATAAAGCAATGTTGTTTCTGTACAGAGTTGTTATATGTATATATATACAAACAAAAATAATAATAAAACAACCCAGACGGGAATTTTAATAATATAATTTTATTTTGTTAAAATTTAATAACTGATTGGCACCATAGTATACATCACATTTATAAGTAAAATATCTTTACGAAAAAAGGCACTAATAATGGTATTACTTGTCTGACAAATAATGAATAAAGTACATAAAACATTTATATAATTCATATATAAATTGGAACTAATAGTATAAACTTAAAATAACAAGTGACTAGCTCATTGGTAATACAATCTCACTTTGTAAACTGTATATAAGTGTATGCGTGTGTATGTATGGAACATGTATATAATCTAATGCAGACTTGATTATAAAAGAGATCTACTAGTACGTAAATTAGGTATATAAGAAATTCCGACGCGATCAACTTCAAGTTAATGTTGTGGTTCATATTAATTATAACACAAATGAATATAACCTCCAAAACGTAAATATATCACTGAATTGTTAGACAATCATTAAAATAAATACAACAAATATGTACGGCAAGTTGATTACTTTTTGGCACAGGTATCAGCCTGGTTTGCGAAACCCATGGTAAGTGATTGCAAAGCACAGCATTTATTTGCGAGACTCAGTACTTGACGTAACTGATCCAGTGATTTCAAACATACCATTACGCAACATTCTGCATTGTTACTTACGTTCGGTGAACAATTACATTTCAGCCCTATACCCTGTTTACTATTGTTATTGCAACAATTCTGTTTTGTACTTTTATCCATAGCACTACACGGCGCTATGTTACTGCCAGCTGAAACATTTGATTGTGAATTATTACAAACTTCTTTAGTCGCTTTCGCATTGTGCGTAGCTGTGGTAATATCACTCTCAGCGACGTAACTGTCCTTAGGACAACACGAGTCCGCCAACCCTTGGCTACAACTATTTTCTGGGCCACATTTGCAATCAACACACCTACAAATATTAGCATCGGCAGTCAGATTCTTCAGTATATTTCGTCCACCACTATATGGTTTCTCCGACAATAAAATATCCGTATTATTCGTATTTGGAAAGATATAAAATATCTCCGATTGATTCGTAAAATCAATATCGCCAACATGTTCATTTGACATTTGTATACTATCATTATTCACCTGTTTCTGTTCGGCAATTTTGTTTATAGTTTCATTAATAACACCATCTATATCATTCTCTACCTGTGGCTTATCACTGAAATTGTAATTCATATTGCTGTTATTTGATATCATATATTGCAAAGATTCGTTTCCTGAAAATAAATTGCCATTATCGGAAGCTGGACGTTTTCTATCGTTAAGGACATTATGTTGTGGAATTTCTATGTTAATGTATGATTGGATGGCAGTAGGGATAGCGCTAAGTGGATTTTCATTTAACAGCGGTGGTTCGAATATGTTTGATGGGTTCTGTGATGTAGCGAGTGACATGACATCCACCCATTGCGAAGGTACTTCTTCTTCGCAGACGAGAGACATTTCAATTGCCTCTGTTGCACATATTTGTTTGTTTAAATTAACTAAATCATCATTATTAACTAACTGTTCGTCCAACTGTTTCGGTTCTGGTTGGACACTGGGTTCTGCTGCATTGTTCTCACTAGTTGTGATCAACATATTATCACTACTATTATTGACATTGTTCGTAATGTTTTCAGTCGTGTCGTCGGTTAGTAAACCCACATCAAAATTTGGTACTTTCAGTTCAAGCATATTCTTGTTCATCACTATATCGAACATGTTGATTTCGGAGTTCTCAATCTCGGTGATTATAGAACTCTCTTCTAGACCCACTGTTTCCGTATTGTTCAGTGTTTCATCCGCATCCACACTCTCCGTGCCCAGATTGTACGATATTTGATTAGGAATATTCTCCAATGTGTTAACGGTCGCGTAATTCTTAAGTTCGTTGGTTATCTCAAAGGTAGGTACGAACTCCGATTGACTGGCAATGGCTATGCTCACTTGGTCATTCAATAAATTGTAAAGAGAATTCTGATTGGTAACTGGAAAGTTTAACATGTTTTCAGTATTAACGTATGATGAGTTGTCATTGACAAAGTTATCGAGCGATGTTGTATTGTGAGTATTATCGTTGTATGTTTCAGTTAACATTGATTCGTCGTGTGGAAGTATGAATATTTTCGACAATTGTGCACTGTCAAGCTGTGTATTGTTATCGAGCAGTACACTTTGTTCAGAGTTGTTTGTGTTGTTTTGTATTAATGGAAACATAACAGTCATAGCTGCAAAGTAAAACCGTAATATTTGTTCTGTCATATTCCGTGTGCAGTCGGTACACTTACCGTTCATATTTGTATCCTCACTAGTATTGTACACTTGGTCTCCACCACAGTTCTGAATATCTGTACTATCATCATTTTCATTGCATGGCACTTCATTATTTCCCTCTTCTCCTCTGTTCCGTGTGTTACTATTATTACTTATAATACTTTCATTAGCTCCTTTGGTTGTTTGCAAATAACTTGCATCTTTGTTTATAGCTGCATCTTCGACTTTTACATGATTGTATGGTGTGGAATCACTGGCTGCTTTATCGTTACCCGTAATATGTGTTTTGTTATTATTCTGTTCACGATCTTGTGTTTTCTGGTGTGTGCGAATATGTGACTTGAGACTGTGTGCTGTGGAAAATGCTCTTGTACAATGCGACTCTGCGCATGCGTACGGTCGTTCACCACTGTGTGTTCGGCGGTGTATTTTCAAATGGTGACTTGTCGTGAAAGCCTTCCCACAACCCTCCTCATCGCATCTATAAAAATATTCCACTTTATTTTACAGAACTATACAACTTGACTGATAGCTAGGTGTAATTTGGACCAGTTGTCTAAATTTGCTTACTCCATAACCATACTTTTTTTGAAAATAATTCAAACATATTTGTTATTGAAACAAAAACAAAATTATATTTACTTGTATGGCCGTTCTTGAGTGTGTGTTCTTACGTGTTTCTTCAAGTCACTTAAGGTTGTAAAAAATTTCAAACATCCATCGTTTTCACAGTTAAATGTATCACCGTTGTGTAATCGTTCGTGTGCTCGTAGTCGATATAATGTGTTAAAAGCCTTCTCGCATCCATTGTGATGGCACTCGAATGGTTTCACTTTCGTGTGAACTCGTACGTGAATTTTTAAACTATACGATGTCAGGAATGCTTTCCCACAGTTTGGTTCGGAACATTTAAATCTATACTCGCCTAAAATAAATTATCATTAATTGAATGCAAGTAGCTAACGTATAATATTACTGTAAATGCTAATATACTTACACGTCTTATCCGATAGTAGCAAATAATTACATTGTATTATCAGTGTAAACTGTACATTTTTATGAAGAATAATAATTACGAATATTTACCTTTATGTGTTTTCATGTGTGTACGTAAGTTGCCCACGGTGCTGTACGTTCTTGAACATCCATCAAATTCACAATGGTACCTGTTGACTAGAGTCTGATTCGTATCAGGATCTGTGCTTTCGATAGTTATAGTTGCATGGGAAGGTTCATCCGGCATGGTACCAGCCGAGCCAGGATGTATTGCCATGTAGATTTCATTTGAGGATATCGTATGATGAATATAACTATAAATGACATTTTTTCATATAAATTCAATTCAATACATAATTGTTATGAGTATACAGGTACATATACTCCCTAGTACACTTAAATACAAGTAATATATATTATTATTGTACATTTAATGAACTACTGAAATAAACATATTCGTTACGCTTAGAAATTTCTAGTAAAGAAAATAATGGCATTATTCAATTTGAATTTAGCGGCATTCAGCCCGGCTTCGAACCTTTTGACAGCTGATCTGACAGGTTTTTTGAGACCATACCAAATATGGGCATTTAAGCACATTTTAATGCAAATTACTTGAGTTTGAAATCTTACCCAACATTTTCATCGTTTCCGTGTAATTGTTCGATATATGCTTGATTGTCAGATTGTTCATTATCTTCAGTGTATTTTGAATAGTTTATTATCGGCAATTGCTCAAAGACCTTATCCAAACTATCATCTATGCAATCTTGCAAATCGTGGGTCACTATTATATTTTCGAAATTATTAGATTTTTCGTTTTCGTTCGTTTCAAACTTATCACTGCCTATCCATGTCGCCATGTCTTTTCCACTTGTTCACTACTTATGTTTTCAAGATCATTTTCCTAAGATCCAAACCATAAATATCAAACAAATTACGAAATTGAACCTTACGGATATATATGAATAAGATAAATCTATTTTTATCACATTGACTTACAATCTATATGGAATTTTACATTGTCTGCGTTAAATCTGTTGTAATTTTATATACAAATTCATGTATTTCTCGAGTCACACATAGATTTTTTTAAAGATTTTGTTATAAAAAAAGTATTTGCAGTAAAACAATCCGTATAAAATTTTGATGTTAGATTATATAACAAAATTATAAATATTTTGAATATTTTGATTTAAACTTACCGAAAATTAAAATTCTAATGCTATCTTCATTAAATGAAAAAGTTTTTTTCATAAAATAAATACATTTACCAGCAAAAATTAAGTATCATACTAAATTGCACTAGTTGCATAAGAATAGTGGATTTTGAAGTACATTATAATATAAGAAATATAATGTATGGTATCATATTTGTATTTATGTTTTAAAACTATAAATATAACAATACCTTTAAAAAACCCGCCAAATTGTCTGTCACTTTATCCCCCTAGTGGTTACCTCGTGTACTGTTCAGTTAGCTAGTTTCTTTTCCGGTTGAAGTTTCAAGATGGTAAGTGTAGTAGTCGTGTACTAGTATTTTCTTAATCTAAGTTCATCGGATGAAATATGGTAAATATTGTACAAATTTAAGTTGGAATATATTCTAAACGAATCAATAAATATATTTGTGCGAATATTATTTCATACAACAGTGAATTTAATAAATTGTGATGTTATAAACTTACGTGCTGTTTCTGAATCAAAACATCGTTTTTCACATGTGAAATTTCTACTAGTGTCAACTTAAAAAATTCTAATGTGTACATATTATTTTATTTTCATAGCAAACGTTTTGTAAACATCGAAATGTGTTGTTTAAATGATTATTCGCGTTTTAAATGTGGTAAAAGTGATGTTGTTTGAGGTTAATACAATGGTGTTTATTCTTTTCATAGGCGAGAGGTCCTAAAAAGCATTTGAAGCGTTTAAACGCACCTAAAGCATGGATGTTGGACAAGTTGGGTGGTGTTTATGCACCACGTCCATCCACTGGTCCCCACAAGCTTCGCGAGTCTCTGCCCCTCGTCATTTTCCTTCGTAACCGTTTGAAGTATGCCCTTACAAATTCTGAAGTGACCAAAATCGTTATGCAGAGGTTGATCAAAGTTGACGGCAAAGTTAGGACTGATCCAAACTACCCCGCAGGTTTTATGGGTAAGTTATTTACATTTTTCCCATTAACCATTGTGTTCTACTTATCTCAGCTATTATTTATAGATGTCATTACTATTGAGAAAACTGGAGAATTCTTCCGTCTCATCTATGACGTTAAGGGACGTTTCACAATCCACAGAATTACTGCTGAAGAAGCCAAGGTATGTACTGCTGGCAACTAATTATTCAATTTCGAAATAAATGATGAATGCATGAAGTCAGGCACGTTTATTGAGTCGAGTGCGTATCCTCCTCAATTATTTATTTGAACACTATTGAAATATTCTTACTCATCTGATGCATGCTGTGAAGCTTAAGTGTTTCTAAATCTGTTCTTGTAGTATAACGTGTATGATTTTTCGGGTATGTAGTACAAACTGTGCAAGGTGAAGAGAGTCCAGACTGGGCCAAAAGGTATTCCCTTCTTGGTGACCCACGACGGTAGAACAATCAGGTATCCTGATCCCATCATCAAGGTGAACGATACCATCCAGTTGGAAATCGCCAATAGCAAGATCATGGATTCCATCAAATTCGACTCTGGAAACTTGTGTATGATAACTGGAGGTCGTAATTTGGGACGTGTCGGTACCGTTGTTAACAGAGAACGTCATCCAGGATCTTTCGACATTGTGCACATCAAGGATTCCCTGGGACATACTTTCGCCACTAGGTAAATACACGTGCTCTTATAATTTCTTTGTTCATTTTCTAAATAATCCTAACTGTGTCTCAAAGCAGCAAAGCACACTTTGCCAATATATAACAGCGAATATGAAAGTGCATACAATGACTATTGACTGTGTTTGTTATAATTACAAATAATACTTCAGTTGATATTTAGTAAACTTGGTATCAACAAGTAATGTAATATGTACACGTTCTCGATTACACACTATTATACTTTTAATCCAGAATGTGTACAATGAAACAAGCAGTATTTAATTGTAGAATATGATGTTATTGATAGAAATTCTGGCCCTTTCGAAGCTGTGATTTGCTCATTTTTGGCATATCGTAGTCAAAGTGAGGCCTAGATTAATATTTTCTGTATTAAGGTCACTGACTGGTAAAACAATGCCAGATTGGTATTACCCAAGCAGAATACATTTTATTAATTCTGTATCAAGAATTTCTATTCTAAGTATTTTCGTAAGCTACCATCAGTTCTAAACATGTTGTGCTCTGTTACAGATTAAACAATGTATTCATCATTGGTAAAGGAAGCAAGGCTTATGTATCCCTGCCACGTGGCAAGGGTGTAAAACTTTCCATCGCCGAAGAGAGAGACAAGAGATTAGCTGCGAAAACACATTAAATTGTATGTACTATGTACGTGTTTTGTACATTGTCTTACAATAAAATTTAAAATCTTTATTTCTAGACTTGTTTATTCCTTTCTGACACAGCCCATGTGTACACCTCTTAAATATAACGCACAATCAAATATTTAGTAATAAATGTACTCTTTATCTATCTATGTTGGCCCTTTCGAAGCTGTGATTTGCTCTTTTTGGCAAATTGTAGTCAAAGTGAGGCCTAGATTAATATGTTCTGTATTAAGGTCACTGACTGGGAAAACAATACCAGATTGGTATTACCCAAGCAGAATACATTTATTTAATACTTTTTTTCACGTGTTTATTAGGTATACCAGTTTTATTTTATTTGTAACTTGTACTTTTCATTTAACTCTGTATGGAAACTAGGTGTTTATCAATAACATAATGTGGTGAAGACATGAAGCACGAGAAATCATTCTGTAAATGATCACTTATTTGTTCAATTATACCAAATGAGTGAACGTTTACATTAGCAATAAAATATTTTTTATTCAATGTTTTTAAGGTTCAACAAAAAATAAAGATTTAGTTTAAACAAAAAATAAATTTGTGTATTTATTTCATATACGCCATTTCCATATTAATACATTTCATTAAAAGTATAATTTAGCAGTGGTTGTTTATCATCAAAACTGTGGACTCAATTTTGGTATTGTTAGACTTTTGTGAAAAATAAAATTAGTACATAGGTATTCACTATAGTAGATATAATATACAAGCTTTTTATTCAGCATTGTAAATGTTGAGAAATCTTAACATTATTATGGTTGATTTGATTTCATCTAATTTGTAGCAATTTAAAACGCCTACTTTTCTATGTAACCTTGACAGATTTATAAATTTTCTTGCATCACTCATAAATTCTAAGTGTACAATCATAGATGCTCTCAAATGTGATTTTGCATCAAAGCATTTACATTATATAAAATAATTTATTTAAACAAAGATAACGGGTACAGTAATAGGTGTATAAAATTCTTAACATATAACGGTCAAATATTACTCAGTTTGCCTTAATCTTGCTAATCTCTGAGTCAACTCGTCTTGTTCCTGAGACACCTGTGACATGGAACCAACAGTGCTGCCTTGCGGCCCTTCAGGAAGTTCCATGTTCAGTTCCAAACTGGAAATAATATTTTGTAACTTGATACTTGTATGTAACAGATACTAATTTAGGTTGAATAAAAATATACTTATTCCTTACCCTGCTTCGTCCGCAACTTGCACCATCAATGAGTCAACATCGTTTTGGGGAATAGTAGTCGTAACAGTCTGTGACATTGCATTTTCCATGTAACCACTTTGTACATCCAGATCTTCGAATTGTTGTTCAAATTTATCCATCAACGTTGATATCTTTTCCAAATTCATACTCTTCATTGCAGCATCCATGGCCTTTACTACGCCTGCCATGGAGTTACTTACTTTCCTTGTTGTCAAAGCAGACTGTACCCGACTAGAAACAGCGTCCACCCTAGCAGACATCCTGAGATAGTTTATAGCTTGATTTTTCTGTCGAATAGCATTTTCAGCATGTATTCTTGCCACTTCCATATTTCCTTTTTGAATTGCTTTCTTCGTTTTCGCTTTTTCGAGTTTTTCTTCCTTATCGCAACGCTTTGAATTCCTTTCCAATTCTTTAACCGCAAACTTTAGATTGAACAAATGTTCTATGCAATATTGTTGAGGAAATATCAATATAAAAGAGTACAAAATTTTACAATGCTTATAAATATACATGACAGGTCATGACAGCAAATGCATGTAGAACTATTATAAAAGGATACTTTCCATGGCCGAGGCTGACATTTCGTTTCCCGTTTTGCTACTTTTCTTACAAAATTGTAACACAAATTACCAAATTCAACTGAATTCGGAATAATTTTGTTAAAATGATTTTATTGTGACAGATATCTTATGATTCACTTCTGAACGTTTCTGGGGAATTTTCCTACTGAACATTACTGAACAACACTAAATACTGAAAATAACGTTGCCAAATTTAAATATGTACACACAAGTTGACACTTTTGAATATAAAAACTGGGATTTTTTTAAATGACATGATAAAACGATTATGCCTTCAAATTTAAATTAGAAATTTACTAGTTGACTATCTTTTACTGGTTCACTATTGAAAATTTCAGTTAAATTTTTCTCTTATTACTTTTATTAATTAAAGCATAAAATATTAAAACGTATATAATTTTTAAATACAAATTTTATACTCATTATATCGTGATTTTGTTTTATGATGTAACATTAATTAAAGTTGAATAAATTCATTTATATATCTATAATCACTAGTGATATTTAAATTTTTTAAATAAATATTAATCAAATAGGTAAAAATAATGGCAAACAATTTGGCACCACCGTAATTATGAAAAATTATGAGGTATATGTAACATTGCCAAGTTTATCAAATTTACATGATTTGTATCATATTCGCATTTTTAAATATGTATATTTATGTGTTAGGTGAAATTTGCTGTTGAATTTCACCAGAACAAATTACTTATTTTTCTGTATATACATGAAAGAAAATTATTTTTTTCTCGAATATATAAACTTAAAACTGGCAACGTACTAATTTACTGAAAAATAATAACCACCATATTGTTTCAGTGTACACACTGAAAACGGAACTATGATTTGAATTTTGGCGCGTTGATTCTAAAACCGGAGATGGCATTTCTGTAAGCCACGCCATTTTACAATAATTTGCGTTTACGTATATGTAGTGGTATTTTTACAAATGATTATCAAAACTTTTACAATTATAATAAATCTGTACATATAGTGAATGTATAAATGTGTTGTGATATGTGTTTGAGATATAGATAAAACTGTAATAATAATGATGTGATTATAAGTAGTATGACATATTGCAAATCGAGGTTTTGCAAGAAAGTTGTGTTTTTGCTATGCTTGTATTTTTGCAGTTTATGAAATCTATTATAACTTTTTTGTTTATTTTAATTATTTTTATATATTAAGGATTATACAATCTAAATGGTAAGTAGATACGGTTAATGTCGAACTTAACCAATAAATACACATTTATTGGTACTGATGAACTTTAATCTTTCAAATTGTTCATAAATAGGATACAGTTATTGTGCAAATAACAATATTTGATATTATAAATAATCAGAAATCTGTCAAAATCTATTACTCTATTTAAAATGTATTAAAATATTTTCGTTTGTTACTAAGTGTAGGAATGGTACTGTTTTATGTTTAAATAATGTACGCTGTATTAAATATTGACATATATTTAATACAATTTATCATTCACATGATAGTAAAGTAAGCAATTCGAATTAATATTCTATAAGTAGCATTTGATATGACGTGTAAAAAATGAATGTTTTATACCATTCAACAGACATGGCACAGTATTATCAAATAATTGGACAGGATCAAAGTATACAAACTGTCACTATAGAGGAATTACGCCAATACTATCCCAATCTGACTTGTATTGAATCAAGTACAGGTGTGCAGTACGTTCTTAACAGTACAGATGATAATGGTGCTCAGTTCCAATCTCAACAGGTAACTTAATATTACAATGCCATCTACATAGTTAAAAATTATAAAATGCGATAATAGTTGTTTTGACCTTCGATAGACTTTTATTATCAATAAAATAAATCTAGATTAATTTCACATTTTCATTGTGGGTGTAAACTTGTCAAGAGTTATTCTTTCATTTTCTACCATTTAAGGTATTACTAACCGGAGAACAGCAGATTGTGCTCAATTCTGGGGAAGCTTCACAACAAATAATAGTGGACCAATCTCAAATTGCTTATCAACAGCCTGCGCAACAGTATACTGTTCAAGAAAATGACATGGTCGCTGATTATCAGCAGAATGAGATAAATACTACTCAACAAGTTTACTATACAACAACCAACGAAGTAAAACAACAACTTATACACACGCCACAGACGCAGATAATTAATCAACAGATCAACCAGAGGCAAATAACGAGTCAACAGATTATAAATGCATCACCTAGAATTGTCACTCAACATGTTAGTCCATCGCCAATTAGGCAGATGGTGCCGCAGGTAAATTTGTCATATCACTATAATAGTATACTTATCTATTACTTTTAATATATTTTAACGACTTTCTCAGTTTTCTTATTTGACTTCTTCAACTGAAAATGTAACATACGCTTTTAATACTGATGTTTACTTCAAATTCAACTGTTGTGGCTCTAGATACTATAAAACCAACTGTCACTTTTAAAAATAGCAACTAACAGTGTAGTATACAATGTTATCGAGAAGGTTACTCAAATCACTTCATAAAAATGTAAATCATATTTGGATTGTGGTCGGAAATCGTTATCAAGCACTCAAAAATTAGTACTAAAATGGGGATTGCGTTTCACCATTTTTATAACCACGGGCAATTTAATTTGTATTAAAAATGCTAATAATCGAAAAAGTTATGAACAGCACACTTCGATGTTACAAGCTATTTTTCAACAAAATAAGATGTGCGGATTCCCATTTATTAATACAGAGATACGATAGATATTATCCATCAAATCACCTGTGCGCTAAAATGACAGACATGTATAATATATGTCTGATACAATTTGACATACGAAATTTATTTTTTCAGCAAGCACACTAATTTAGATCAGATAAATTCATATAAAGAATTGCAATAAGCGTACGTAACGAGACGGTTGTTATTTTGTAATGTCATATTATCGTATTATTTTTACGATGATAGTGAGTTAACTTTATTATACACAACGCTACAATACAATTCGGACAATAGCATCTTGTCTCCTTTCGAATTCTTTGGCCGCTTCAATTCTTGTGCGAGCAACATATTTTTCACTGTCGGGTAGGGTAGCCATGTTTTTATTCGGCGTAGGTGGTATATATTCTATAAAATGTTTACCAATCAAACGTAATGGTGACGGTGTTGATGATGAACGTCATGAATGTTGACTCAGCCTCGTCAGTATACGAAGAAAATTCGTCACAGTTTAAATTACAGTCTGTAAATGCATTTCTATTTACAGCAAATAAATAATGCACATTTATTGCAACAGAGAAGGGTATCTGTTGGTTCAAATCAGCAACAACCTGTGACAACACCAAATGCGCAAAGGCTTGTGCAAACAAACACGGAAACAAGAATCCAGTTCACACCATCCGTAGCACAAGAACAGATTCAAGAATCACCGAATCAGAATCAACAGCAAGTAGCGGTACGCATAACGCTCACATCATTTTATTAATATGTTTTCCTATAATCTAACCTAATTGTAATTAAATGTTTTCAAAAAGGTGGAACAGGATGACAATCAGTTCATATTGAACGAGGGAAGACTAATGACATTGGGTCAATTAAAACATGAACTTCAAAATCAACAGGAAAATATAAATGTACATCAGTCTGTTATCACAAACCAGAGGTACGTTAATCACGGAAATGCAATTGGCAAGTGTGAGTAATTGTGATATTTTAGCGTGCAAACTTGTGTTGAAAAGCAATACAAGCAACCAGCCCCGAAACGTAACAACAATCGACGAACGGTGAACAACAATACGCGTGGTGGCAAAGGTAAAAATCGAGGTGGCCAGAATAGTCGAATGTTACCTGACCAGCCGCAGAATCATGCAACTTCTCCGAAACCATTCCAACAATTGACAAACACTCAGAAATCAGTGGTCCAATATCAGAATAAGATGCAGCAAACTAATCAACTAAAACAGCCTCAGTTGATAGCGCACCAACAACGACCCGTGCAACAAATGCAGCAGCAAACGTTGATACAACAACCGCAAGTGCAACAACAACAACATCGTCCACTGCAACACAATGTACAGCCACAACAGCAGCAGCAGCAGCAGTTTCAGCACTCGCCAAACGGACAAACACAACCGCTTATACCACTGTTGCCACAAGTGCATAATGGACATTTGATTCAAAATTCAACGTATTCATCTCCTCCGTCAAATCAGTTACAACATCAACAGTACCTTGGTAAGTATATTTTAAATTATGATCACTTCAAGTTCTGTGTTGGTAACTGCACGTGTCTCTCATAGATGACAGTAACAGTTCACTCAGTGACGAGTATAAAGATTCTGCAAGAATGTTGGTGTGTTTGGAGAATGGCGAGCAACGTTTGATAACGTTTACATTACCAAAGGAAAGTTGTACGGTTCAAGATCTATTGGAACAGGTTGGTACTTATTGTTTAATTTGTAATTACCGTTATTGTCGTTTTTATTTAATAATTATTCTAGGTCGGAGTACCATTTAACGGAGATACGAATATCGAATGTATCGCAAATCCAGGGAATGACATTGACTATATCGTGAATGTTGGATGTGTGAACACTACCCAAAGTACGATAGATGCTCAACAGGTAAGATTCATTTTTAAGTTTCACACATCATTATATGTACAGTTCGCATTATTTTGTAAGCAGACATTATTTAAAATATCAGTATAATTAATATTTATCAACAGATTTAATACACGTCTCAACTATGTTTTAATTTCTATTTCAAAAGTGAAATAAGTGCTATTACTTTAATACTAATGCATTGAGACTTTATAATGAATAATCAATTTAATGTAAAAATTTCGAAATACTCATTTTGGGTTGAATGGGAATTGACATGTTACATTTTATATTAATTGTGTACATGTTATTGTTTAAGCGATTCATTATAGGGAAGAAGAAGGTTTGTGTAATTGTCTGCCTAACATATTATGAATTCTTAATAAGTATATTATTTTCAAATTGTCAGCATGGTTGGGAGTAGATATTACAGTGGCTGCCTTTATAAGTCTTTAATTTATTTAAATATTAATTGGGCGATTTTCGACGAGGTTCTCTCTTCAAATATACAATTATTCTTTTAATCTAATCTTATTTGCCATAACAATTTTCTTCATTATTATTAAATTAACATGTTTTTCACTGCAGTAGTACGTGTGATAAAACATCTGATTATTAAAACGGTTCAAATACGTATACTTTTGCTTTTAAATTTCAGGCATCAATGGAATGCATTAATTATTTTTGGTTGAATATGTTTTACAATGACGTAAAATGTATATACATATAACATATTGAATGTTACGTACGTTATTATTAATTAATTATTTAAAATTGTCGAATTAATAGTTATTTATGTACCAAGAGTGTTATGACGAGGAAGGTGACGATGTTCAAGCCCGAGGGGAGGATGTCGCTCGATGGGCATAATCATCTAGTAACACCCGTGGTGCATACTATATTATACTTACTACTATTTTTATCAAAAATAAATTGCTCGTGACAGTTCAAAATAATTACGACATGCGTTGCTAAAGACTTTGATTTTTATTTATTTATTTACCCACTTAATTGGTTTATTCTTGAAAATCGCGTCGACTACATTACGTGTTTTTGATGATTTGTCAGAAAATCATCGTCATAACACCCTTGGTACATAAAGTGCATTTCATACATGCCGTTCAATATCTGTATCAACACTTATTTACAACTGACAGGAAACGAAACTGATGTTTACATAAAACGTTACTCTTCAAAACTATTCCGTCTATGACCTTATTTTTAACAAAAAGCATGTTGTTGCATGTCGCATGTGTTTCCTAGTTCTGTCGTAGTTATTATGTGTTCCTTTTTCTTTTCATTCTAGGTGTTAACAGTAGATAGCCTAAATGAATCTCAGGAATGTATTGTATCGCAGAGCGGTGCAGTTATACCACTCACTGAGCCGTTGCCTGACGTCCCACCGAAACCGAAGAGTCCCGAGAAGCCGCCGGAGCTGCCGCGAGAGCTGCCGAAGTTCGTGCCTGGATTTTTAGCTGTGTGTAATCATTGTGGATATCTTAGTGAGGATTTCAACAGGTGCCAACGATGTAAAACCAAATTAAAAGAGGACGTTAAAAAGGTAACAACCTCACTGGACGCAAATCAAGCTGATGATAAAAAATCAGAAACGGGAAAACTCATCAAACCAGTGACATGTTCCCCTCTGAAACCGATTTTGAAAAATTCAACAAATAGTAAGTTTGTGTACAGACAATTTTCTCTAGGATTAATAAATTATCAGTAGAACCTAAACTTTAATTATATTGTGGCATATTGAATTAACACACACACAAAAATCTAAATATGTACTTGATTATTTCTTCTCCAGATGTGAAACCAGCTGCTAAAACGCCCCGCGGAAGGAAGCCAAAAGCTCAAGATTTGGAACCAGTGGTTTTGACTCTAAGCTCAGATGACGAGGATTCGCCTCCGAAATCACCGGTAATAGTCTTATTCATAAATATTTTCTTAGTGTTTTAGTTAAAAGAACAAAAATATCTGGTATAAATAGGCCAAATTCAGCTCTCGAACTTGACTAAATTCCTAAATAATAACAAGAAAAAAGAACAACTTATATGCCTGTATATTAGATAAACAAGGTTACTAAATCCTATCATGGCAACTAGGGTCGATCCTAAAGTTAGCAACGAGAACTGAATTCGGCTCCCCGAGCATATAATTGAATTCGGTTCAGAATGGTATGCAACCAACAATACACTATAAGTTATATGAACTACTAACGCTATGCAACAAGGCTACTAATTATTAAAGCCTGTTATCGCAAACTACATATATATTGTTATTACAGATTAACCACTCCTCGCAAATGGTAAATCGAATCATTGACAATGCCGTTACGCTATCGGCAATATCAAAAGAACCTGTGATTTCGGAGAACTGCAATCCAGAAATAGAAGAAGACGATATTCTTCAATGCATTCTAAGTAAGTTATTTTTATGGCATGTATTTTTTAATTTGCATGGTGACGTGGAGCGTAAGGTTATAAGAAAACGTGACTTGTACGCATAGGGCGGTACAGCGGATGTCACCAAAATTTATATCGAGTCAAACACAAATCACTTCAAGTTTCATCAGTACTTGACTGATTTCAATGACGTTAAAAATTATTTGTAGAAGATGAATCACGTTACAAAACAAAATGTATGAGATCAAGTCTTCGTTTTTTTTTGTCATCCATAGCAACTTTTAATATTATTTAGTATTTAAATCAATTAAGCGCCAAAGAATAATACGTCACGTAATCATTAATGATAGATCCGAGACTAGTACAAATTCATATAGCGCGCACTCAACCTATTTCTCGGCCTCATGTTGGAAGCTGGAAAAGGTACTCTGCATGGGTATAAATGGAATAGATAGTTAAAGTTGCCAGTTAAATATTTTCGTATTTAAAATGTTAAAAAAAATTATTAGCATTTACTCTACTCATACATGCATGTTTATGGATAAACAAACTAAAATTATTCACTTTTTTTTAAATAAAAGATTATCTAAATTTTTATAAATATGTAACTTCTATAACTCGACATTTCTATAAGTCGAAATGAATCGAGTGGCAGTAGCGTTTAGGGAGCAAATTACATGCAATTTTACTTCTATAACTCAATAAGTCGAATTTTTTAGGGAAATCTCTGTGAAGGAAATTTGTTGGGTGTGCTTGGTTCTTTTTGTTTTCGTTTTATTTTATTCGGGGGGTCCCTTTTAGCTAGTCACGATTTCGTTTCAATGAAAAAAAAATAGAGAGCGAGAGAGAGAGAGCGCGGAAGATCAATCACGCATAAAAACACAGTTCTGTTGTGATTTTTTTCGAAAAGGTGGTACACTTTTTGATGACAAAATGTATGATGTTGGCAAAATACCTGGCTTATAGCAATACTCACTCATACAAAAACACGCCCTTACCTCAAACTACGTTTTTTCGTGTTAGTTTATAATTGTTCGGAGAAGTCCCTTTTTGTGAAACGAATACATACACAGTAATCCTTTGCTGAGCATGAACGGGAACGAGGCAAATTATTTTAACCGAAATTAGTGTGTAGTCCTAGTACACGATTTGAATTCAATAAAAATGTGCGTAATTAAACCACTGTAATATCTCTAAACAAAATCGCTAGTTTTGATGAACATTTCTATAAGTCAAAGTATCCATAAGTCGAATTTTTTTTGTGTGGATAATAGTGATTCGAATTCTGGAAGTTTGATTGTATATATGAATACTGGGTGGTCGTTAAATGGGGTTTGTACGAATTATTATCGGGCCAAATTTGCACCAAATAAATTTAAAAAAATCCTGTTATTATATAAATTTTTTTATTTTAACATTTAACTCTTGACCACAAGAGTTTTCCATTTAACATATATGGGGTTTTGCGATCTTTGGCTTTAGTATTTTATTGCAGGATTATTTATGGGCCCGAAAATTAGAAGTTTTCAGGAATTTGTCTGCAAGGAAGCTTTATACAAAATTGTCGCTCCCCTATCGTTAAGATTTTCAGTATAAGTAGATTCCACTGTATTTATTTTCTAATTAACAATTATTATTTACAAAAACTAGCATGTGGCTAAAAATATCAGCAAAAGCAAAAAATTGCAAATCTACGAAATTAACAGATTAAATTCAAATCAATCTGGCAGGAAAATGGCGGACAATCCCATCGACCAATCAGCATGAATACACTAGTGTCCGCACTGTATTTGGTATTATACCGCATTGCACCTAATAATTTTTTGCCAAGTTTACGAAAATAGTACGTTATACACCATGCGAGAGAAACGTCTTATTTTTCCTGAAGTGTAATTTGAAGCCCGAGGGCGAATCCAGCGGGCTACAAATACGCCGAGGGAAAAATCATGGTTTTTCCCTGGGTGCATATACTATTTTTCCACGATCGGGAGTAGAAACATTTCATAAATAAAGAATTATAATAAATCGGAGCGAAATTACAATATTTAGAAGTCTTTGGGAATGTTTCTATGCAACATGCCAGACATTTGTTTGCAAAAATTTGTATAATAAAAACTCCTGTAGGGAAATTGTTGTCTTATTTCGTCCCTAGGGAGAAAATGCTTTACTTCTGCCATAAAAACCGACTTCTACTTTCGGCCGTGGAAATGTATCGTATTCCATTTAAAGATTAAATTAATTTAAGTACGAGCGTGCTTTTTTATTTTTACGAGTCTGTGAATTTGTTTTTATTTTAAAATGCATTTAGTAATTTATAATATCCCCAGTAAACTATAGGGATATTTAATTCCACCGCGATACGTCAAATAGACGTTTAAAACATAACCTACAAAGTATGCTGTGCGTTGTTTCGTGTTCTGTGTAATTTTCATTAAAATGACCAAAAAAATTGATTTTGATTTCACTGTTGACTTAACAAAAGGTGAGAAATCATTCATTTATGTTTTTACATAACTGAATCCGCAATAAAATGAATAATTTTATCGCATTTTCGTAACATTCGATCTTTCAATGTGCCTATAAATGATTTTGTAAATATGTCAACTTAATAAAGACCAAGCCGAATGTAACGACGTAAATTTCGTTTGTTTGTATTCATGTTTATTATTATGAAAACAAGTGTTATTTTATAAATGTGTTGTATTTGCAACTAATTTTATATATGGAGAGATATATTGTCAATTCACGAAGAAACAATAAAAATTTACATATTTAAAATTTCACAGCTAATTTTTTTCTTTTACTGTTATTGAATTGTTGACACTTAAAGTTAATATTAATTGGAAGGATTATGAACTTGCATTGTTTTAATAAGTTGCTTATATGCCGCGTGACATATGCGGTTCTATAGTTAGACTTTTTGTAATATTTTCGTATTTATAACATAACACGTTTATTAGGTGGTGGTAAAGATGATGAAACACGGCGAACAAGTACCACTTTCGTATGCCGTACCGTTCGAATAGGATCTTACAGATTTGTTCCTAAAGGAGAGGTAAGTAATCATTTATCTTCAGCAATACGTTATTTAGTTATAAACAGTGATCAACTGATATCGGCTAACGGTGCTAAAGAGGGCTAGAGCCCTATAACAGCAGTCAATAGCATTCTGATTATTTATAATAATAATTGTTAAACTATAATAATTTTGAATAAATTACTTTGAACTGATACCGGCTCAGGTGAACTGATTGATAATTTTCATTCTGATTTACGATCCAATTGTGTTAAGTTTACTTTCTACACTCATTTAGAACTGGTTTACAAAATTATATTGATAAAATGAATTTAGAACTTGTTTATTTAGGATTATATGTTGCAGAACACCCATACTTATTTTTGACTTTATTTCAATTTGACAATTATTATTGAGACGAGGTTTTGAATGAATGTATGCGTCTGATTCATTTATGTTTATACTAGTGCTGAATATTTGATCACATTTAATTTTGTAATGTGATGGTTGATTGTTTTCAGGTCGTGATAAATTCGAATGGACTTACAATGTGTGTGCCGTTGATCGGTGACCCGAATCAAACTTATACGTGTATAGTACCTACTAAATATATGATTAAAGTACTCGGAAATTTCAGTAAACAGTTGCCCGTACTATTCTTTTATGTATCCCCCTCGATGGGTAGTATTATTAGAAAAAATTTGAATATGGAACAAGGTTCAGACTTTTATTTTGATCCTATATCCAAAGAAGATCCATATAAGCGAATCACACTATTACCAGAAATCATAAGTGAGGACACGAAAGTAGTTATAAAGGAAATATATTTATCTACAACGTATAAAATGCTTGAAGAATTAACCGCAAAGGAGGCCAATGATATTCTCATTAGAACTTGCCCTAAGGACCCGCCTATTAACAAAAGTTCTGTACATAGTAATTGTAGGTAAGAAATCACAACGTTTATACACGCACTCACTTCGTAGATATTCATCAAATTCACACTAAAAAAATATTTGTGGTTAACTTTGACTAAATCTAACAAGAAACATATGTAAATGTACACACTTCATGCTGTTACCAACTTATGTGGAATATAACCTGAAAATTGGAAACATAACCTTACAATCTTGCAGTTTTAAGTGTACACACTTCATACTGTTGCCAACTTATGCTAAATCCAAGCTGAAAATTGGAAACATTAACCTCACTTTCTTCAACTTTTAAACGTACACACTTCAGGCTGTTGCCAACTGTCAGAATTTGCATTTTTGTCATCCAATGCGCATTAGAATACTGCGCATGCGTCATTTAAATAACTGGATTTCCGAAATCTAACATAACCCAATTGTTACAAGGGCGCCTTGTTCTAAACGTTAAATATTACTTTACAGTTTCACTGAAATCCGTCAGCTGCTCATTTATCCGCCAGGCAAAGGTGGCATCCCGATAAATGCCGAAGATTATTTATGTTTGGCCCAGGATCAATTCCTGAATGATGTGATAATCGATTTCTATTTAAAATACTTATGGACTGATGTATTAGCACCACAGATGCAGGAGAAAGTGTATATATTTTCATCATTTTTTTATAAGCGACTAACGACAAAACCAGCTAAAGCAACTAAGTATGAAATTATTTTACATTTTATTGGAGAAATTATGAATATTTTCTCGTTAATTTTCTAGGCGATCAAATCCATTTGAAGTTGATCAAACGTTAACGGCTGCAGAAAAACGGCATTGTCGAGTTAAGAACTGGACAAAGAATGTTAACGTGTTCGAAAAGGATTACATTATTATTCCTATCAATGAAAATAGTCACTGGTTTTTAGCTATCATATGTTATCCTGGTTTGGAAGGATGTCGATCTATGTTTGATACGAACAAAATCATTAAAGTTCCCACAAAAGAAAAGAAAAGTACGTAAATTTGAATTTGTAGTCAATATTGCTACATTGTGTTTATTTGTATTCTATTTTAGAAGTAAATTCGATAACAATAGGCAATACAACAATAACTATTAAGACAGATGACAAGTCTTTACATAATACTGTCGAGAAAACAATTAAATGCGACGAGGAGGACATAAGCGACCGTGACGAGGCGGAAGGTGACGAAAGTGAACTGGAAGAATCCGATGGTGAGAGTGATCATAGTGATATTACAACAACGTCCGATAGGAAAAACCAACGGGAACCAATCAAACAGTAAGCGAATGATGAATTAAAACAATCTCCTATGTATTATGTACTGTTATTTTCAGACCATGCATTTTGATATTTGATTCGTTAGCGGGTGCTAGCAGATCGAGAGTTGTAGCAACATTACGAGATTATTTAACCTGTGAACACAAGGCGAAAATCAATGTTAGTAAATCGTTTACAAAGGAGAACATAAAGGGCGCATGTCCGAAAGTGCCCCAACAAATGAACTTTACAGACTGTGGTTTATATGTGCTGCAATATGTAGAATCATTTTTTAAGGTATTTCGTATAGATTATATTATTGTATAAATGTACTACAAAGTTGATAATTTCAGGATCCCATCACAGATTATCACATTCCAATCAAAATGTTGAAAAACTGGTTTGAAGAAATTGTAGTCACACGAAAACGAGAAGAAATATCGTCGTTAATAAAGGAATTGATGTACGAGAATAAAAAGGATTCGTCAATATTGCCCGATATTGCATTTCCAACATGCAACGGTGGGTTTTAATATATTGTATGTTTATATTTATATGATGTTTATATTCATGTGTGTGTGTGTGTTATAGGAGAATTAATATCAAATATGGCCGATGAGGAAGAAATGGAACAAGGGGAGATGATGCAGGACACGTCAATGCAAGAATCCGATAAAGCTGATAGTTCGTTAGTTAGTGATATGTACAATTCAGACTCAAGTAACGAATCACCCACAAAACAGACTGATTTCACCGATAATTCAACTGTTATGGCGCTGACAACCGTAACGGCAACGGAATCCTTTATTGTGACAAATGTTGATAATGTGCCGAAACCGGATCTTAGTGAACTGCCTAAAAAGAGTAATAGAGACACTATGTCATATTTAAAGTCTAAGCGAATACAACGGCATAAAAATAATGAATCTAATGAAGTGAAAAAACAAAAGATGGATGAATAAATTAGTTGATAATTTTAAGGCGTCAATGTTTTTTATCCATAAGTTATTTGTTTTTTTTTATGTGTCAAATATATATTTTCTTTTAAATTCTCTCCTTTCAGTTTATTGCTTACTGATTATTTTTATTTTATTAAAAACTTATATGACGGTATAAAAATTTCATTTTCAAATGGGTAGTTTCTGTTGTCATGCATTTTATGTAATAGGTATGCATTATATTTTATTTATATTACATTTTTACACATTTATAATATGAATTATCAATGTTTTGTGTAAATTTATTGTATGAATTATATATTTAATGGATTTAAACGTGATTCCTATTCTTCTTCCGTGTATGCAAATTAAACATTGAGGTTAGATTACTTCTTCTTTTTCTTATGTTACAAAATACTGGCCGTATGAAGAAATGGCGGTTTTTTGAAAATGTATATATTTTTATTAATATTTTAAGGGATTAATCATTTTTAATACTTAATTTTCTACGCATTATTAATATCTATTCTAATATCATTAAAGAAACATTTGCTAGATACGGAATATTGTATTTTAATACATTGAATTTGAGGTTAAGGAATCCAATTTTATGAAGTGTGGAATATCAAGTGATAAAATATACATATGTTTATAAGATATATTTTTATTTGATTTTAAAATCTAGTTTGCATATTACATTATTTCTTTTTAAAGGTACATTAGTAAATTTCACATAAATTTGACTGAAATTTTAAATATGGCGCCGCAATTAGTAGTATGTTTTATTTTTGTTCCCATAAGCTTTTGACAATGAGTGTACTTGCTTATTTTTTCGTTGTACAGTAGTTGTATATAATGGCTGCTGTCAAACTCCGGTGTTAGTGATATTTATATATATAGAAGTAAATGTGTTGGACTGTTATAGTCATCTTAGCAGTTGCACGGTAACTAGTAAGTACAATTTCATATTTTACTTAAATTTTCTTTAGTACAGTGCGGAATTTATTAATATACGTATTATAAATGCAATGTCAGTGGCATGGCGTGCAGGGCGGATTTGATTTTTTTTTCAAAATTTTACTTAACAAATATGTACTTTATTTATAACAACTAATCCATTTTAATGTCCCGAATGAGTATCTGATAAAAAATTAGTACTTTATTGAAACTTAGTTTTACTTTTAACGTTGAGTAACTCATCGATTTCAATTTTGTGGTGGAATTGAGATTTTCTCTTATTTTCATCGTGAGTATTTAATAAAATATCGATATACATACATCTGTTTGTTATAATGATGCATTTTCTTTCTGAATTATCAATATTTAACGGGTTAAAAACTATTTTTAATTCATTTATTACGATATTCAATATGTATTGTACTTTTTCGTATTAATTATTTATTGGTTATCTTAATGTTCGTTTTACGAAATAATGAATTACGTTCTGTCGCTTCTACATTATATGTTTTAATTCGGATTTCATTATACTGTGATGTTTATTGAATGAAGTTCACGTGGAGAAATAGTCTTGTGTTGCAATAATAGTAAAACGCGACCTAATTTAAATTCTCGTGCTGCAGATTACAAATGGCTGATTCTGCTAGTGAATCAGATTCTAGTAGCATAGACGGGGGCCCTATTATGATGCCACCCAGTCCGGTCACAAGGGAGCAGCTACAGAAACGAATCGAAAGTTTACAACAGCAGAATCGCGTGTTGAAAGTTGAACTTGAAACTTATAAGTTACGAGTAAAAGCACTACAAGAAGAAAACCGGGGTTTACGACAAGCTTCTGTTATAATAGTAAGTTATAGATGGAGATATACCGACGTACCGTAGAATATAGAATGCCGTGACATGTACTTTTTGTGTGTCTTGTTAGCAAGCAAAAGCTGAACAAGAAGAAGAATTTATTTCGAATACACTTCTTAAAAAGATTCAAGCTCTTAAGAAAGAAAAAGAGACTTTAGCTCATCACTATGAACGTGAAGAAGAGTGTCTCACTAACGATCTGTCGAGAAAATTAACTCAACTGAGACAGGAGAAGTGTCGGCTCGAACAGACTCTCGAACAGGAACAAGAATGTCTCGTAAACAGGTTGATGAGAAAAATTGAGAAACTCGAAGCGGAGACGTTGGCTAAACAAAGTAATTTGGAGCAGTTGCGTAGAGAGAAGGTATACACAAGTCTTGTACATTTATATGTGTTCAATGTTGGTTAGTTAGTTGCGTCGGTATGGAACGTACGTATGACATTTGCAGGTCGAGTTGGAAAACACTTTAGAACAAGAACAAGAAGCTCTAGTGAACAAGCTATGGAAACGAATGGACAAACTCGAGGCAGAGAAGCGAATGTTGCAGATTAAGTTAGATCAGCCCGTATCTGATCCAGCTAGTCCTAGGTAACTTTACATCAATTGCAATTTTGATCAAAAAACAAACAATTTGTATCTAATTTGTGTGTATATCAAGCTACTCATTAATGTTAATCGTTTAATATAAATATTTTAATAAATATAAAGGAAAACATATTGTTAATTTATAACTTGTTTTGCATAATAAAATTGTGGAAAGAAGTGTTTTTTTTTCTGGAAAAATCACTTCCTTGGTCATTCATTTTTTTTGAGTTCTCTGTTATTTGTTTGGTTGAAAACGTTTTTTATAGTGTGGCATTTCGTTGAGTACAGGGTTAAATGTGATTATGATTTAAATTTCAGAGATATAAACAATGGTGACACTGCTTCTAATCTAAGTGCTCATATTCAAACTCTCAGATCTGAAGTGACTCGACTGCGAAATACGCTGGTCGTTAGTCAACAAGAGCACACAGAGAAAATGCAACATTACGTTAACGAAGAACGGAGTATTCGTGAAGAGAATCTACGGTTACAGCGCAAACTTCAACTTGAGGTAAGAATTATTCATACACAGATAGATATGTATGTACGTATATATGTATAACTTGTTGTTACTCTGTATTGCTAATATGTAATATTGTTCGTTTTGTTATTCTGTGTGATATTTGTCAAGTTTTACATTTATTGTTCTCAGGTGGAACGTCGAGAGGCTCTGTGCCGACATCTGTCAGAGAGTGAAAGCTCTCTGGAAATGGAAGAGGAGAGACATTACAACGAACAGGTGCTCAGTGTACGACAACACACCGTCTCACCGATACCATACAACCCGTCACCAAGTCAAAGCAGGCCATTAAGTCCAGGTTAGATACCAGTTATATACAGATATATTTCTATTTTCTCCTACATATTTATCCCATTGAAATGTTGTTACATTTCAGTGTAAATAATTCTATAGAATTATTAGTCATTGTGATATACTTCTCTGAAATATTTGTTCCACTAAAAATAGATTACCAACTCATTAATTAGAATAAAAGATTGTAAATATTTACGTAGTTATCAGGATGGGAATGTCCATACATTGCAAGTTACTGATTCCGGAAAATATACAATGCGTGTCTTATTCTTGCTGTTATCAGTTGAGATAACAGATTTGTCTTGTCTGCAATGATAAGTTATTGATTATTGATACAACTAAATAAATTCGGTTTTAACTTTGTCGTTAGCGAACTTAATCTCGTCAGCGAATATTTCTTATCTCATTGCATAATATTGACTGAGACTTTGATGAAACGTCAATATTTATAGTCGTAGTAATATGATAATGATACGTTTATTAACTTTGTGTTACTTCGATATTTCAAGTAAAATGTTCTAGTAATATTTCAGCATTTATTTTGTCTGCATAGTTTTGTAACTATGTATTTAGTTTTAACATTGTGTATGTATGTGTGGGGAACTAATGTGTTCACTGCTAGGTCTCACATTGGTAGGTTCATCGTCACGTGACTCATTGACTGCGCCGGCACCGTTAGGCCGGTGTTACATGTGCGGTCAACCGACACCGCCCGTGCCGTCCACTGCAGGTGGCATTGTGCCCGGTGTTACTGTTGCACCGACGCTTGCACCATTTCACCCCGTGGGTTCGTCTAGTCCGCCCGCGCCGCCGCAACGGCGTACCAGTGAACGTTTCATCAAGCCGGCAATACCCGCCCCGCAACCGGCAAGTCCCATGGACACAACTAACAATACTAGCAAGGAGTGATATCCACGGGTCCGAGGTACCTGTTTACTTGCATTTGTTTTATCGCTGCACACACCAAAATACAATACTGTAACATTCATTCATAGATCTCATAGTGTCAAACACAGTACGGAACAAATATGTATAATTATATAAATGTTTTGCTTTTTTGTTTACAGATTCGTTTCAACTTGTTCCAGATTATAATTAAGTTCCGAAGTTTTGATGCTCGCTTACATATACACATATAAATATATATATATAGTACATAATGGGCTAATTTCCTCCCTATCATCTTTAAAGGTATTTCTATATAATATGCGGAAGAGTTTATTTACTACTATTTTTAATGATTACAGTAATAATTGTTACTACACGTACACATATATACGTACATTTATGTAATATGTTGTCTCATAACTGCGGTTGGATTTTTTTACAATGATCTTTTTTACGTGTTCGATGTTAAAAACTCTTCTAAACTAAGCAATATTCGTGACAAGGCGGAACAATGAATTATTCAATGCGACTACACACACCCACTCACATACACACTTGACGTGATACGATTGCTGTAAGTCAAGTTGAGTAAGCCAGAACCGGTAGGAAGGAAGTGCGGATGGAGATAATATTATGTAATGTATTTGTTGTAAGCAATTCGGAAGTACGGCATAGTTACTGTCCACGCTTCACGATTTGCTTTTCTGCACGTTGACGGAATTTTCTATAACGTATTTTGAAACCAAATGTTAATCCCATTGTAAAACGCTGCTGTTCTTGACGCAGGACGCATGCGCAACGCATTATTATTATTTTGGATAACTGTCCAAGAATTACACAATAATGAATATATATATATATTATCGAGCATAATTGGAATGCTTATATGAATTTGCTTTTTTCATGTGTAATTGCCAAAATCTAGTATTTGTACTTAATATAAATGTTCCAAGAATCATTCACAATATTGAATGAAGATCTGTTTCGATAAACAAGTGGGCTCAATGAAATTGATGGTAAATAATTTAATATCATATACGTACGTTGCATAGGTGAAAACATTTGAATCATTGTTTTTCTTATTTAAGTTTGGTTTCTATGTAGACCAATCTTATAATTAACATAATATACTACGATATAATGAATTGCACATACTCGATGTATCTAAGTAGTCTGTAATGCTGTTGGGCAAGTTCTTGCAAATGTGTCTTGCAAGAACCAAGGCCAACAGTAACCTAAAAAGTTGTTGTGAAACGAGTGTATCATTTTTTGCTATTGGTGATATTAGATATAAAATTTGGTATACATTTCTGGAAATGGGCTGTGTGACTGTATGTATTCTGATTTTTAAATTAGTTGTTTCTTTTTTATAGATTTAGAATTTGAATTAAAGAACGCATTTTGTTTACTAATAATATTGTTACATTTAGTTTTTTTTTTTCTCTTACTGATTTAATACTGTATTTGTTTTGCAAATGTATTAACACACTGCGTTTTGTTAATTATAAACTTTATACACAAAACCACAACAAAAAATTATGATTATAATGTCTCCCCCCCATCTCGTTACAGTTTCAGTGTTATCTGCAATTAAATAAATTGATGTATTTGAAGAAATTTATTTTTATTACAAAAAATTGGTATAGATAACTATTTAAATTTAATTTTCTTATTTGGTGGTTCTTTTGCTCCTCGCGGAATTCCCAATCCATGTTTTACGAAACGTTTACTGGCATGCTTATCTACCCTAGGTCTGATCGTCGTACGTTCATGTGTCTGTAACAATTAATTAACAGTTTAATATATTCACCATACTCACATATTCATATAAGTTTATACCTGTTTTGCTTTGATCATGTAGTCACGTACTCGATTCAATTCATTTTTGATGTCATTTTTATTAGGATCTATACCTTTTGTACGTAAATATATCCAGTATAAGGTATTTACAGTATAACTAAGAAATAAGTCATAATTAACCTTATCCATTGTACTAATTTGTTCTTGCACATTACTCATACAAGCTATGTTCAAAATTTGTTTGATTTTGTCAACACTATTATGAACTTGTGTAATTTTTTCCTTTATTTGTGCATCATCGTTTAAATCACCAAAATCCATATTGACAAAATTAATATGTTTTATATAAGGTTTTTAAACAACCAAGACTAAAAAAATTGTTTGAGACAATGATGGCGTGCAGCAGCGTGCAGCAGTGCACGGTCACTTACGGGTTAAATGTTGTGGTGGGATTTTTAATTCCCGCACCAACAATAGATGACACTGCATGTTAATCGAGAAAAAATTTTAGTAGCGGGACATTTGAATTTAACTAACAAAATATTTTTTAATATTTTTCGTATGAGGTTGGGAATTTTATGGAAGTAATAATGTAAACACATACATATATAATTATGATTTTGTATTTTTGTTTATAAATTGTTGACAACAAAGTATTATTGTTAACATACAAATTTAGTAATTTGATATTTTACTTAAAAACTATTAATAATAAAAATTCATTTTTGTCGAAATACATACCAGGAAGAAATAGTGATAGGTACGCTCCAATGTTTAATTTTTTTCTTTCCGCTGTACGATACTGTCCATCTTCAAAATGCACACTACATACTTGCAAATGCCTTAAAGCCAGAAATGTTTTTTGGGCAAGTTGCGGGTTATTTACCTTTTCTAGCCACAAAGCACATAATTCCGCTTTCCTTGGAAAAGTATGGAATGGCATGACAGATTTATCATTATTTGTACACCCAGGCACACAGCAATGAGTCATTTTCTATAAACAAGAAACCAACATATAAATATAGTGCCAAATTATACACTAATAAATGCTATGTTCTACATACTTTTATGACAAAATGTGCCACACAAAACAATAGCCTTAAAACTTCACACAAACTTCTACATATGTTAATATGAGTGAGATTCTTACCTTTTCTCAATATTTAGATCTCCCAAACAAAAACAAGAAAGCACAAAACCACAATACACAACGATACAAAGCAATAAACCAGAAACGAATGATAGAAACAGATACAAATACATGTTGTTAGCCAGTTTTTATTCAAATTCGTTATACCACTACCACTACTACAACGGTTTTCCCGGTTGCTATGGTTACGACTACGTCATCAATGGCAATTACTATTGGTCTGCATCTACTTCCAGACCATTTACGGGGCATAACATAGTTTAGAGATACAACTAGCGCTCCAAATTTTGGTGCCGAAAACTAAATGTATTGCGGGATGGTAGACGAACCCGTTCACAGGCGCTTCCATTTAACTGTCAGGGCACTGGCGTGCAGATAGCTGTCACTTTTATTTGCTAATATTATCACGGAAATATTACAGCGCTGCATTCGTTTTGTAAATATAAATTAAAGCGCCACGCGGAGAAAATAGCTGAACAATTATCTTTTAATTCTAGCTGATTCCAACTTTTAGCGATCCAATGTTGAAGCTTTTCATGCTCGAATTTGAATGCAGTACGCTACCCAATATATATGAATAAATAATTGAAATGAAGTGCATCAAAATAATTCTATAATATTTAGTTATACATTTTACCACATTAATGGTTGATTAAAAGCAGCACAACCTTATATTTGTTTTGAAACAGCTGTTATCAAGCCACTCCTACACAATACATTTTTGTGCGAATTAAACTGTCAAGTGAAATTTTTTAAGCAATCGTTGCAATTTTTCAGCAGTGCTCTTTTTACCATATATCATTATAAATAAAATGTTATGACAAAGTTCACTCTGTCTGCGCAAGTGTGAATAGTACACGTAAAAATTTAGTGTTGTGATTTTATATTAATAAATATGCAGTTGATATAATATTAACAACTAGGAGACGTTATAGATATGCCAGTGCAGCAAATTAGCGTTAAAAATAGTGACATTGAACGTTGCTCCATGGTGCATGAGCCAGTTTATACCCAAGAAAATGCTAGGTTAGGTTCTACTAGTTCTAATATTTCATACTCAAACAACGATATCTG
This sequence comes from Carabus problematicus, assembly GCA_963422195.1. NCBI lineage: Eukaryota > Metazoa > Arthropoda > Insecta > Coleoptera > Carabidae > Carabus > Carabus problematicus. The sequence goes on along the minus strand of OY728582.1, from coordinate 3,765,243 downwards.
TCGAATTTGCCACTGCGAGGCTGACACGGCAAATCCTCTGCTGTCACCATGCTACTGCTCTGGAAGTTTAAAATATGTCCATCAATCATGTCTGCAACAATGGTTAACTGCATCGGAAACAAGATCCTGCGAATTATGTAAATTCAATTTCATTCTGCATACGAAAATCAAGCCTATAAATGAGGTAATTTCCGTTGTTCGTAATTGGTTTAATGATATGTTTTCATTCTAAGTTCATGTCTTTGTTCTATAATTTAACCATAATGTTTCATTCATGAGTTTCAATAACGACTGATTTATATAATTACAGTGGCGACGTCTGGAAATGTCAAGTGTGGAAAGACGTAGACTTCTTTGTGCCATATTGTTTCATTTTGTTGCTGCAATGTGTGTAGTGTGGTCACTTTTCGTTCTCATTGACAGAGCTGCAGAGGAAGTGCAGAGGGGATTGATAGGTTAGTATTACAGTCACTATACTTAAGCAAAATGTAAACACTTTCACTACTGGATATAAGTACATAAGGGAGGTGTTTCATTAAATTTCTTTTAAAACATCTTTCCACAGCCTGGCCATTTTGGACTAAGCTTGTTGTGGTTGCGGTAGGATTCACAGGCGGTGCCGTATTTATGTACATCCAGTGCAGACAATATTTGCACCTTTGTTCACGCTGGAAGGCACACAACAGGTACCATTGTTTTTATTAAACCTTGCTGGATATAACATGAACGCTGAAATAAAGATGTAGCCAGCTTGTACTATGTACATATATCGTATAATAATTATTATCTTAACTATCAGATAAGCAAAAGATTGCAAAATGTTTATTGTGTGATTATCCTTTATTCTGTTAATAACAAAATATCAAAGTACTTAATATTTGTACATGTCATTTATTTGCAATCATTAATGTTTTCTATAATTTGTTACAATATAAACCATTGTTATCATTGACGTTGCATATATTTTATAAGAAAATAACAGAATTGTTATCAGTTAAATAAGTTATTTATTTGGGAATCCTTAGTGTAATTTTGAATGTTACTTATCCAAAATGTATGTGCATTAATTAAATCGTATTTCTTTATAAATATTTGACAGTTCTCGTATCAAAATACTCGTTTATGTCAAAATATTATAGGTAAACAAAAATATTTACATTTCATGGACACAAAAATATTAAAGTTGATGATAAGATATGGATTTTAGTAAATAATAATATAGTATACTATGTTACGAAATTAACTATATAATATTCTTCATATATTAATACCGACGATACTATCTACTTATTTACCGATAATAGTTATTATGTTCGTCTATAACATACTCTTTACTTGTGTTTATACATATCTTAGTTTTATAGCGAAAATATATTTCTTATCTTCAGACAAAAAAGTAAACAAATAAATTTCGGTACACAAGGTTTGCTATGACTACGAAGTATTTGTAATATTAAATTATGTACATAAATGTAATAATATTTTGACTAGATCGTATGTGTCGTATGTATCAACTATTTGTTGGTTATGTTGCAGAATAATTCTAGTGCAGAATGCTCCGGAGAAGGTTGTTGCTCCACCGTCGCCGACGTTCGCGGTACCGATGAAACCGAGTACGACACGAACGGAAAGGTCTTCCCAGGTAGTCGCGAACATAGAGAGTGGACCACGTTGCACGGAGAGCGTAGCGCCCGCTGATAGTAACTTATTGTTCGGTGAACGGAGCACTGTTGTAGTAGCCGATAGTAGTTCACAATTGCGTCCAATATCTAGCACCGTCGACATACAGACTTCGCCGCCCGAACTCAATACAGACTCTACGACAGATTACCACAGAACCGACACACCGAGCTATGATCAGTTCTCGAATGCCGGCGATCCGCGATGTTCAGATAAGTTTCTGCGCATGGAGACGCCGTGTTTCGATCCGTTGGAACTGAATATACAGGAAATGCTGGCGCTTGATATCGAGAACACGCTGCGACGATCTAAAACCGCTAAGAATTCGGTCGTTTCGCTCGGTAGTAATGCGACAAGTGCTACAGACAGCACCAGTATCAACAGGAATAACAAGTCTGTATTCAAATCCCTACCAAATCTTAGTTCTAGTAGTGAAAACTTATTACCGTAACAACGTTGCCATATTGCGTGTGATTATTAACTAAAACTATTTTTATATAACAAAGTTACTTATAAGGAGTTCTATTTTATGACTTGGCAAGAATATGTGCTTTTTCATTCATTCTATTGCCAGTTTTTCCTTTTTGAAATTTTGACTGATCTAGAAACTCTAGTACTTAAATACATACATACCACATATATGAGCTTAACAACATGGAATTTTCTTTTTGCTCTGGTGAATTTTTTAAATGATTAATCAAATGTGAACTACAAACGTAATTTTAGTGTACAGGCAATGGAATATTTTTGGCTAGTGATTTTTTTTTCTATTTTATATTATCTACACCATGTCGAACATGACAAATAGTTTTGAATTTTTCAATTCAGTTACCTTCAAAGATAATTTGTTACTAGTAAAAAACATTCTTAGCGTGTTCTATCGGCGTAAATGTAAATTTATTATATATACTGATATTGTTTCATTTGATAATTTCTTTGACCGATAGGAACTACTTGATAAACGTACAATAATCCTAGGAAGCTAAAACTCACGACTTTCTCGATTAACAGTGTAACACTGGTAATCCGAGAAGATCGTGCTTAAGCCCGAATGGTCATGTAATGGTTACTGTTTCCTTTTTTGGTATTTTGTTTTAGATGCTTTATGTTAATTATGTTACATGTGTATATATATTTGTATGTCTGTGATTAAAAAATCTCTATTGTATAATACATAACTATAATTGTATTTATCATTGACAGTTGTATGTTTAAAAATTAAAACATGTTGTGATTCAAGATGTGAATATCAATTTTATTTATAGTGAAATCTGCGGTTATTTATAGACACGTAGCTCTGGGATTACCAGTTTTTCTTTGCTCTGTTAAACTGTATTTACATGTGTTTTATAAAGACACTATACTTTGTTCTCTACGTACAAAATACATACATACATACATACATAACATCACGCCTTTCCCATTACTGGGGTAGCAGCCCTTTATTTCCTACAATCACTAAAAAAAAAAAAAAAATATATATATATATATATACAGGGTGTTAATTAAAAAACTGGCCATAGGCGTTTAACATGTAAAATCAGTTTTTCCTCCTGCATTAGTTACCAAATTACTTTAGAGAAAAATACTTTAAATAAAAGTTGTAGAGAATTAAATTCTGCATCTAAGTGAGCAATCAGATTTAATTTTTGACATTTCCTAACTGAGAAAATCAAGTTTAAAATTTCATGAAAACACTTAAGATATAGGAATAGCCATGGAATTTAAACAAAATTAAAAACAATTGTATGACATTTGCTGTCAAAAAAATTATTAAATCACGAATATTTAGATAAATTTGTCCAGAATAGAACCATTTATTACTTGAAGCTTTTCTTCATGTGAAAACTGTTCCATACTTTTAGAAATATCTGTTATTGAACGAAAATTACGAAACACAAATTTTTTTGACAGTTACAATGTCATACAATTGTTTTTAATTTTGTTTAAATTCCATGGCTATTCCTATATCTTAAGTGTTTTCATGAAATTTTAAACTTGATTTTCTCAGTTAGGAAATGTCAAAAATTAAATCTGATTGCTCACTTAGATGCAGAATTTAATTCTCTACAACTTTTATTTAAAGTATTTTTCTCTAAAGTAATTTGGTAACTAATGCAGGAGGAAAAACTGATTTTACATGTTAAACGCCTATGGCCAGTTTTTTAATTAACACCCGGTATATATATATATATATATATATATATATATATATATATATATATATATATATATATATATATATATATATATATATATATATATATATATATATATATATATATATATATATATATATATATATGGAAAACTGCCTACGTACAAAATGAATTTACATAACCAAATATCCACAATTGCATAATAAATTCACTTACGACAAATGTCTTAATATTTATTACAGTCATGATAATATATTTGTTCTTTGGCAAAAAATATTATATAATTATAATATATTTGGCAACACTGATATCAATTTACAGACTCGCCAACTTAATGACGCGTAATAGTAATATATTAGAACAAATGAGAGCAAGTATCTTCACTCGAAGTATAGGTACTCAGACTTGGCTGAGTTGTGCTATACTATACTCTGCAATCGATAACGTGTTAGTTTAAAAGCCGGTAATAAAATGGCAGTGAATACTATATTATTAGATTTTTCAGTCGATCCTGCTCAGGTTCAGAGTGACAATCAAACATCCATTCTACTGACAAAAATTGAAAATATACTTCGTGATTATTTAATTAATATTAAGTTAATAAATAATTTTACTGTTGATAGCAGTACAATTAAGGTATTTACGAGTGACCTTGGTACTTTGACAACTTTACGAATTTACAACCATGGTTTAATAACAATTAATATCGAATATTTTAAAGGCGATAATCAGGAACCGGTTATATCGTTTGAGGTAAGAGTAATTACATATTGACAGTGTTCAAAGTTAGTGAAAGTTAAAATTTTTTAGTTCTTTGCTTTGGTATTTATTTACGAATAATTACAATTTTAACACTTAGAATTACTTACGATTAAAACGATTAAACAATATTAACCTAAAATATGTTTGTCATAGTTTTATACCGCTTTGTTGTAGATTTATTAGTTTAAACTAAAATTAATCAGATACCAATTTGAAATCCTTGACGAAAGTTCGATTTTTATTAACATTGAATATGGTCAATATTTCAGTTAAATAGAATTGATTTTCAAATTAAGTGTGCCGTAGATAAGATATCTTTTTCCAGCGTTCTAAACAACTGGAACAGAGAACACGCATTGCATTAACTTCTTTTCGATCTAAAATTTTTCCTCCCATCAAAAGAGGCGCCAAACTTGACGTGTATTTGAGCAGTTCAGGTTGGCAACACGTTTGCTGTTTCTTATTGTTTATTATTATCTTTAAATTTAATAATATTTAATTAATAATAATTGCAATAATCATTTTGCCTTGAATGCATTGTTAAGTTTATGTAAATAAGTTTACAGAATGTTATTTTGCATTGTCTATATTGCTGCAATTTCGGTAGTGATATCGCTATACCTACATATTCAGTGATGTGCAACATGCTTTCATATAAAGCATACTGATTGCTTGCATGTTCTGAGTATACAATTCAATATTCAAAAAACAAAGCTCTTGCTCTTGCGCAGCATTGAACATTTAAATTGGGAGTTTATCGTATGTTTATGTTTTTTTGTTATGTATAAAATTTCAAGCATAAACTCTGTAGTGTGATGCATATAGTTTGCATGAGTATGATGTTGTAGCGATGCCGAGAACTCGACAAGACTTTAGTAGGCAGTATATCAGCAATAGGTCGAAGTCAGGCTTTTGCCCCTATAAAACGAGGAACTTTTATGAGATATTATCCCACTGCAGGTATGTTTAACAATCATCTGAAATAGCTGTGAGATGTACATACATGCGTGTTTTTATGTCAAAAATTTCTTTGTGTATTTTGCATTGTTATTCGATTTGTAATGGACATACATATCATCTTCTTCCAATATTGTGCATATTATATTATATAGATATGTTTTGTACAGTTTTTCATTACATTACTCATTGTTGCATGTATATTTGTAATTGTTTAATACAAAAAAGTGTTATTAATTTTCATTCAAATTGTTATACAAAAAATTATATATATATATTAACGCAAATTTGCAAAATTCAACTTGTGCTAGACATTATGTGTAATATATTCTATATTCTAGATGAACGTTTACTTGAATATGATATTGATCGTGTCGTCTTTGAGGAGAGATCTCCATTCCAGAAAGTGCAAATTGTCCATTCAAAGAGCCTTGGAAACATGCTCGTACTGGATGACTTGCAAAGTATTTTTTTTACATATAGTCAAACTTTTTTTTACCGACAATACATTACTTTTTAGATATTTCTGAAGCCGATTTGATATACACTGAAACGTTGATGCAAAGAACCGTTGAAGACTATACGGACAAAGAAATTGTCATTTTAGGTGGGTGGTAATTAGCACGAAACGATTAAGATGATTTAATTTGAATTAATATTTAGGTGGTGGAGACGGTGCTCTGTTGTATGAACTATTGAAGGAGAATCCACGTCACGTGACAATGTTGGAAATTGATGACACAGTTATGCGAGCATGCAATGAGCATATGAAATCTATTTGTGGAGAAGTACTGAACAAAAAGACATCATCAAATTATCAGGTATCTTATTTCATTCAATCATGTGACTTGGAAAAGTGATTAAGATGTGTACCATATGATAATATTAATTTTGATTTCAGATAATTGTAGGAGATTGTATGAAGTCGTTGAACTTGTTTAGTTCTGAGGGAAGGAAGTTTGACTATGTTTTTGGTGATTTAACTGATATACCAATATCAGATACTCCAAGTGGTGAAATGTGGGATTTTATAATGAAAATCTTGCAAATGTCTTTTAAAATCTTGAAACCAACTGGAAAATTCATGACACATGTAAGAACACTTATAATAGGGAACTTCTATGGTTTTTTAATTTATTTTATTTGAATTAGACGTACATATATAAAATTGTATGAAAAAAGTCCATTAATTAGCAGAAGTTTCCGTTTTAAAATAAAATTTTTCAATTAAAAATGATGTCAGCTAAAAGGGTAGTGACAAAACAACTAAGAGACTATCATGCACAGACCGAACAGCTCGCACGTGCTAGTATTTACCGCTTGACGCATTATGTTGCATAGGTTATAACTAATATAATAAATTACAATGCGGAAAAATGTTATATGATCAAAACGATGAAATATGTAAAAACGGTCACTAACCTTCGCGATCAAAAACCGAAATGACTGACACATGTACAGTACTCAGCTTTGTATGGAAGATGTTTCGTTGTGTGTGTGCGCCTGGCAGTACTGACGTCACACGCGTTTTTAGGGTGAAGTTAAATGGTCAACATTTAAATTATATATTTCTCCAAAAGTATAGCTTTTTTTTTTTTTTTTTGCGTTTTTATTCTGACGACCATGGTCAGCTGTTATTGTTATTATTATTATTAATTTTACATTTTCACACGTTTTTTCTCTACTGTTCAATTATATTGAACATGTTTTGTTCACAATTTTTTGTTTATACTTCCATGTAATTTCCACGTGGTAATATTGTTCTTCGTATCTTCCATTAAGCCTTGAAAATGACCTCATACCTCAAGGTCGAAACGTCGGCATAAGTTTTTTTATGAACTTTTGAATAAACTTCTTTACGTCTGAAGTTCAAGTCATCATTCCAACCCTTTGGGGATTAACCTTTCATATTATATAAATCTACTATGAATACCAAAAGTATAGCAACATTAGAAAAAAAAATGCGAAATTTGTTTTAACTTATGTAGATTCAGAAAAAAAAATTGTGCAAGTTCCCCATTATCACAAGGTTCATGTAGTTCCTAAATTGATATGATATTTCAGGGTAATGGTGTCAGTTGTCCAGAAGCTTTGAAAATGTATGAATCTCAACTGAAGAAACTCTCACCACCGGTGACTATAAATAAAACTACTGCATTTGTTCCATCGTTCCTTGAAGATTGGGTGTTTTATCAGATAAACTTCGCAGAGAAGCCATAACATTTTGCCACAAACTGTTCTCTATCAATACCGCACTACACTTATCTGGCCAAACAATTTAGCAGTTATATGTATCACATGGATAGCTTACATAGATAGTAGAAATTGTTCCCGAGTATTTTCAGTGCCATTACATATATTTTCTATGCTCACCATCTTAGTACACATTTATTTTCTGTATTTCGTATTGATTGTACTTGGCAACGCCTGTTTAGTTTGATTTTGTTGTTTTATGTTTTTGTCGCAAATATTCTTGATTTATCAATGTTTTTATAATACATATATATATATTTTGTATAAATTATAAAACAAAGTACAATGGTAGTAGGTATAAAATTGTTTAAAATCTATTACATGTTTATTATTGTTTGAAATACATACATATACAGTAGACTCTCGATTATCCGCGGTAATGGTGGGGAGAACTGCCGCGGATAAACAAAGTACACATGTACAAACCAAATATACTGGTATAATTATTAATAAGAAGTAATATTGACGATGAACTTCGGAACTGAAAATATAATATTATACTGGTATAAACTGTATAACTATACACTAAATAGAGGAAGATAAATAATTGAACAACAAAAACTACAAATGTTTAGGAAAAGTAGTCTTTTATTGACCTCTATTTCAATGGCGTGGCTTCTTTCTTATGGTTACTCTCAATCTGCGTAACAGCAATTTATCGGAAAGCAGATAATCGTTTTGTTGCTCTAGAATTGCCTCGGTTGAGCCGCAAAATGGTTAAATCGCGCGGGGATAATCGAAAGTGTACTGTATATGAGATGTACCTAATTCAACTACTTTATTAATGCAAAACAATGTATGTAATACATAAAATATTATGACGTTATTTATTTGTATTGATATCGAGTTTTAAACATTAAGTGCATGTTATTAGTACTAACAATTTCGCACGTAGCGGTTATTAATTAGTTAACGTGTTTCATTTTATTATACCGCTATAAAAGTATAAATCATCTGACATACATTTTGAATTTAAACGTCAAATTTAGAATAAGAAGAAGTATGTTTATTTCAGCCAATAAAAATGTATCCCACTAAAACATAGTATTTCTGTCTCACTCTTTTCAATATTGTACGTTACCATCTTGGTTGAGATTATTAACTAAAACCATTTTTATATAGCAAAACTTCTTATAAGGAATTGTATTTTATGACTTTGCAAGAGTATGTGCTTTTCACTCATTATTTTGCCACTTAGCTTGTGGACTTTTAACCAGGGATTTTTTTCTTTTCTATTTTGTATTATCTGCACCATGTTGAATATGGCAGTTGGTTTTTTCATTTCAGTTACCTTGAAAGATAAATTTTTACTTGTACAAAAACATTCTTAGCGTGCTCTATCGGCGTATATGTAAATTTATTATACATATTGTTTTATTTGATAATTTCTTTGACGAGTCGGAACTACCTGATATACTTACAAAAATTCTAGAAAGGAAAACACACGACCTTCTCGAAACTGTATGATAATGTAATGGTAACTGTTTCCACTTTAGCTCATCGTGTTGAAAAACTATAGTGTTCGGTACGTTGTCTGTTGCAATTTCCGATTTCAAAAATTTTGCGCAGAAATTTCGGATAACCTCGCTTTTTACAGATACATATAGTTTAGATGTGCAAGGTACTCTTTATTTTTTGAAAATTATTGAAGGACCATTATTTTCCATTAAATTTTATTCAACATTTTCTTTCATATGCAAGAAGCAGGGATCGGAAACCGAACCGAACCTGAACCAAAAACCGTTCCGAACCCACTATATTTCTAAACCCGAAACCGAACCTGTACCTACGATACTATTATCGACTTAAACTTGAACCGGAACTGAACCCTCGTTTTGCGGGTTCAAAAAACCGGTTTCATCGAACCATTTAAATTTTTTTTTCAGTACATATTCTAACAAGCAATATCTTTTCATCTATTCGTAACTGCTTAACTCTGCGTAGAAAATACACTTCGTTGGTGGCCGTTGGGTGTTTATAAAGGCAATCGCACTGCTTGCAGGATCTTATTCGTCCGTACTTTACTTTGTCATAACCAAACTTCTATAGTTTTGTAGTATGCTCGTTAAGTGAGGTTCCATTGTATATGTATCTTCTATTAGGGAGGTGTTATTACTAGCTAAATTAATTTTGTTTTAAATAATACAATATATATTAAATAAATTAGATATTTAAATGGTCAAATAACCTATTTTACATAATTAAGTAAATTTAATTAATCAAGCTAATTTTTTTTACTAATCAGAGCTAATTTATAATGTCTATTATAATATTACAACACTTCTACTGGCATACATACCCTTTTTAGCTCATCGACCTCCTGTCGAAGAGCTATAGTGTTCGGTACGATGTCTGTAGCATCTTCCGATTTCAAAAATTTTTGCACAGAAATCCCGGACAGACCCCCTGGACCACGAAATGACTATTACAACATATGTCCGTATGTATGTCGCTCGTCCGCTCGCTCGCTCGCTCGCTCGTACGAGATTTTTTGTTCCACTCAGATCTCCTAAACTACCCAACGGATATTTATGAAATTTCTGCAGATACTTGTTATGGTCTAGTTGTGCAAGGTACATTTTATTTTTCAAAATTTTCCTCCGCACTTGAGAAAAAAATATTTTGCAACTTTTTTTCAGTTTTTATTTTTTTTCTCCTTTATTTTTCACTCAATTGTATTCAAAATTTTCTTGCATATGCAGGAAATGGAACAATATTTTTCCATATTTTTTATTTTGAAAAATTATGTAAGACTATTGGAGAAAAAAATATTTTTTAATTAAAAATTGAACAAAAGAAGATCAATGCATTTATAGTCGGCTTAGTTTGCTTTGCTTTTGTCAAGAGAAGAAAATGTATTCACACTTGTTTTAAATTTGTTGTTTTATTTGCGACCTAGGCACCTACGATTTTAAAAGTGAATGTAGATAAATAATAATTTGTGATATATTCAGACTTGCACATACGTCGATGAGCTGCAGGCATGGGTGACTAACCCATTCTTTGAATACTAGTTTACTTTTGATTAAAAAAATAATTGTACAAGAAATACACTGCATTGACAACAGAAGCACTTAAAGCGGTCATTTTTTACCACTTGTTTACACGAAGCATTTTTTTAGGCTGAACCAAAACCGGTACTGAACCGGAACGGAACCACTTAAAAATTATTTTTCTGAACCTGAACCGAATCTGCATCCATTTTTTCCCCTGCACTGAACCTGAACCCAAACCGAACCCATTTTTTTGCGGTTTCCGATCCCTGGCAAGAAGTGACAGAGAATGTTAGCATTTTTTTTTATTTTGAAAAATTACCTGAGGCTATAGAAGAAAAAATATATTTACATAATCAAATAGCTACACGTGGGTAATAAATTTACTTACAATGATAAATATCTGAATATTACAGTTATGATATAAATACATTTGTTGTTTGGCAATAAATATTACATAATTATCATAATATACTGGACAACATTATTAATTTAAAGACTTGCCAACGTATATAAAGCAAGTGTTTTGAAATGTACTAAACAGACTTGACTGAGTTGTTCAGTACTGCACTCTGCAATCAATAACGGTGGTAATTTAAAAGACGATAATAAAATGGCAATGAGAACTGCATTATTAGATTTTTCTGTTGATCCTACTCAGATTCAGAATGACAATCAAACGTCTATTCTACTGACAAAAATTGAAAATATACTTCGTGATTATTTAACTAATATTAAGTTAATAAATAACTTTACTGTTGATGGCAGTACAATTAATGTATTTACAAGTGACCTTGGTACTTTGACAACTTTACGAATTTACAACCATGGTTTAATAACAATTAATATCGAATATTTTAAAGGCGACAATCAGGAACCGGTTATATCGTACGAGGTAAGAGTAATTACAAATTGACTGTTCAAAGTTAGTGAAAGTTAAAATTTTTTAGTTCTTGGCTTTGGTATTTATTTAAGAATAAATACAATGTTAACATTTAAAGTTACTTACGATTAAAACGAGTACTGCTTTGTTGTAGATTGATTAGTTTAAACTAAAATTAATCAGATATCAATTTGAAATGTTTGACGAAAGTTAGATTTTTATTAACATTGAATATAGTCAATATTTCAGTTAAATAGAATTGATTTTCAAGTCAAGTGTGCCGTAGATAAGATATCTTTTTCCAGCGTTCTAAATAACTGGAACAAAGAACATGCATTGCATTAACTTCTTTTCGATCTAAAATTTTTTCTCCCATCAAAAGAGGCGCCAAACTTGATGTGCAATTGAGCAGTTCAGGTTGGCAACACGTTTGCTGTTTCATATTGTTTATTATTATCTTTAAATTTAATAATACAGTACACGCCGATTAATGTGATCACGTCGGTACTCGAGATTTTTAGCTCATCGACTCCTGTCCCAGCGATCTGTAGATTGTAGATCTCCTAAACTACCCATCGGATTTTTATGAAATTTTTTCTGCAGATACGTGTTATGGTCTAGTTGTGCAAGGTACACTTTATTTTTCAAAATTTTTCTTCGTATTTGAGAAAAAAAATATTTTCCAATTTTTTTTCAGTTTTTATTTTTTTTCCGCGTTATTTTTTATTCAGTTGTATTCAAAATTTTCATGCATATGCAGGAAATAGAACAATATTTTTCCATATTTTTTATTTTGAAAAATTATGTAAGGCAAAAAGGCAAAAGAAGATCAATGCATTTATAGTCGGCTTAGTTTGCTTTGCTTTTGTCAACAGAAGAAAATGTATTTACACTTTTACGTTTTAAATTTGTTGTTTTGTTTGCGACCTAGGCACCTAGGATTTTAAAAGTGAATCTTGATAAATAATAATTTGTGATATATTCAGACTTGCACATACGTCGATGAGCTGCAGGCATGTATGTCTGTATACATTCCTAGTTTCTTAAGCTTATTGTTTGCTATAACTTTTATTTCAAAAATTTTTCTATATCACTTTTATTTTCTCCAATAATTCGCAATGTTCGATTTTGATGTTCAGTAAACTTCCTCTTCCGGTTGTGCGATTATGCTAGAAATCTAATCAGCTCTTCATATAATCAATAAACTGTTAAATACGAAGTTTCATTGTCCTGTCTTTGCTCGTTTTGAAGATAATGAACATACAGACACACATCCACACACACAGACGTCATGGTGAAAATAGTCAAAACGTATTCAGGGGACCTCAAAACATGTATTTCCATCAAAATCTCGCAATCGAAATTTTTCATGATTCCTATACTTCCTTTATACTGTGTATAAGAAAGTAAAAAAAAATTATTCAGCTTTCTTTGTCTCTAATGTTCGCGGAGCAAATTATTAATACAAATTTCATACTCTTAATGCTTCTGAAAATCAGATGAACTCTGCTGCATACCTTGCCGCAAAATTTAGTTGAGTTAAGACCAGTTAAGACTATACAAACGTATTGTTCGAGTTTATCTGTATTTATTGCCAACCAGCCCGACATAATACAATAAACTAGACAATACAATTTCTATAAAGTTCTTTGTAAAATAGTACATTATACACCAAGGGAGAGAAACCACTTATTTTTCCTGAGGTGTAGTTTGAAGCCCGAGGGCGAAGCCAGAGGGCTACAAATACATCGAGGTAAAAATGGTGGTCTCTCCCGAGGTGTATATACTTTTTTTTCCACGTTCAGGAGTAGAAACAATTAATTTCATAAATAATGAATTATAATAAATCGGAACGAAATTGCAATATTTAGAAGCCTTTGGAAATGTTTCCATGCAACGCGTGCCATGACAACATACATTTATTTACAAAAACCTTTGTTATAATAAAAACTCCCTTATGAAAAGTGTTTTCGTCCCTAGGGAGTAAATGCTTCATTTCTGTCCCGCGTTTGACGCCATAGAAACCGAATTCTACTCCCGGACGTGTAAAAATTACTTTATTGTACTGTTGCTTTTAAAGTTGCTCGAGACGAAAACAATCTCAAGAAAAAATTGATAACATTAACTGATATTTTGATTACAATAAACGAAATTTTTTAAATGTAGTTTTATACGTTGGTATACGTCCGGCCCGTTCTTCGCGAAAGTGATAACAATATCCGATTGATAACATTATCCGTGTTTCCAATAAGCGGCGCGTACTGTATTTAATTAATAATGATTGCAATAATAATTTTGCCTTGAATGCATTGTTCAGTTTATGTAAATAAGTTTATAGCATGTTATTTTTCATTGTCTATATTGCTGCAATTTCGGTAGTGATATCGCTATACCTACATATTCAGTGATGTGCAACATGCTTTCATATAAAGCATACTGATTGCTTGCATGTTCTGAGTATCCAATTCAATATTAAAAAAACAAATCTCTTGCTCTTGCGCAGCATTGAACATTTAAATTGGGTGATTATCGTATGTTTATGTTTTTTTTTTGTTGTGTATAAAATTTCAAGCATAAACTCTGTAGTGTGATGCATATAGTTTGCATGAGTATGATGTTGTAGCGATGCCGAGAACTCGACAAGACTTTAGTAGGCAGTATATCGGCAATAGGTCGAAGTCACGCTTTTCCCCCTATTAAACGAGGAACTTTTATCGGATATTATTGCACTGCAGGTATGTTTAACAATCATCTGAAATAGCTGTGACATATACATACTACATACATGCGTGTTTTTATGTCAAAAATTATTTATGTATTTTGCATTTTTATTCTATTCTGTCAATATTGTGCATATTATTTAGATATGTTTTGTACAGTTTTTCATTACATTACTCATTGTTGCATGTATATTTGTAATTGTTTAATACAAAAAAAAGTGTTAATAATTTTCATTTAAATTGTTATACAATATATATATATATATATATATATATATATATATATATATATATATATATATATTAACGCAAATGCAAAATTCAACTTGTGCTAGACATTATGTGTAATATATTCTATATTCTAGATGAACGTTTGTTTGAATATGATATTGATCGTGTTGTCTTTGAGGAGAGATCTCCATTCCAGAAAGTGCAAATTGTCCATTCAAAGAGCCTTGGAAACATGCTCGTACTGGATGATTTCCAAAGTATTATTGTTTACATATAGTATTATAAACTTTGTTTATTTTTACCAACAATACATTAATTTTTAGATATTTCTGAAGCCGATTTGATATACACTGAAACGTTAATGCAAAGAGGCGTTGAAGACTATAAGGACAAGGAAATTCTCATTTTAGGTGGGTGGTAATTAGCACTAAACAATTGAAATGATTTAATTTGAATTAATATTTAGGTGGTGGAGACGGTGCTCTGTTGTATGAACTATTGAAGGAGAATCCACGTCACGTGACAATGTTGGAAATTGATGACACAGTTATGCGAGCATGCAATGAGCATATGAAATCTGTTTGTGGAGAAGTACTGAACAAAAAGACATCATCAAATTATCAGGTATCTTATTTCATTCAATCATGTGACTTGGAAAAGTTATTAAGATGTGTACTATATGATAATATTAATTTTGATTTCAGATAATTGTAGGAGATTGTATGAAGTCGTTGAACTTGTTTAGTTCTGAGGGTAGAAAGTTTGACTATGTTTTTGGTGATTTAACTGATATACCAATATCAGATACTCCAAGTGGTGAAATGTGGGATTTTATGATGAAAATCTTGCAAATGTCTTTTAAAATCTTGAAACCAACTGGAAAATTCATGACATATGTAAGAACACTTATAATAGGGAACTTCTATGGTGTTTTAATTTATTTTATTTGAATTAGACGTGTATATTATAAAATTATATGAAAAAAGTACATTAATTAGCAGAAGTTTCCATTTTAAAATAGCAATTTTTCAATTAAAAATAATGTCAGCTAAAAGGGTAGTGACAAAACAACTAAGAGACTATCATGCACAGACCGAACAGCTCGCACGTGCTAGTATTTACCGCTTGACGCATTATGTTGCATAGGTTATAACTAATATAATAAATTACAACGCGGAAAAATGTTATATGATCAAAACGATGAAATATGTAAAAACGGTCACTAACCTTCACGATCAAAAACCGAAATGACTGACACATGCACAGTACTCAGCTATGTGTATGCAAGTTGCAATATCTTTCGTTTTGTGTGTGTGTGTGTGCGCGCGCCTGGCAGTACTGACGTCACACGCGTTTTTAGGGTGAAGTTAAATGGTCAACATTTAAATTATATATTTCTCCAAAAGTATAGCAACACTCGGAAAAAAATGTGAAATTTTTTGTTTTAACTTGTGCAAGTTCCCCATTATCCCAAGGTTTATTTAGTTTCTAAATTGATATGATATTTCAGGGTAATGGTGTCAGTTGTCCAGAAGCTTTGAAAATGTATGAATCTCAACTGAAGAAACTCTCACCACCGGTGACTATAAATAAAACTACTGCATTTGTTCCATCGTTCCTTGAAGATTGGGTGTTTTATCAGATAAACTTCGCAGAGAAGCCATAACATTTTGCCACAAACTGTTCTCTATCAATACCGCACTACACTTATCTGGCCAAACAATTTAGCAGTTATATGTATCACATGGATAGCTTACATAGATAGTAGAAATTGTTCCCGAGTATTTTCAGTGCCATTACATATATTTTCTATGCTCACCATCTTAGTACACATTTATTTTCTGTATTTCGTATTGATTGTACTTGGCAACGTCTGTTTAGTTTGATTTTGTTGTTTTATGTTTTTGTCGCAAATATTCTTGATTTATCAATGTTTTTATAATACATATATATATATTTTGTATAAATTATAAAACAAAGTACAATGGTAGTAGGTATAAAATTGTTTAGAATCTATTATATGTTTATTATTGTTTGAAATACATACATATACAGTAGACTCTCGATTATCCGCGGTAATGGTGGGGAGAACTGCCGCGGATAAACAAAGTACACATGTACAAACCAAATATACTGGTATAATTATTAATAAGAAGTAATATTGACGATGAACTTCGGAACTGAAAATATAATATTATACTGGTATAAACTGTATAACTATACACTAAATAGAGGAAGATAAATAATTGAACAACAAAAACTACAAATGTTTAGGAAAAGTAGTCTTTTATTGACCTCTATTTCAATGGCGTGGCTTCTTTCTTATGGTTACTCTCAATCTGCGTAACAGCAATTTATCGGAAAGCAGATAATCGTTTTGTTGTTCTAGAATTGCCGCGGTTGAGCCGCAAAATGGTTAAATCGCGCGGGGATAATCGAAAGTCTACTGTATATGAGATGTACCTAATTCAACTACTTTATTAATGCAAAACAATGTATGTAATACATAAAATATTATGACGTTATTTATTTGTATTGATATCGAGTTTTAAACATTAAGTGCATGTTATTAGTACTAACAATTGCGCACGAAGCCGTTATTAATTAGTTAACGTGTTTCATTTTATTATACCGCTATAAAAATATAAATCAACCGACATACATTTTGAATTTAAACGTCAAATTTAGAATAAGAAGAAGTATGTTTATTTCAGCCAATAAAAATGTATCCCACTAAAACATAGTATTTCTGTCTCACTCTTTTCAATATTGTACGTTACCATCTTGGTTGAGATTATTAACTAAAACCATTTTTATATAGCAAAACTTCTTATAAGGAATTGTATTTTATGACTTTGCAAGAGTATGTGCTTTTCACTCATTATTTTGCCACTTAGCTTGTGGACTTTTAACCAGGGATTTTTTTCTTTTCTATTTTGTATTATCTGCACCATGTTGAATATGGCAGTTGGTTTTTTCATTTCAGTTACCTTGAAAGATAAATTTTTACTTGTACAAAAACATTCTTAGCGTGCTCTATCGGCGTATATGTAAATTTATTATACATATTGTTTTATTTGATAATTTCTTTGACGAGTCGGAACTACCTGATATACTTACAAAAATTCTAGAAAGGAAAACACACGACCTTCTCGAAACTGTATGATAATGTAATGGTAACTGCAGGAGGCGGACACGCAGTGTTAAATTTTGTGACCGTAGTCTGCAACTTATCTTACATGTATGTAATGCATATTTCATAGTTCAGGGGGAAAAAGTCAGATGTCACTACGAGTATTCTTGCTAGGTCAGCGAATACAGCGGTATATTTAAATTGATTTAAATTTTGTATTTAGGGAATTATTAACAAAAATTTAATTTTTGTGTACAGATTTTTTATTTACTAGTTGCTAATAATGATTTACTACATTAATAAGATAATTAAAACTAAGCATATATACAATATTTACAATAGTTGGTAGTTCCACAAATTCCTCTAACTCTGGAGTTTCAATTACTGCTGTAGGCACCGTTAAATTTGGATATTCACCTAATCCTGTTCGCAGAATGTTCGATATATTTGTGGATATAATCTTCGTTAAATCGAATGCCTGGTTTGTTCCTGGTAATTCTGAAATTTAAAAATGGAAAGGTGTTAGCAACATAATTCTATTCTATCATGTCATGTACTCACCAATAGTTGGTATTTCTTCCGACTCTTTCTCCTGTAAAGCAGCTGGGTTTGTCGGTGATAATGGTAATGGAATTTCAGGTTCTAAAATAAAAAATAAACACTGTTATAAATTCCATAGCTTAAAGTTGTAATAGTAAAATCAAACAAAACTTAATTAGCAATTGAATAAATGTATGTATGATGCATGTATATCTATACATTTACGTACCATGCACAAAAATAATTGAAATTGCTCCAATATTTAACTTTTTGGTCAACGGATTTCTGTACTGGTCTCTGCCATGTCTAATCTTCCCATGTTTTCCAACCATTTCGTACGACGTTCATCAGACAATGGCAAATGGTGATAGTCCAAATCAGGATTCTCTGTTCAATTCTTGGAGCAGCCAGGAACACAACATACTGAACGTACCATTTTGCTGAAGTAACATTAATAATATTAACATAACAGTTGCCATGCTATTTATGTATACATATAATACATATATGTATAACAAATACTACATGCAAAATATCAGCATCATATTCACATGCTTCATATAAAATAAATACATTTTTAAAAGCTTACCTTTTCAAATTTCACAAACAGCACTTTACAAATCGCCCTGCACCGTAATGTATTCGTAATGACTGTATATAGTTTAGAGACTGATACACAACTGAAAATATATTCTCATATCTCTTTAAAAGTAAACTTAATCCGATTTAATAGCACAAGCTTCGAAGAATCGTTTACTAACCACTTCGAAACATTCAAATAACTGTCAACAGACACCATTTGCTTAGTCATGTGATCACATTTTTTCAAGCGGGCTGACCTAAATAACTTATTTGCTAGTGACCAGCTAGTGCCATCTGACTTTTTCCCCCATAAGTATGATGGTTAGGCAACGCAGTTTTACAGTACTGAAAAGTATGCTGTATCTAACGTGGTCACAGGCGCGTCCATAAGCGTGACTACCCCCTGGGTAACTGTTTCCACTTTAGCTCATCGTGTTGAAAAACTATAGTGTTCGGTACGTTGTCTGTTGCAATTTCCGATTTCAAAAATTTTGCGCAGAAATTTCGGATAATCTCGCTTTTTACAGATACATATAGTTTAGATGTGCAAGGTACTCTTTATTTTTTGAAAAAATTGAAGGACCATTATTTTCCATTAAATTTTATTCAACATTTTCTTTCATATGCAAGAAGTGATAGAGAATGTTAGCATTTTTTTTTATTTTGAAAAATTACATGAGGCTATAGAAGAAAAAATATATTTACATAATCAAATAGCTACACGTGGGTAATAAATTTACTTACAATGATAAATATCTGAATATTACAGTTATGATATAAATACATTTGTTGTTTGGCAATAAATATTACATAATTATCATAATATACTGGACAACATTATTAATTTAAAGACTTGCCAACGTATATAAAGCAAGTGTTTTGAAATGTACTAAACAGACTTGACTGAGTTGTTCAGTACTGCACTCTGCAATCAATAACGGTGGTAATTTAAAAGACGATAATAAAATGGCAATGAGAACTGCATTATTAGATTTTTCTGTTGATCCTACTCAGATTCAGAATGACAATCAAACGTCTATTCTACTGACAAAAATTGAAAATATACTTCGTGATTATTTAACTAATATTAAGTTAATAAATAACTTTACTGTTGATGGCAGTACAATTAATGTATTTACAAGTGACCTTGGTACTTTGACAACTTTACGAATTTACAACCATGGTTTAATAACAATTAATATCGAATATTTTAAAGGCGACAATCAGGAACCGGTTATATCGTACGAGGTAAGAGTAATTACAAATTGACTGTTCAAAGTTAGTGAAAGTTAAAATTTTTTAGTTCTTGGCTTTGGTATTTATTTAAGAATAAATACAATGTTAACATTTAAAGTTACTTACGATTAAAACGAGTACTGCTTTGTTGTAGATTGATTAGTTTAAACTAAAATTAATCAGATATCAATTTGAAATGTTTGACGAAAGTTAGATTTTTATTAACATTGAATATAGTCAATATTTCAGTTAAATAGAATTGATTTTCAAATCAAGTGTGCCGTAGATAAGATATCTTTTTCCAGCGTTCTAAACAACTGGAACAGAGAACACGCATTGCATTAACTTCTTTTCGATCTAAAATTTTTCCTCCCATCAAAAGAGGCGCCAAACTTGACGTGTATTTGAGCAGTTCAGGTTGGCAACACGTTTGCTGTTTCTTATTGTTTATTATTATCTTCAAATTTAATAATACAGTACACGCCGATTAATGTGATCACATCGATACTTGAGGTTTTTAGCTCATCGACCTCCTGTTCGGTACGATGTCTGTAGTATTCTCCATTTTAAAATTTTTTGCCCAGAAATCCCGGACAGACCCCTTGGATCACGAAATGACTATTACAACATACGACTGTATGTGTGTCGTTCGTCCGCTCGCTTGTACGTTTTTTGTTCCACTAACTCCTTCTAAACTAGCTAACCGATCTTCATGAAATTTGTTTTACAAATGCGTATTATGGTCTAGTTGTGCATCTGATTTTCACAATTTTTTCAGTTTAATTTTTTTTTCCCACTATTTTCCACTCAATTGTGTGCAGGAAATGAAACATTATTTTTCCATATTTTTTATTTTGAAAAATTAAGACCATTGAAGAAAAAATATTTTTTAATTAAAAACTGAACAAAATAAGATTAATGCATTTATAGTCGGCTTAGTCTACTTTGCTTTTGCTAACAGAAGAAAATGTTTTAAATTTTTTGTATTATTTCGGCCTAGGCACCTGAGATTTTAAATGTGTATTTAGGTAAATAATTTGTGATTAATTCAGAATTGGACATACGTCGATGAGCTACAAGCATGGATGCCTGTATCCATTCCTAGTTGATAACAATAACCGATTGATAATAATATTCGAAAAAAAAAACAACAACATGTAAATATAGAAATATTGTGATTACTTCTGAACAATACATTTCAGAACAAAGGTGCAAATAAAAAAGTTGTTCAGAATTAAAAACTGCATGATAAGATACCATATTTAATGCTCGGATATGTTTCTATAATGCATAAATCAATTTTGAAATACTACAGTTTAATGACAAATTAGGAGGTCGTGAAACAAAAATGCTATGGTTTGACTATTTGTTGTACAACTAACAAAAATACATACAATTTTTGTTCCGTGACCTCCCATCTGTCATCAAAATGCAATATTTCAAACTTGATTTATACGTTATACAAATGTATTTGAGCACTGAATATGTCGTCATATTAGGAAGTTTTTAATTCTGAACAACTTTGTTATTTACAGTTTTGCTCTAAAATGTATTGTTCAGAAGTAATCACAATATTTCTATATTTACATGGTAATTTCCTGTGTCCCAGATTTCCTGGGACACCCGGCATGTGTTTATTAGCAAAGTGAAATTCAAATTAAAAAAAAATATATATTCAAATTTCTTTGTATCTAATGTTCGCGGAGCAAATTATTAATAAAAATAAAAAATTTCATACTCTTAATGCTTCTGAAAATCGGATGATCTCTGCTGCACACCTTGCCCCAAAACTTAGTTGAATTAAGACTATACAAGTTTATCTGTATTTACTGCCAACCAGCCCGACATAATACAATAAACTAGACAATACGATTTCTATAAAGTTCTTTGTAAAAACTACTTTATTGTACTGTTGCTTTTAAAGCTGCTCGAGACGAAAACAATCTAAAGAAAAAATTGATAACATTAACCGATATTTTGATTACAATAAACGAAAATTTTTTAATGTAGTTTTATACGTTGGTATATGTCCGGCCCGTTCTTCGCGAAAGTGATAACAATATCCGATTGATAACATTATCCATGTTTCCAATAAGCGGCGCGTACTGTATTTAATTAATAATAATTGCAATAATCATTTTGCCTTGAATACATTGTTCAGTTTATGTAAATAAGTTTACAGAATGTTATTTTGCATTGTCTATATTGCTGCAATTTCGGTAGTAATATCGCTATACCTACATATTCAGTGATATGCAGAATGCTTTCATATAAAGCATACTGATTGCTTGCATGTTCTGAGTATTCAATTCAATATTCAAAAAACAAAGCTCTTGCTCTTGCGCAGCATTGAACATTTAAATTGGGTATTTATCGTATGTTTATGTTTTTTTTTTTGTTATGTATAAAATTTCATGCATAAACTCTGTAGTGTGATGCATATAGTTTGCATGAGTATGATGTTGTAGCGATGCCGAGAACTCGACAAGACTTTAGTAGGCAGTATATCAGCAATAGGTCGAAGTCACGCTTTTCCCCCTATTAAACGAGGAACTTTTATCGGATATTATTGCACTGCAGGTATGTTTAACAATCATCTGAAATAGCTGTGAGATGTACATACATGCCTGTTTTTATGTCAAAAATTCTTTATGTATTTTGCATTGTTATTCTATTTGTAATGGACATACATATCATCTTTTTCCAATATTGTGCATATTATATTGATATGTTTTGTACAGTTTTTCATTACATTACTCATTGTTGCATGTATATTTGTAATTGTTTATTGCAAAAAAAAGTGTTAATAATTCAAATTGTTATACAAATATATATATATATATATATATATATATATATATATATATATATATATATATATATATATATATATATATACATGTGTGTGTGTGTGTGTGTGTGTGTGTAATATATTCTATATTCTAGATGAACGTTTACTTGAATATGATATTGATCGTGTTGTCTTTGAGGAGAGATCTCCCTTCCAGAAAGTGCAAATTGTCCATTCAAAGAGCCTTGGAAACATGCTCGTACTGGATGGCTTGCAAAGTACTTCTTATTGTTTACATATAGTATTATAAACTTTGTTTATTTTTGCCAACAATACATTACTTTTTAGATATTTCTGAAGCCGATTTGATATACACTGAAACGTTAATGCAAAGAGGCATTGAAGTCTATAAGGACAAGGAAATTCTCATTTTAGGTGGGTGGTAATTAGTACTAAACGATTAAAATGATTTAATTTGAATTAATGATTTAGGTGGTGGAGACGGTGCTCTATTGTATGAACTATTGAAGGAGAATTCGCGTTACGTGACAATGTTAGAAATGGATGATACAGTTATACGAGCATGCAATGAGCATATGAAATCTATTTGCGGAGAAGTACTGAACAAAAGGACATCATCAAATTATCAGGTATCTTATTTCATTCATTCATGTGACTTGAAAAAATGATGAATGAGTTGTATGCGATAATATTAAGTTTGATTTCAGATAATTGTAGGAGATTGTATGAAGTCGTTGAACTTGTTTAGTTCTGAGGGTAGAAAGTTTGACTATGTTTTTGGTGATTTAACTGATATACCAATAACAGATACTCCGAGTGGTGAAATGTGGGACTTTATAATGATAATCTTGCAAATGTCTTTTAAAATCTTGAAACCTACTGGAAAATTTATGACACATGTAAGAACACTTTTAATTATCATGAGGTTTATTTAGTTCCTGGATCGATATTTCAGGGTTACGCTGTTAGTTGTCCAGAAGCTTTGAAAATGTATGAATCTCAACTGAAGAAACTCACACCACCGGTGACTATAAATAAAACTAGTGCATTTGTTCCATCATTCTTTGAAGCTTGGGTGTTCTATCAGATAAGCTTCGCAGAGAAGCCATAACATTTTACCACAAATTGTTCTATATCCAGTGGCGGCCGGTGACAATTGAAACAGGTGGGGGTCAGGGACCAAAAACAACTATTTTTTTTATATAGTTTGTTCTATTATTGATTTATAGTTATTATTTCTATTATAATAATGTTTAGTTACAATCCACTGATGTCGAAAATATTGTTTAATTAAGATGACTAATAGAACCCATAAATATAAACATATAAAAGTCAAAGAAAATTTATATTTTTTTTATTTATTACGAACTAAACATAATATCTACTCGTATTATACATATAGTGACATTATCAAAACAAAAGGGATTCAATGAAGACAGACATTAAAGAAAATAGATACAGACAAGACACAAAAATAATAGCAAATTAAATTAGAACTACTGATAAATCCAGGAAAAATATAAAATACAAGACTTTGGATTGGTATACGCCAAGTCTTTTGATTTCCAGTTTTTCTTCCCAACTTAAAAATGAGAAACGTTTTTAGCTCATCGACCTCCTGTCGAAGAGCTATAGTGTTCGGTACGATGTCTGTAGCATCTTCCGATTTCAAAAATTTTTGCACAGAAATCCCGGACAGACCCCCTGTATGTTGCTCGTCCGCTCGCTCGCTCGTTCGCTCTCTCGTACGAGATTTTTTGTTCCACGCAGATCTCCTAAACCACCCAACGGGTTTTTATACGCAGATACGTGTTATGGTCTAGTTGTGCAAGATACATTTTATTTTTCAAAATTTTCCTTCGTACTTGAGAAAAAAAATATTTTCCAATTTTTTTTCAGTTTTTATTTTTTTTCTCCTTTATTTTCCATTCAATTGTATTCAAAATTTTCTTGCATATGCAGGAAATGGAACAATATTTTCCCATATTTTTTAATTTGAAAAATTATGTAAGACCATTGGAGAAAAAAAAAAATTTTTAATTAAAAATTGAACAAAAGAAGATCAATGCATTTATAGTCGGCTTAGTTTGCTTTGCTTTTGTCAAGGGAAGAAAATGTATTCACACTTGTTTTAAATTTGTTGTTTTATTTGCGACCTAGGCACCTAGGATTTTAAAAGTGAATCTAGATAAATAATAATTTGTGATATATTCAGACTTGCACATACGTCGATGAGCTGCAGGCATGTATGTCCGTATACATTCCTAGTTTTTTAGAAATTTGTATAGGTAAAATTGGGATATTTTTACAATTTATTGAAATTCTTCCATACACGCCCAACAAAACGGAGGTCATACAAACATGGCGCGCACTTGTTCCCCCCTTCCGCTTCATGGCATTATTTCAGTACTACACAAATCGATGTTATAAAGGCGCTTTCCTTTCGACTGATCTAGCTACCCTGAGCTACTCCCAGCTGAACTGAACCAGGGCCTGTCAACTCAAATGAGTTTCCAGAACGTAATGTAGATGGTACATGTGGCACCCTAGTTGCCAAATCTCTAAATATGTATCTTTTTTATAATATATATATATGTTTTTTTATCATCTGTAATATAATTATATATACACTGTATTATTTTGTTTCAAATTAGTCCAATGCATAATTACATAAATTTAAAATTGAAAAAAAACAAAATTTAGAAATGAATACTTGGCAACCGTGCACAACTCTTGTGGAATGACGCCAGCGCCATTGATATGTTCTGTGCGCCATTGTTCGTCGTTTCGGGAGCAGCTCATAATTCCGACAATGACGTCAAAGCCCATACGTCATCAAAGTCAAAATCACATGAGCGAATTTTAGGCAAAATTTGTATAGTTCTACCAAAAGTAAGAAGTATTGAAAGTAAAATTACACCAAGAAATAAATTAATTAATGTGTCCCAGAGCATTTGTTAATAACAATAATTACGGTATAAATATCTATGTTTCAATATCTTGCAGTTTTGTTATTAATTTTTTTTCAAATTAAGCTATATTACAATTAGTAATTTGGCATACATACGACTAAATATAAGCGTTTATCATAGAAAAATTACTTCCGGGTTAATATTTGAAATGTTTTTGTTTTAGGTTGTAATAAATATGTGCTAGTTATAGTTAATTGTGTAACATTAATTCCTTCATTGATACAAGTAAGATAAAAATTTTATTCATGGGGAATTCAAAATGCGCCATCTGTTAATTGTTTTCGGAATTGACGTGTTGTCGGAATTATGACCCACTTGTGATTTTCATATTATATGACAGAATTATTAATGTTTTGGCTTTATTTTGTAATAAATATGTTCTAGTGGATTGTATAACATCAATTTCTTGTCTCTTACAAGTAAAATAAAAATTTTCGTCATGAGGAATTCAAAATGCGCCATCTGTTAATCATTTTCCCAATTAACGTGATGTCGGAATTATGACCCACTTGTGATTTTCATATTATATGACAGAATTATTAATGTTTTGGCTTTATTTTGTAATGAATATGTTCTAGTGGATTGTATAACATCAATTTATTGTCTCTTACAAGTAAAATAAAAATGTTCATCATGAGGAATTCAAAATGCGCCATCTGTTGATCATTTTCCCAAAGATGTGATGTCGGAATTATAACCCACTTGTGATTTTCATATTATATGACAGAATTATTAATGTTTTGGCTTTATTTTGTAGTAAACATGAATCAGTTTGCTTTCTCACCCTTTACTAAACATACATTAAAAAAAAAACATATTTATATAGAAACAGTGCAAGGTTATGTATGTACTGGATAGCCCATCATTGGAATTATTGTCAAATACGATTTGTTAACACATTTTATAAGAAAACTATGTTAATTATCCCAAAGTGATGCACATCAGTATTTAGCTAAAAGTTATATGTATCGAGATTAATAATTACAAAGGCGATATTTGTACATATACAAAAGTTATATGATTATAAACAACCAATGCTTCACTTATGCATATTTTTACTAATTAATTAGAATTATGCCCTTATACTGGTATTATTTTATTAGTACAATATTTTCACCATATTACACCTTACATTTAATTAAAGATCGCATGTTTATATCTATTTTTAAATAAAAGTTATAAACATTTATGTTCTTTCAATTGAAATTCAAGACGTATCTCATCCATATGCAGCAAGACTCAGTTTTGATCAAGAATTGTGAATGTACAATGGAAATCTAGCAATAATATAGTTATTTAATGCATCAGATTGTTCAGCCGACCAGGTTTTTTGCAGTTACAATATTCAGTCAAAGTATCATTTAGAATTGGATAAATATACAGATGGTTGGAGTTTTTACTCCATACGTACATGTATGTTTATTGTAATACCTGTATATTAATTATATATTGACAAACATAACATATTCTATTTATTCAATTGTTATACTATAGAATATTCAGGTGATTTTAAACAAATTATAGGGAAACTGTGAAAGGGTTTCTTGCGAGCAGTAAATTGTATGTAGATGGCGAGGCATACATATGTTGACAACAGAAGACAAGGATGATGTAGAATATATTTATTTGCGCAAAATAGTACATTTCACTTTTAAAAGGGTGGTCCATTAAGAGTTGTCATTTTAAATGACATGAAAAACTACTTTTTCCTGAAAAATTTGATAATATTTTTTTTTAGATATAAACATGCGATCTTTAATGAAATGTAAGGTGTAATATGGTGAAAATATTATACTAATAAAATAATACTATTATTATAAGGGCATAATTCTAATTAATTAGGAAAAATATGCAAAATATGCATGCAAGTGAAGCATTGGTTGTTTATAATCATATAACTTTTGTATATGTACAAATATCGCCTTTGTAATTATTAATCTCGATACATATAACTTTTAGCTAAATACTGATGTGCATCCCTTTGGGATAATTAACATAGTTTTCTTATAAAATGTGTTAACAAATCGTATTTGACAATAATTCCAATGATGGACTATCCTGTACATACATAACCTTGCACTGGTTCTATATAAATGTTTTTTTTTTTAAATGTATTTAGTAAAGGGTGTGAAAGCAAACAGATTCATGTTTACTACAAAATAAAGCCAAAACATTAATAATTCTGTCATATAATGTGAAAAGCACAAGTGGGTCATAATTCCGACATCACGTTAATTGGGAAAATGATTAACAGATGGCGCATTTTGAATTCTTCATGATGAAAATTTTTATTTTACTTGTAAGAGACAAGAAATTGATGTCATACAATCCACTAGAACATATTTATTACAAAATAAAACTAAAACATTGATAATTCTGTCATATAATGTGAAAATCACAAGTGGGTCATAATTCCGACATCATGTCAATTGACGAAATATTATATAGTGTCTACAAGTGGCGTATTTTGAATTTATTTTGATTACTATCGTGTAATAATTGAAAAAGTAATGTTAATATTACAATGTTCATTGAATCACATTGATTAGAATAGAATGAAAAACATTGACAAATGTTATAAACATTGCTAGTTACATAAATGGATCATTATTTAATCATTCCGATAGCTGCCAACAGACAATAAGTTCGTGATGTGTAATGTTTTACAATATAATCAAATTAATGCGATGAATAGTTATAATCACATTTATGTATATTGCCTTGCCAGTCTTTATAGTTATCATAGTAATTCGCAAGAAAATAATATCGATATATTGCTATAACAAAAGATTCTTATATAAATTAATAGAACAATAACACAATTCTTAACATATTTTACATGAAACCTTAGCATGAAATTATTCTTTCCATATAGAAACATATGCCCGTGGCCAACTCTCATGCAATTTCTTTTTGAACCTATATATTTATTAACATTTTCGCCATTTCTTCTTGGTTTGCAGCTTCCACTGTAGTTCCCTTCCTGTGTTCTATAGCACTTCGAATCTACGTAGTTGTACCTCCTTTCTTTCTGGTCGTGAACAGACCGCCACAATATGTTCTACCGTCTCCTCCTCAGTTTCACATCATATTCTGCATCTCCGTTCTTCTGTATATTGCCAGAATTTGTTCGCTCTTTCCTTGTTTCTACATCTGAAACGGTCTATTGCATTAATAGGTTCCTGTTCTTATTCTATAGGTATCCTGGAATGTATAAAGTTCTTATTATTTCATACTTATTGTAACTTGAATTGTGTATTCTCTTGGGATTGTATTTCTGCTTCTTTTCTTTTCTGCACCAGGATATGCATATTTCTATACTCTTCATAGATTAATAATTCAATCCTTAACATATTTTATATGAAATCTTCATGATATTAGTATTTTCTGATAGAAACATTTAGTAAGAATTATAAAATCCATAACAGAACAAATAGGTTAACTTAAATGACAGCTTGCACAAACGTCATCATTTGAGAAGGTCAGAATTTCACCTAAAGAATAAAGTGCTATTGAAAATTAAAATTAATTTCATACAACCTAATAAGGTCTACGTATATCACTGCAGATCTTAGAATCTTATTTTAACTACACATGTCATGAAACAAAAATTAAAATCTTCAATTATTTTCCTTCGCTGGTGTGACTGCGGTTTTTGACGTATTAGTGACGTATAATGACGTCAATTCGGGGCGGAGTTATGCGATGTCGGAATTATGAGCCTCACCCGTCGTTTCGTTGTTGTTGGTCGTTGTATTTATCGTAGTCTCTAGAGGTGTATTCTATTTGACAATTTGGATCGATCCAACTCACATATGTACGTTGGATCACTTTAGTAGTCATTCTATTTGTAAAGATCACTTTACCCCCACTCTAATATTTTGTGATCCAAATCAGTTTGAAGTAATCCACAATTTAGTAGAATCAGTTTGCTGAATCCGGATCATTAGTTAAAATGGAGGTTATTTATTTGGATACTGTGTTTTACTTGGGTTATGTTTACTAAACCTGTCAGCTGTCAAACTAGTCAAGGTTATGGATCACAAAAGTTATTCTATTTATGCATCTGATCTGATTTTGCTGATCTGATCTCGAAAGTGAACTGATTTTATTGGATCGATCCAGCACTGACAAATAGAATACACCTCAAGTGTATTCTATTTGACAGTTTGGATCGATCCAACTCACATATGTACGTTGGATCACTTTAGTAGTCATTCTATTTGTAAAGATCACTTTACCCCCACTCTAATATTTTGTGATCCAAATCAGTTTGAAGTAATCCACAATTTAGTAGAATCAGTTTGCTGAATCCGGATCATTAGTTAAAATAGAGGTTATTTATTTGGATTCTGTGTCTTCCATTTTGTATCTTTAATGTTTTACTTGGATTATGTTTACTAAACCTGTCAGCTGTCAAATTAGTCAAGGTTATGGACACAGACTAACTACACTGTAGACTGGTATCGCCAATGTTAACGGCTGAAGCAACCTTCTGGTGGCAGGAAAGTAAACTAACATGTATTTTGGTTGCCTACATATATACTAATTTTTCTTACATACAAATCATATTGAAAAATATGTGAAAATTAATATAAGCATGAGAAAATCATGGTTGCTATAAATATTGTTACATATTTATTGGAAGCATGATTCCCCCAGATGTTATATTAATTTTTACACATTTTCTACCAATTAATATATATTTTTAAAACAATGTTATTTAGTATTAAATATTTATTTGTTTCTGTTTTTAAAGGTACAATATTTCAAATATCTCTTTCTTGCCTTATTCTCTAATATACATTCATTATTTACAACAGTTCTTTTGCCCGACAAAATATTGTTTATTTCTTTAATGTAGTGATACATGAATGCAACACTTGATCGTATACGAAGGCATTACTACTTGTATTGAAAAATACAGATTTAATACACACTAGGCAGCAGTAATACGCAATGAATAAGATAAAATGTAAATGTAAAAAACGAAATAAACAGCATAAAACAGCAAAAACAGATTTGAACACAACGTACTAACCAAACTCTACTGATACATAAGCTACTAATTTCAAAATGGAAGTCAGAAACAAGCCGGTAGCGTCTTTTTTCTGCCAGAGAGAGAAAGATGTAGAGAGAGACAGACAGAGAGTTTTGCCAAATAGTACCTAGACGGCCATCTATAGCGGGGAAAGTAAACTTCCAAACTTTGCTTCAAGTACTCTCATCTGCGTTTCCTACCCCTGGTTATGGATCACAAAAGTTATTCTATTTATGCATCTGATCTGATTTTTCTGATCTGATCTCGAAAGTGAACTGATTTTATTGGATCGATCCAGCACTGACAAATAGAATACACCTACTGTTATCGTGTTTCGTTGTTTTTGGACATTTGTGGATTCGTTTAGTTTTTTCTAGTGTTTATAGACAATTGTAATTATTATAACATATTTGTGCATTCAGAGATAATAAATTTTGAAGAATGCAGCCATTCGGAAGAATTGAAAAAAAACATTATTGTTAATTTTACAAAATTGTGCTGCTACAATTATTGTAATGGTATTAATAAAGTAATTGTAGGAAAAGAAAGCCGTGGGCATAACAGTAATAATTTGTACCAACAAGCAAAAAAACTAAATAAAAGAAGAAAATAGCAGCACAACACAACTACTAATACAATAATGTTACTGCCTAGCAAATTGTATCACCTTATTGTATTGTTAAAGTAAAAATAAACTACATTTTGTGGTCCGAAATCTTACTTATTTCATCCTATACCGTCAAAATCAGTGTTTCGTTACACTCTATATGAAATTTATTACTTTGAAATGTAAGAAGTTATACACGAGGTATTGAATTTCATAATTATACAATTATGAAATTCAGTACTACGTGCTTTACGTTTTACAATTCTAATTGGATTTTATTTTATTGGAATTTGTTTCCCGCTATTCTCAATTTCAAACAATTTAGTTCCACGAACGTAATGCAGAGTGTGCTCTAATACGTCTTCACGAGAGAGACGCGAGTTGGCCTTCTATATGTTATATGTTCTGTGAACTGAACTGCACAGTTTTGTTCCTTTCGGCCCTGGGTAGTACGAGCTGATCTACTCTGTTACTTCCCCCTTTACCTCCCGAAATACCAAAAATTTCATGGTGCGAACTGAACTGCTCGCCCGGTTAGCTGCGTTTGTTGTATATATGCAAGGAAGTTAAATAATGTCCTATAAAACGTATCTTCATTTGTCAGATATTTGTGATATTTGTATGTAGTTAATAAACAAATTATACTTTGCAATTCATATTTCGTACTCACGATGCATTTTCTAATTTCTCGCAATCGTAATTTTTGATAATAGCTTGATATAAGTGTTCTTTAAATATGTACAGATACTTGAGAAATGACTATTAATATTTTTATTTATATTTTCTATATTTATTTCAATATATAAAGAGATGAACATAAAAAATAATTATTATCTACAAACAAAAATTAATTTTGTAGCGCAATCTGAAATATCAAGCTAGTCAACTACCCCACTCAATTTTGTACGTTCCTTTCGCATGAGGATCAGTTCAGTAACACCCCGGTCAGTTCCCCCAGCTGGGGTAGACGAAAGTAAAGGCCCTTGCACAATCAAAAAAATAAGAAATAAGAAATAGGAATAAGAAATAAGAAATAGGAATAAGAAATAAGTGCAATGCACAATGACTCGATAGGAATAAGAATCGGCCAATCAGAGTGCTAGAATATATTTGACAGTTTCGGAAGCATAACCTGAAATATTAATAGTAAACGTCAAAATAAGTAAGTGTATAATTATTGTTTACTTGACAATACGTATTCAACTGCATAATTATGCGATTCCATTTTCTCAAATATTCTGCTAAACTATTGTGAACTAGCGTTACGAACTGTCAAGAAACGCGGGAATTCCAGGAACGCTGTGATTGGTTGGGAATAAGAAATAAGTATAAGATTTCCAACGCGTCGGAAATCTTATTTTTATTTCTTATTCCTTATTTCTTATTTCTCCGTTGTGCATTGATATACGCGTTTATATGTGTTGGATTCTTATTCTTATTTCTTATTCCTATTTCTTATTTCTTATTTTTTTGATTGTGCAAGGGCCTTTAAGCGCCTACTGACAGCTGACAGACGAAAGGATATTTCTGTCCGCCAGACTTATGAGTTTGATGAGTGTAGCTGACTTCACAATGATGTTTTGCATTATTATTAAATATTTAATTATTATTCCTTCTCTGAACTACTATTGCTACTCATTGTTCAATATAAAAATCAGGCTGCAGGAAATTATATGTAAAATGGCAAGACGAAACAAAACAAAGGGTTAAGATCACCTGTAAATATTGTGATTTTCATGAGTGAGCCGTCAATATGTCACTAGCATTAGGGCTTAATAGAATCGGTGTTGCTGATTTAAGAAATATTTTATTTTATTATAACGTAACGTTCCGCCTCAAATTTAAGGCATCTTCTGATACTAAAAAAATATTACAACTATAATTATAATACAGTAGACTTTCAATTATCCACGCGCGGTTAACTGCCTTGCAGTTCTGAAGCAACAAAGCGATTCTCTGCTTTTCGATAAACTGGTGTAACGCAGATTGAGAGCAATCATAAGGAAGAAAGAAGCCATGTCATTGAAACAAAAGTCAATAAAAGACTACTTTTGCTAAACATCCGTAGTTTTTGTGGTTCATTTATTTATCTTCCTCTATTTAGTGTACGGTATATCTGGCTTGTATATGTGTACTTTGTTTATGCGCTGTTTTTCATTATCCGCGCCAATTCTCCCCACCATTACCACGGATAATTCAGAGTCTAGTGTAGTGAGGTCAAAATATAAAATTGTGAAATACCTGAAAAATTACTTACTTAAATTTAGTTTCTTATCGTACATGGTTGAAGTTTTAAAAAAAATTGCTTCAATTTGTTACACCGTTATAAAAACATATAAATCAACTGATATAAATTTTGAATTTAGTCAAATTTGGAATAAGAAGAAGTGTTTTATATCAGCCAATAAAAATGTTTCGCGCTAAATCATAGTATATCTGTCTCACTCCTTTCAATTTTTTTACTCATTTTACACATTTGCATTGTATGTGAAGTCGTTGAAGTTACCGCAGGCGAGTTTGTGTTTGTGAAAATTGTACATATTTTGTATAATTATTTATTTTAAAAAGCAAACATGTTTGAAGCACGATTAGCTCAGAGTGCTATTTTCAAAAAAGTCTTAGAAGCAATAAAAGAATTGCTCAATGAAGCCTCCTTCGACTGTTCAGATTCCGGTATACAACTACAGGCAATGGATAACTCTCACGTTAGTTTAGTTTCACTTACACTTAGATCTGATGGATTCGAAAAATACAGATGTGATAGGAATTTAACAATGGGAATGAATTTGACAAGGTATGTATCATTTATGTCAAACCTAACCTCCCACGATTTAAGCGGTAAAATCCTATGAATTTTTTTAAATATCTAAGTATGCTGCGACAATTGTCACGTAACAAATGATAAAAAAAACAAAATCGAAGCTATTTGAAACAATTGGTAAAATACTATTACGTAGTTAAAATAATTGTTTAATTGCAGTATGACTAAGATTTTCAAATGTGCTGGAAATGACGATACCGTCACAATGAAGGCCCAGGATGATGCAGATTCCGTAACATTTATGTTTGAATCGAAAAATCAAGAAAAAATTTCAGATTATGAAATGAAACTTATGAATTTAGATCAAGAACATTTAGGCATTCCAGTAAGTCGAATAACTTTTCTATTCAATAAACGTTATAATTAATAAATTTACTTGATATTTGTAGGAAACAGATTTTTCGTCGGTTATTCGAATGCCGTCAGCTGAGTTTGCTAGAATATGTCGTGATCTGTCTCAGTTTGGTGAATCTGTACTAATTTCCTGCACGAAAGATGGTGTAAAGTTCTCGGCAGCGGGTGATATTGGTAGTGCTAATATTAAGTTGGCTCAGAGCGCAAGTATTGATAAAGAGGAAGAAGCAGTAACCATAGAAATGCAAGAACCTGTCTCATTAACGTTTGCCTGCCAATATTTAAATTCCTTCACCAAAGCAACGCCACTGTCTGCTCAGGTAAATTTCTATTGGTAATAAATTCTTTGATCCTTAATTACGTATAGGTGCCTGTTTCTTAGATATGACGTAGTTATTTAATGAAATATCTTATGAAAATGTTTGTATTTCATATCTTTCATTGTGCTAGGTTCAACTATCTATGTCCGCAAATGTTCCCCTCGTTGTCGAATACAAAATCGAAGATCTCGGGCATATTCGATATTACTTAGCACCCAAGATAGAAGATGAAGAAAATTAGTTATGTAGTTTATGTTAAATTGTTCGCCTTTATTATCTAATTTAAGTGGATCTTATACTAACGTATTAATCTAATGGTAGCCGTTAAAATAAGAAGATATTTCCATACTAGTTAAGCACCAAATTACATTTCAATATTACAAAGTATGTATCATTTTAAAAACATTGTTAAATCTCATATGAACACTGAGAATAAATACAACGTTATTTTTAAATACATTTTATTGTTCTTGTTTTTACATTACATTGAAATAAGATAAATTGGAAGCGTCAAAAATTTCGAGATTATTATTAGCTAAATTTATGAAGAAATTTTTAAAACCACAAATATTCTTACAAGATTTTTTACATAAATGTCCGTAGATTCATAAAAGTATGAAACACACATACTTGATAAATGGAAACTTATATATTAATTATGTAACTAATCTTTGGCCCTTGATTAAAGTACGAGTGAGAAGGATATATTTTTTGGTATATAAGAATATAATGAAATTTATCTTTCGTTGATTTCTAAAGAACATATTTTCTATTCATGCATTTAGAGTATTCAATATAAAAGTTGTTGACTGGTATTCACTTGTCCCTACTCAAAATCTCTTCTACTAAATTTGGTAACCGTAGTCATGAAATTATCTAGGTATATTATTATCGTAATTTTGTTAATTTAATTAGAACTTACGTAGTAGGAATAAGTGATTTTTGTCAGTCTATATAATTATTTTGAAATCAACTTCACGTGATGTGCTATATCAGTCAAGTTTATTGATATTCTGAATAATACCTTTAAAATAGTAAATTTTCTCGCAAAATATTCTTGCTGATAATTAAACAAACATATTGTATTTTGCGTACGGCAATAAGTTATTCCGATTTTACATCTAGATTAACATCAGCCGAGTTGATAATTTTATCATGCAACGTTCGCAGATGCCGTAATAGATTACTCTTCACGTTAAATCCTTTTTGGCAAAAATCGCACACGAATGGA
This sequence comes from Carabus problematicus, assembly GCA_963422195.1. NCBI lineage: Eukaryota > Metazoa > Arthropoda > Insecta > Coleoptera > Carabidae > Carabus > Carabus problematicus. The sequence goes on along the minus strand of OY728582.1, from coordinate 3,728,956 downwards.
CGTTCACCAGTGTGCGTTCGTCTGTGAATCAACATTGAAGCATGCGATGGAAACTTTTTGTTACATATCGTACATGTCTTATGTGTTACACCGACAGGTTTACTGACGCGAGCCTTGGTATTTGTGCTGTTATTCGATTCTGCTAACTCCGTGTCCGTATGCGTGTTCTGTATATGTCGTACCCATTCGCCCGGTGTGGGAAACTGTTTCTGGCATAAATCACATTGGAGTGGTGGAAAATTGTCTTCATCTTCCTGTAAATCACAAAGTTATTAGAAACAAATACATGTGTGCAAATATATGCAGTTATGATTCATTGTGAATTTCAGTTACGTTTAACGCATACTTTTATAAACAATTATTCTAACATTAAACATTTATATTACCGGCAAACTTCGTCCACCTCTTCGTCGTTTCGCTGGTTGCATATCAGTGTGTGTTCGAATGTGGCGCACCCATTCTGCTGGTAGTGTAAATGTTTCCGAGCACAGTTCACAGGTAAGTGGTGAATACAACTCTTCACTCTCCGGTCGGTATTCAGTTTCTTCTGAAGGAAATATTATCTCCGGTTTAATTGTCATCTCCGTATGAAACATTTCATTTTCGTTCATTTCCACTTCTTGAAATTCATTCCATTCCATTGGTTCTTCTTTTATCACCAGGTAGTTTATGTCATCTTTACTTTTTTCTGATTCACCCGTTTCACTCTCTGATAAGTTTGAATTCGTGCTTTCTGCTTTGTTTTGTTTGTTTTCATCTACATGTGATGAACTATCGCTTTTTGTTTTTGGTTCAGCATTGAATTCTTTTATTTTCTCACTACTTTTTGGTATTTGTTTTTTCTCGGCCAATTCCGTTGTTTTTATATTCGAATCGACAGTTTTCAGTACATTACCTGGTTTTTGAATTACTTTTACCGGGGTTCTTGACAGGGTGTTATCAGGTTTCGTGTTTACGGGTGTCTCAGTTCGTGGACGCCAAAGGCCTCGTACTTGTAAAATATCACCACCTCTTAAAACACTTTCCAATATGTCATTCGAAACGGTTGTCTCGCCACAGTACATGTATTGTATTAAAGTTTTCAACGTTTTATGTGTAATTTCTGGTGGCATTATTACCATTAATGGTAAATTTATGGCTGCTTTTGTTTGAATTTTAAATATATGTTGTAAATATTGACTGCAAGTAGCCAGAACGAATCTGTGCGCATTTATTTGATGGCCGTCCAACGTGTATAGGCTTACATCGGTAAATGCATCCGAATTTAATGATGTAGCTACAGATGTATGCAGGTGGGCTCCAAATGAGTGCCATTTTAATTGGTAATTTTCGCTAACTATCGCAGACATTTATCCTCCGTTTTTCTGTTAACAAAAACATTAAGAAAAACATAGAATGAAATAAAAATCAAATGACAGTATAACTGTCGTAATTAACATATGTATAGATTATCGATGTAATTAAAAAAACGATTTTTGTCATAATAGAGAATAGTATTAGAGTAGCGATCAAAACTTACTTCTGTCAGTAGAACACACTTATTAACAGAAACGTTGTGTATAATAACGTTTATTATTTGTATATTTATCAATTAAATCTTGATTTTGCCTTGAAAATATTGAAATTTTGTGGAGTGTTATTTAATGCGACTACGCAGAGAAAATGGAAATAGTAATAGGATGAGGTCTTAAAAATCGATAAAATCGGTCTACCTATATTGATTTTTGTCAGCCAATCATAAGTTACCATTTATCTCATCGATCCGGCATCGCTTTTCGACGCGCAGACGTCGTTTTTGGACGCTGTATAAAAATTAAAGCATTATGCAGCTGTAGTGCGACTATTGTTCCTTTTATAATCATATGTAAATAAACAATTATCCATATATGTATATCAAAATTTTCGGACACTACACATGTATAAAGCAACGACATATGTCTCTACCTTATTCTCTGTGATGAAAAACGCCGCAGTATAAACGTATGTGTTTTATTATTGCACGCGGTGGAATAATGTACAAGTGAAGAGGGATAATAAGTTAAAAATGCTCTTATTTTAATGCAATTTAATTATCATTATTTGTTGTACAAAGTATTATACTAGTTACGAAGAATGGCAGGTAATACTTATTTCTTTGTATTTAATATAAATATAGTTTAAAAATATGACGCATTAATTATAGGTTATATGTCATTATTGACGTTTAAACATTGTGAATGCAAAATTTTTTTCACATATACCTGCTTCTGCGTTATACATTTTATAAAATGAACAACGTAATATATATTATCAATACGATCTTCAGTATATTTATAGATTTCTAATTTTTTTTAAATATTTTTGTTAACTTACGTATCATGTTTTACGTTCAATGTTTTGTTAAATGATTATATTAAATAAAAATAGGTGTTATATTATATTCCTAATATGTATTGATATATTTTAGGCGAAACGTCGATATATACGGCGCTGGAAATAGCAGTAACCAATAACTCAGAAGAAAATATTATTAAAAATCTTAACCTCATGTTGGCAGATTCTCAGAATTTGGAATTTAAGAGCTTATCAATTGTGAAAACATTGTTGAATTCAAAGAATAATGAAGTATTAAAACTTACGTCGCAAGGAATTGCTGATTCAGCGAAAAAAGTAGAAAATCGGAAAGCACTCACTGATTTTGAGATCATTCAAGCATTATTACTCGTGCTCGATGAAAGAGATATTTCGTGTCTTATTCAGGTGTCTAGAGCGCTCGGGAATCTTTGCTATGATAATGACAGCGCACGACAATTTATAACAGAATGTGATGGATTGAAAAAGATATTATCTGTTCTCAATTCCAATTTGGATACCGAATTTCAAAATGTCACCTGTGGAGTTTTGTGTAATTATTTGACGTCAAACGAAAGTGCCCAAAAAAGTGCTTTAGATCTGAATATTCTAAATTTGATTGAAACAATTATTAGCAAGAATATTGAACATTTTGCTGATAATGAAAATATTTTTACACACTTGTTACTTATCTTAAACGCGTTAACCGAAAATCTTGGTGACACCTGGTTCAGTAATGAACTGTGTTTACAACTGCTGAAAATATTAGAACTGTCAATGAATCCGGAAATATCAGAAACATGTTTGGAGTTGTTACATAATCAAGGAGAAAATGGTTAAAACAATTTATCTGAAAATACTATTTCTAGATGATGTTTTTCATTTCATATTTTTCATGTAGATGATATTAAATTTCTCGTGGCAAAGGAAGGTGCGTGCGAACTGTTATTTAATCTTTTAGAGGAACATAAAGCTTTAGTGCAAGATGAGGAAGGAAGGGCGTTAATGAAGCTGGCTTGTGATCTCATTGTTCTCATTATTACCGGCGGTATGGCTCTTGTATCTTAGAATAATATGTAGTAATGTTCTCTAAATAGCACGTGTGTATTTTAGACGAATCAATGACGTATTTATATGATACTGGAAATGGAAAAGTGTACAAAGATATGTTAAGTTGGTTGGAATCGGACCATGTGGATTTGTTAATAACTGGAGTCCTAGCCATGGGTAACTTTGCCAGGAATGATTCACATTGTATACAAATGGTACAGAACGGTGTATCAGAAAAGTTATTGGGTACTTTCTTACAAATCTTTTACCTTTTGCTAATGATCTAATTTGTCAATACACAATGCAGGTATATTATCCAAACACAATAATGTCGACGGACAAACTGCATTACAACATGCATTGCTCAGTGCGTTACGGAACTTAGTTATACCCAAGGAGAATAAAGCTCGTATACTTAGCAATGGATTAATTGATGTTATTTATCCGCTGTTAACTACCGATCAACAACCGCTTGTTTTTAAGCTGTTAGGTACTCTGCGTTTGGTTACAGATGGTCAGGGTACGTACTATACGCATTTAATTCTAATTGATTATTCTCTACATTTATGTTACAGAGAATACCGCATTGCAGTTAGCAATGAAGGTGGATTTACTAGAGAAGTTGGTCGAATGGTGTTACAATTCTGATCATCCAGGAGTTCGTGCTGAAGCACCGCGTATGCTGACTTGGCTCATAAAACATTGCCATTCGTCGAAACCATATGCACATATAATTAAAACCAAAGATTGTATCAAATGTCTTGTTGAAATGATAACGTCTTCGCATGCTGTCATGCAGAATGAAGCGTTACTTGCATTAAACTTGCTGTGTGCTACTTGTTTACACGATGACGGTACAAATTTAACGGATAACGAGAAAATGTTACGAGCTAGTGTCACTGAAAATCAGAACAGTAATAATCATAATACAACTGATGAAAACAACAAACCAGATGATAATAAACTGGAAGTAAATGAAAATCAAGAAACAGAACAATACCTAGCCGATATTCTTGTTAGTTCAGATATTGGGAAATACATTGCATTTCTGTTGAACAAATACAGTGATAAAGTTGAGAAAGAAGTAATTGCAAATCTATTAACGTTACTGGAATGTCTCGTACAAAACACAAATATCCGAGAGCATTTGAAGAAAACTGAAGTGACTGACGCATTTAAAAAATGTTTGGATCGAGATAATCTCAAATCGTTATACGATAGAATTAACAAAATATCAAATTCCATCGATTCAGGATAAAATATTTCACTAGATTTTCGTTGACTGTAGACTGTTTTAATGATATAACAAAGTACATCTCTTGTAGACGTGCTTTATTATTTACATTTTTTCCATACTTCGCTATATAAAACTTTGTAACAGTGGCGTACGTTGGCCGGGTGCAAGAGCTTATGCCATTGTAGGATAAATAGTTTTCAGAAAAGTTTATATTTTTACTCTGTGTGTGATAAATAGACATCTGACCAATATTCGTAGTTTAGAATGTCAGTTAAATACTTTTGAACATTACGATTACCATTGAAAGTATAAAGTTGAATAGCTAAACGCGTAGATTTTTCTATAAACGACAGAGTGTTATCTATATGTTATTTTTACAATTCAATGCCGCCGTCATTATTTAAATAATTCTATGTACTTTTAATTGTTTTATTATTGCCAGTGATACTGTCTCTTGGAGTTAAATTGTCTTTTGAACCAGTCTTTTTGCACTATTCATACAATATAGAACAAAAGTAACTCTTCACATTTCTGCGTATATTTACACGTTTCAATTTTGAGATATATTGTGATTGTACGTTTACACTTATATAAATATTCAAGTAACATCTATATATAAATAAATTTGCACTTGCATACGTTATAATGTACGATTTTCAGTATTATCCACGCTAGAGCAGTTTAGTATTGGTACGTTTGACATTTGCCCATTTATGAGACCAAGATATACATTAATTACAGACACCCTTATGAAACTTTGTACGTATTTTGCATATAAAATATGTTGTTATTTCCTATAAATTGAAATGAAGATTTTTAGACTTACAAATAAAGTTTGAATGCTTACAGAAATGATATTTATAACAATTACTTATTACAATATTTCTAGAAATAACAATTAATGCGACTTTATCCAATTTTATATATGACTATATGAATCGTATATAGAAGTTTCTTAATAAGAATACAAATTGGTAAAATATATACATTTAATCTTGTTGAACTTTTTAAGTATAATAAATATATATCTTTATTAAACCAAATCACCATTTTCGAAATTTGTTTTGGAAATAAATAAATTAGATTTTAAAATACTATGGTTTATAACTGAATAAATTGTGTTTGAAAGTATCTAGAAATAGTATCCAATTTATATATTTGTTTGATTAAACAGAGAAAGGGTACTTTCTAACTCCTTTCTCTTTCTAGAAAGAAAGTATTAGTTCTAGTATGTGCCGCTTGATAATCATCACAAGAGTCTAACCGTCAGACCAATTTATATTCGAAGATACACGATGTCTATTTACGAAATAATACGACATAATACGAGCAAGTATGTTCTTAGTTCATAATTGGCGGCAATCGTTTGTAACATACATTGTCTGTGATTGTTTGTAATTGTCTGTGAGAATGACGGAACGAAGTGCAGTGTAGTGGTTTGTGTAACACATTTGCTATTAGTTGTTATATGTAGTTGTTATTTATATATTTGACTCTTTTTCTCAGGTATGTAATTGTTTAATAACTACATAATGAATAAAAATTAACCAGAATTTTTTCTCAATAGTTAAGAATGGAAGATAAAAACATGAAGGATGAAACAGGTTACATTTGTAGCAATTGTGAACCAATATTCTCTACAAAACCCAGTCTTCAACAGCATTATAAAACTCACTAAACTTGACATAACCAAACATTCATCAACATGCAACAAAAATAACCTTAACAGCAAATCTAAAGCACAAGTACATCACAAGGTAAAATGTGCAATGTGCCGTTACGAAGATTCTCAGATAAATGTGTTGAAACTTTATAATGAACAACATGATATTGAAATATTCACAGAATGTATAAAATTTGACAATTTCAACGAATTTGAAAAGTGGAAAGATGACACTGGAAAGACTGATACTTCTAAAATATATTTATTTGAAAGGCAAGACTGTAAAACGACTTGATAAAGCAATAAATGCTATTATGACGCTGGTGAGAGATAAACTTTATGATAGACTAATCATTTTACATAAAGGTATAAAAGCAATTACTGTTTTTAAACTATAATTTTTCAATGTGTTTTCTTTTTTTAGGCAAAGTATCAACAAAACTAAGTGCATTGAGGAAAAGGCATCAAAATATGGAGCAAATTAAAGAAAAACCCATTATTGAGGAGCAAGTAGGAAAATGCATTTTGTCCTCTGCATCTGGGCACGAACTATATACAATTGAAGTGGCTAATCTCAACTGTAAATGTGAACTTAAATGTATGAAATGTGACACATGCATTCATGGTTATATATGTTCGTGTCCAGATTCATCAGTGAAGTGGAATATGTGTAACAAACACACGACCCAACGTTCTTATTTCGGAAGACAAATATATATATATATATATATATATATATATATATATATATATATATATATATATATATATATATATATATATATATTCATTGTGATACCACAGTTGCAGAAAAAGAAAACGCTTTGAAGCAACTTACGAGTACTGTTTCTTCAAAAAAAAAAAAAACTAACATTTGCGTTATAGATAAATATAAAGATAAAATTTATGAAACATTTCAATCAGCCACGACGATGGAGCAATGTGGTGTCTTACACAAGGCAGTAGCACCTCTTGCAACTACGTTAGCGGCTATGGAGTCTCCGCAGTTAGAGAGTTTTCCACGTTGCAGTGAGAAACATACAAGGAAAATTAAACAACAACGAAAATTTGTCCCGACTAAGAAATGTAGGACAAAGGCAACACATATTTTTAAACAGCCTTCGATGGATGAAAAGAACAAATTAGCCTTCAATCTGTTGCATCTTGCCAATAATAGTACAGGTAATTAATAACTAACTTCTTTGTTTTTTTTTTTAAAGAGTTTTATATATATATATATATATATATATATATATATATATATATATATATATATATATATTTATCTATAGAGAGAGAGAGAGAATGTTTTTTAAGAATTACCTATTTTTGTTATGTGCAATATGTATGTATGTATATATATATATATATATATATATATATATATATATATATATATATATATATATATAATATAAAAAAATCTTAAAAAAAACAAACTACTTATATGTATACTTACATAGTTAATAATTGTAACTTCTTGTAAAGCATGTAATAATTTTATACTACATATTTTATACTTACATATAATACATAGCCATATATTTTTGTTAATTTAAAAAAAAAAAATTGTTTAATATATTATAATAAATGATTAATTTATTTTCCTCGTATTTTTAACTGCGTTTTTTTTTTAATTTTTGTTTCACAGCTACTTAGCTTCGTACAAAAAAAAAAACAAATGAATAATATATTTCATATTGTATGTAACAATAATTAATGCAGAACCACGACTTCCCGATTCCGTACATCGCAAACTTACATGTTCGTGCGAGTTCGGAAATATAAATTGGTCTGACGGCTAGACTCTTGTATAATCATCAGTCAAGTGGCGCATGAGTCGCAGACGGCCACGTAGATTTGAGAAGTGCCAGAAATCGTCGACGATGATTCGGAAACCAGTTAATTGAGTGAAATATCTATATATTCAATAAAATGTATAGTAATACGTGATAATTAATATAGTTGTTGCTTTAATTTATTAAAGTAGGTATGTTGAATTATTATTTTTTTAATATATTGTGCTTGAAAGTGATTTGCATGTTTTAAATTAATGACACATAGTGCTTGAACGTTTTTGTCTATGTATTTTTTATATTAATCGCATTTTATTGTACTCATAAGATGATGCCAAATTAGACTTGGCGATTACCCTATATTTATCTGGATTTAGGTCAAGAACCTTGAATAATGAAGGTTATAATATACATTTTACAGTAGTTTAATCATGAAACTTTCATGCTTTCAAATAAAATCTCTCTCGTGAAACATATTACTTTCACATTAATTTACAGTTAATAAATAAAATTAATGCTTCATAAATTGCTAAATATTTCTAGGAATTGCTAGAATATAAGTACAGAATATAATATATATACAGAATACAGGTGTATTCTGGTGTACTTTGGAACGTAAGAGGGGCAGATTTTTATTGTGTGAGCGTATCACGTAGAATACGTATCAAGTTTATCTCGGTTTTTGTATAATGACGAAATTTTAGTGCGAAAATGGATAATTACTTATTTTTTTGAAAGTTACGCAGATTCAAGAATGACTATAAATTTCACAGTATGTAATAGTTTGAGATTTTTTGTTTGTGTAATTTTAACAATGTCCGTATGTTCTAGAAATCGAAGTGATCATGTCTCGCCCGAATATGAATCAGGGTATGCCCAATGGTATTCCATCGCAGTGGTGTGGTACTCAGCCTTCGTATCCAATGCCACCGCAGAAACATATGACTCCACATGTTCTGAACAATGGCCTTGGTTCGTCTCAGTCGTCGAGAGACTCCTCACCAATGTCCCGGATTTCCGATATACCGGCATCGCAGTTACCTCCAAGCAGAGGTTACATTCCAGCAGCACAGCTACCGCCTGGCAGACCTGGTGTATCACCAATATTAGGAACAAATGGACAGATAAGTGCTAGTGCTTCGCAAGTGTCAACGGTCACGCCACTGGCTAGTCCGAGAGTTTCAAATTTTAGTACATCAACGCCGAATCCACCGTCAATAAACACGAATGGTAAACGAAGTGACGTTACTAGTGGTGTTACTGGTGAAATTGTGCAACCGATTAGTGTGAAAAGCTCGGTCGTCGCTGGTATTGCAAACGTGAATAAAATGACGTATGCTGGTAGTTATAGTGCTGGTCCACAGCAACAACAACCTGCTGCACCAATGAACATGAGAGTCAATATACAACAATCCATGGTACCGCCGCAAGCTATGCCTCCCGCGTCTGTACCGAATCTAGCAACCACATTAGGACACGCCACGTCAACACCGGTTCTATCTCACCAGAATATGCCTCCTGTCAAACATAATTTAAACCAACCACAGATCATACCGAGACCACTTAGTTCGGGACCTCAGTTGCAACAGAATATTGATAAAAAATTACCACCTCAACCATTACTAGGACAGTCTCAGTTTTCTCAGTCCCAGGGCCAGTTGACCGGTCCAGTTTCACAGCAGAACATGATGCCGGGAGTGAATCCAGTTCAGATGACATCGGCGGTTTCCAACGCTAGTTTTCAACACCAGAAACCTGTACCTAGTGGCTTATTTAGTACGAATCAACAGCATAAACAACAGCTACCACCAACGATGGCAAATCAAACACTCACTCAACCAATTAATAGTTTACTTACGTCTGCCGCTTCTAAGCAAACTGTGGTTCCTCCGTCGATGAGTTCGTCAGCTGTAATGTCACCCACAGTTCCGGAAAACAATCGAATAATGCCGAATTACTCTAGTCAGAACGTTGTCAGACCACCGATACAGAATATGAATGCATCTCCAAATATGTATAATTCGAATGCCACTTCTAATAACCCTCCGAAAGGTCCTCCTGTCCCAATTAATCCTCCAGTCAGTCAATATCCTACGACGCCCGTGTCCAGTATCCATTCGAAGCGTTATCCACAGCCCCAGATTCAGAACAGTGGAAATCCAACACAACAATCGATGCAACAACCGAATGCGTATCAACCTAATATGAATGTTCAGCAGAATGCTTACAATCAACAACAAACGAATACTTATAACCAACAGCCACAGCAACAGCAGCAGCCCAATATGGCGTACCAACAACCAAATTATTCCCAGCAGCCTAATCAACAAAGAAACTACCAGCAAAATTTGAATCAACAAATGTCAAATTTAAGTGTCGCTAAGAGCGGTTTCAATAAATTATGGGGACAGGATAATTTTGATCTCGTGCAATGTCAGAATATCTTGCCCGCAGAACAAATAGAAGCCCCGAAAGTTAGTCTTGGACAAGAGTTTTTGGATGCCGCAAATTGCAGTCCCGAGTAAGTACGAATAACTTTTTTGTATTTTCCTTGATTGCTTCAGTATAATAAAAGTTAATTTTGAGTGTAATTTTGTTGATGTTCTGTTCTACTTTAAATGTTTGTTATAAAAAATGCTTTATTTTCTAGAATATTCCGATGTACAATGACAAAAATACCGGAAAGTAATTCTCTCTTGCAAAAATCAAGATTGCCATTGGGTGTATTAATACACCCGTTCAAAGATTTAAACGTAAGTGTAATTGCGAATAACAAATGAAGATAATCATAGTTATACTAATGGTGTATAATTATTTACAGCATTTGCCAGTTATTCAGTGTAGTACGATTGTACGATGCCGAGCATGTAGAACATATATAAATCCATTTATTTTTTTTGTCGATACGAAAAGATGGAAATGCAATCTATGTTACAGAGTAAATGAATGTAAGTCAACAAATTTCCATTAATATTTTATAGTAATTGTTGATAAGAATGTTATCAAATTCTTTTAAATTATTACGTATGTTATCTGTGATAATGACTAACCTTTTTTTTTTGTAATTTCTTTGGAATTTTTACATATAGTAATAAAAGAATTAGTTTTTAGATTAAATAAAAGTAAAAAAATAATGGTTGATTTTTTGTGATTGTTTTACAGTACCTGAAGAATTCCAGTATGATCCAGTTAGTAAGTCTTACGGCGATCCTTCAAGAAGACCTGAAATCAAGTCCAGCACTATTGAGTATATCGCACCATCAGAATATATGGTAAGCAGTAAACTTTGTTAATGACTTGTCATAACCAAAAGATGTCAAATATACATGTTTTTGTTTTTAGTTGCGGCCTCCTCAGCCAGCTGTATATCTGTTCTTATTGGATATATCGCGCTTGGCAGTCGAAAGTGGATATTTGCACACTGTTTGCGATGTACTGACTACGCAGTTGGCAACACTACCGGGTGATGCACGTACCCAGATCGGGTTTCTAGCTTACAATTCGACGTTGCATTTCTTCTCATTGGCCGAGGGATTGAGTCAGCCGCACGAAATGATTGTTTCTGATATTGATGGTTCGAATTTGTTTTTATTAATTATCATTTAAATCGACTTAAGAATTCGCTTGTTCAATGCATTATTTTATAATACAATTTGTTCTTTTTAACAGACGTTTATCTGCCGTGTCCGGACAACCTTTTGGTAAATTTAAAAGAACACATGGAACTAGTTTCTGATCTATTGGCTCAATTACCAACTCGATATCAGCACTCATTTGATAATGGATCTGCTCTGGGTGCAGCCTTGCAAGCTGCATTTAAACTGATGGTAAAACAGTATATAAATATGATTAACAAGTGTAATTAAACAATGTTGCTTGTACTTTTGCAGTCAAGTACTGGCGGTAGAGTGACAGTGTTCCAGACATCGCTACCGACATTGGGTCCGGGCGCTTTGACGGTTCGGGAAGATCCCAATCAGCGTGCTGGCAAAGAAGCGCCGCATCTGAATCCTGCTACAGATTTCTACAAACGTTTAGCACTCGACTGCAGCGGTCATCAAGTGGCTGTTGATTTGTTTGTGCTCAATTCACAGTACGTGGATATTGCCACATTATGTAAGCATTAATTTGGGAATATCGAAATGAAATCTATTTAAATGTATGTTGTTACTTTTTAGCCGGTATTAGTAGATTCAGTGGAGGATGTATGTATCATTTTCCATTATTCAAAGCATCACGTACGGTTCAATCAGAGAGTTTGGAACGTTGCTTCCGACGGTATCTGACGCGGAAGATTGGCTTTGAAGCTGTTATGCGTATTCGGTGCACAAGGTATGACATTGTTAGTTTTATCATATATGTACAAATCAATTATATTTATAATATTGTTACAGAGGCCTTGCTATACATACTTTCCATGGAAACTTCTTTGTACGATCCACCGATTTATTGTCTTTACCGAATGTTAATCCAGATGCTGGCTTCGGTATGCAGGTATCTATCGAGGAAAGTTTGGCAGACTTGCAGTCCGTTTGTTTCCAAGCCGCACTACTATACACTTCGAGTAAAGGTAAAACATATTTCCTACAGAATCGCTAGTGAATTTCTGTATTATAAAAAGAACTTCCATAAACAAGTGTGCATATGTTTTTGCAGGTGAACGAAGAATAAGAGTACACACTTTGTGTTTACCTATAGTAACAACGTTGTCAGACGTACTGAACTCTGCCGATCAACAGTGCATAGTTGGTCTGCTGGCTAAGATGGGTAAGCATATTAATCTGTTCTTATCGTATTCGTACATGTTTTTATAAAAATAATGTTTAATAATCAACAATACGTTCAGATATAGTATTTATAATTTTTTTCTTTGCAGCCGTTGACCGTTCTTTGCAATCGAGTTTATCCGACGCACGAGACGCTTTTATTAATGTTGCCATTGACATATTATCGAGTTACAAGTTATCTTCAAATATGGGCACGACTAGCAGTGGACTAATGGCACCAGAGAGTCTAAAACTGTTGCCTCTGTATATTTTGGCCTTACTAAAATACGTAAGAACATGTTTGAAACTGTGCGAAGAATGTTTGTGTTTATTTTCGTGTCGTTTGTGTTTGTAGACGGCTTTCCGCACGGGTCAGTCGACTCGTCTTGATGATAGAGTGTTTGCGATGTGTGAAATGAAAACATTACCGTTGGCGCAAATGTTACAAAAAGTTTATCCCGATTTCTACCCGGTATACAGACTTTCAGAAGAGGCATCTGTAGTCGATAATGAAGGTACCGTTATACCACAACCAGCCCGACTGCAATTGACAGCTAGAAAGTAAGTAGAACATAATTGCATTTAACTACGATTCATTGTACATTTGCTAAACGAGATAATAACGAAATGTTTTGGCAAAGCAATGAAGAATTAAACGAATAAATGATTTTTGTTTAGCATTGATTCACATGGCGCATACCTATTGGATGCTGGCGAACAGATGATCATTTATGTATGTCCAAATATCTCGCCTATATTCTTAACTCATTCACTTGGTGTTGCGAACTATAATTCTATCACGGATCAATGTTACGAATTACCGAAACTCGAACATCCAGATAATCAACGTTTACATGCATTTATCAACAGTTTAAATGATGAGAAAGCCTACGTTGCGTCATTACAAATTATAAGGTAATATAAACATTGCGTTCTTTCAAATACAATACAAATAATAATTGTAAATAATTTTGTGTGTTCACAGGGAAAATAGTCCGAATCGAACACTTCTGTTGGAACGGCTTATAGAAGATCGCATTGAATCTGCGTTGTCTTATAACGAGTTCTTACAACACTTGAAGACACAAGTGAAGTAATAATAATCATAATAATGTTTTATTATATTCAATAGCCCCAGTCTATAACTGATCATATTTCTAAGCTGTCCGCCAGTGACAGTGTCTTATCATTTATGTAATGCTACGATAAACTTACCATATGGAGATTGATATCTTGAATTTATTTTCGTTTATGATTATCTTCACTCAGGACTACGAGTTCACAACTCGATATTTGGCTTTATATGGTTTATAGCGCAGGCTCTTACATAATGATTATGTTCTTAATTAGTAATGACCAAGCGTTATTTAATTGATTATTAATGTAAAATATAATAAAGACTGATCACACACACACACAGACACATGAACAACATTTATCTCGTGTAAGATTTATCGTAGCATATCATCCATGCAGCTTATGAATGTATTGTATGATTTGTATACTGATTCTGAAATATTTAATGATTACATACTCGATATGTTAGAAATAAGTAGGTAAATATGAGTGCGTCTCTTACGTTGCAATTCTCATTGTTACAATTCTCATTTGTTACAATTTCTCATTTGTTGCAATTCTCATTTCTTACAATGCATCCCCACTCCAAATACGCTTGTATCAGTTGTTGCAATTCTCATTTCTTACAATTCTCATTTGTTGCAATTCTCATTTGTTACAAGTCTCATTTGTTGCAAGGCATCGCCCACTTTTCTCAATGTCAGGCGAGTCTATAGTCGCCCAGTTATTATATAACTATAACTAGGCAATAATTTCTTAGTGTATTTTGGTACAAAATATATACACCAATACAATTACATACGATGTAATATATACAGCAACATTTTACTTTATTAATTATAAAACTATTCGTTAACCGCGAATTTTCAATAACAAAATATAGAAAATTATTACCTGGTCATAGTTATACATATAACAACTGGGCGACTTTAGATTCGCTTGACATCGAGAAAAGTGGGCGGTGCCTTGCAACAAATGAGACTTGTAACAAATGAGAATTGCAACAAATGAGAATTGTAAGAAATGAGAATTGCAACAACTGATACAAGCGTATTTGGAGTGGGGATGCATTGTAAGAAATGAGAATTGCAACAAATGAGAAATTGTAACAAATGAGAATTGTAAGAAATGAGAATTGTAACGTAAGAGACGCTTCGATAACTATTAATGATGATGATAATGAAAACAAAAATACATTATGTAAATGAATGGCAAAATGTACAGGCAATAATATAAAGGACGGTGTTCATGATTCAGAATCAGTTCTATTTTCAATGATTCGTTCTGATTTTATTTTAAACAATCTTGAAATTGGTCCTAGTCATATACACGTTAGGATAAACAAATGGAAAATTATCTCTTTTTTATGAATGTATTTGTATGTTGATTCACTCTGAATTATTTGAACTATGTACTTGTCACACATTATAGTTTCAAATATGTCAGTACACATTTATCTGTTTATATTAATGTTATAGGTATTTATCAATGATTAGTTAATAGCATAACTAGTTATTTCGGATAATAAAATAATGATAATTGTATTTTTAATGAAACATTCAACTTTACAATTTATACTTGTTCGCATTGTAAATAAATTAATGTATTTAAAAATTTCTGAAATCGGAATTCGACTCTATAATTGGCAATTAATCAAATTGTAAGGTTGGAATTTATATATAAATATAAAAAAAAACTGTTTTAAATATACATAATAGGGAACCATTATATATATTTACATATTTTATGAAGTTTCTAAATGTAAACTTGTAATACATTGTTGCAAGTTTCTATTTAAAACTGGTGACAGCCATATATTATGAAGCAAACAAAAAAAAACAAATATGTATGTATGAATTTATTTGCTTATCAAAATTATTTCAATAATTTTCTGTTAAAAAGATTGTGGTGGTAAAGGTACGCCTGTACTACTTGTATATGTAGGTAATAAAAATTATACGTTTTAAATGCACTTACTTTATTTTGTTACATCATCGCATAATTATAATTCTATTACATTCATTAAAAATATTGTGGAAATTCCACTATTTCTTTTTGTATTCTTTTTTCTATTGATTCAATATTAAATCTATTATCTTCTACATTTAAACTTACGTAAACGACTTTGTTAAGTCTGGTGCATAATTTCGTTGAAATGTTTTTTGATGTTTCTTCAACTGAATCGCCTAATAGTACAGTTGATACTGGTACTTGACTATATCTATAATACATTGCGATGGAGAGATCTTGCAGCATCGGTTGATTATTGTGTCCAATCCATATGTAGACAGATCCATCCATTTTAATAACTTGAAACATAACCATGTCGCTGCTTAGTTCTCCGAAGAAAGTGTGCAATTTGAAGTGTGGCTTACAATATTCAATATCTAATTTTGAGGTTTTATGTGCGGGACCAATCTTGACGTTTTCCATTATCTGTAAAATATAAATCACCCGGTGAATAACAGTGATTACTAATATCATCGTCAGATAGCATACGTGTTGGTAAGTTTTAAATCGTTCTTTAACCTAAATGTCACTTCTAATTATAAAGTTAATATATAAGGATAAATTAAAGTACCTTTAATCAATTAATGTATAAAATAGCAATTAAATTCCAAAAATACGTTTTAAATACAATTAAACTATTGAGTAACACTATATCGAAAAATTGTATATACAAGTATGACAGCTTTTGTCAGTTCATGATACGTTTTTTTACGCAGAATTATGGCTAAACAATATTTTAATATTTGTAACTTTTATTCAAATATGTTTACTTATACCTTTGATATTTTGATATAGTAATATTACATAATATTTATGTAATGTTTATATTAAAACTAATCAATGTAATATTTACAACTGTAATAAAACGTAGCATAAACTAATTTTTTTTAAAATTTGTATAATAAACACACTGTATAATTTTCATGAAAATAAATTGCAGTTTTATACCTGTTGATTATAATAAAGTATATAATTCTATATGGGTAATTTTAATGCGCTAATTGTTCCTGTATCAATGTTTCTCTCAAACGACGGCAATGACTTGAAATAATAGAAATAATTATTAACTTGTATACTAGTGATTGGCATTTGGCATTTTTTTCTATTTCATACTTATCAAAAGCACATGTTAACTGCTAAAAACATTTACATACTATAAATTACAATAATATCATGATAATATTTCACGTGTATTGTGAAATATGCGTTAGGCGCAAAAACAAATCAATTTTTACATGTGCGTCTTATGTACCCAGGTCACGTCACATATTTCCGTACATGAACTCAGGTGCTCATGCGCCTGCAGCTTCAACAAGTCTGCAACCAGTATGACTATTCAGTGTATATTTTGCCATCGTGGGAGGTGTATGTTGAGGACGTGCCACCGAGAGTCGATCGTTTACGAAGTAAATAAGGTAAGTTTTATTTCAAATTATGTGTTATAATAAGTACGATATAAAATCGAGTCAATCTGTATTTATATCGTAATAATAACAATATTTAAATATCTATATTTTGGCCAAAAATAATAGTAATAAATAAAAATACATTATCGAAACTTTTTAAATAAATAAATCTAATACCGGTATGATTTTTTCTTGATTGTATATTTATTTATCATTTATAAACAAATCTTATAATTAAAATTAAAACTTAAAAGATACAAGGTAACACATCATTAATGTTACAATTAATAACAGAGGCAAGATTCATGTTTGATCTCCGTAGAGGCATATCGCATAAGCTTTGAAGAAAATAACACTTGCCCTTCAAGTCTGACGAGGGACTGAAGCATATACAGTTTACTTTGATCTAGGATCAAATATATCCTCTACTATCACTATACAGAGAGCTTTCAGTATATTTCAATATTACTGTATTTCAAAACATTTTTCTGATTTGACCTATTTCTATTTTAAGTAGCAATAGTTTTGCAAAGTTAATTTCTTTTCCAAGTATTTATAAGTATTCTAACGTTTGCTTTTAATGCAATATCGTGATGAACCTAAAGGTATGTTTTGCTGTATAGTCACAAAAGCGCCAGGTATATGAGTATTCAAGTTGAGCCAAATTTCATTTCGCAATGAATGGAATGATTAGGTTTACGTATTACGAATTTAGCGTCTCCATATCAATCGCGTGCACATACATGCTGTAGATGTATCGTATTAATACGATATATTTGTGCACATGAAGCTCACAAACTTATGCGTAAACTTCAAAGACCTGTCGTGTATTTCGCGATATAGTTTTAGGTGTCTAATTATTTGTATGAGCATCGTGTAAAGTTCAGGTGACGCTTCGCAAAGTTTCGCAGAGTTTCCTGTTGAACGCATTTTTTGTGACAGAAGCTGTTTATTTTTTGCTGTTTGAAGCCTTGCATTTCTGCGTGTTCATTAGACCAGTACGGAATACATCCAACCCTCGTCATACGGCCTACATACGTTCCGAAAAAGTTAGCCGTAACGCGAAAAGCCGTATAACGAATCATTCGTTTTTTGAACGAATTAAGCATTTTTTAACGAATTATGCATTTTTTAACGAATTAAGCATTTTTTTGGCCGTATAATGAAACATTGTGGGATGTAAATCGAAAAAGTGCTATAATTTAAAAAGGCCGTTATAGCGAAATGCCGTATAGCGAGGGTTGGGTGTATTAGTTTGGATATATTTTACTAGTCAGCAATAAATTCTACTTTTGTAGTTTGATTATAATAATTCTAATTATGTATGGAGAGCGTTTTATTAAATTAATTTATAAAACTGGATTCGTATAGATTTGGTATTGTATAAATATTTTATAATATTTCTACGATTCATTGTGATGCATTTCTGCGATGT
Source organism: Carabus problematicus (assembly GCA_963422195.1). Taxonomy (NCBI): domain Eukaryota; kingdom Metazoa; phylum Arthropoda; class Insecta; order Coleoptera; family Carabidae; genus Carabus; species Carabus problematicus. The sequence goes on along the minus strand of OY728582.1, from coordinate 3,710,185 downwards.
TTTTCTCGTATTTTTCTGCTTTTAGAATTCTCTTTTTTGCGATGTATTTGTGTGAATCTAGAAGTCTGTGCAATTAAAAACACGACGCCTTAGAACAAAAGTGTTTTGCAATCATGGACTGCATGTGCTGACAGGCATAAAAAAATATAATAGCTGCTAAGCGTGTGAACTGCAAATAGGAAAACATTTCTAAGACAAAAGAAAAATTCTCATTGTTTTTATATTCGCAAAAAATTCCATATCGCAGGATTTCATAAAGTTTGTAGAGATATTGTGTAATATACGAATTGCATATTTGTAATTTAGATATTTTCTAAATTGATTTATAATTTTTTAGGGTATATACTACAATTGCTGTAATATAATAAAATTAATAGAACAGTAATACATAACTCAGCTGTTTTTGGCGTCGAATCCTTTCATATTGCTGAAAATATGTACTAATTGCGAAGCAGAAATATCGGTTGCGCAATCCAATTAGGTTTTGTAAATAAAACTTTCAATGAACCATATTTTGCAGGATGATTAAAACGTTGAAAAACAAAATGAGAGGAAAGTAAAAAAACAGTGTTGTCAGCATCGGACTTGAATTGTGTTCATCTCCAGCGTCTACTAAACCATCAATTTATTTAATTAGACATGGCCTTGGGCTAATTGTGGAAGAGGAATCGGTCGATTCGGAAAGTTTTCTTCTTGCCGTTTTATTATTTTCCACGAGTCTACCCTTGTATATACTTTGAATGACTTTGTTTTTCCTCTAGAATTGAATCGTGTGATAAATTTATTAATATATCTATGATATAGAGTTAGATGATTCTAGTTTTATCTTTTGATTTATCAATATTTGTTTGTTAGTAAAAGTAGTAAAGTGTCATGATATTAGATACGTAATCGTTCTGTGTTTGTCAACTCGTTTAAATGAATGTTAATTGTTCAATCCTACAGGGCCAGGTGAACTGGAATATAGCGTGATGTTATCAAGATGATGTTTTGTTTACATTTTAATGCTGTAGGCCTTCATAAAGTTCCCTGTGTTTTTTTATTAAACGTAAAATCAATATATGAACTGTTTTTTTTTCCTTCACATTGAAAAAGTACTACTGATAACGCCTGATAAATGCATTGTTGTCGTCCTTGCCAGAGTAATATTCATTAATCTTCAGTAGCAGGTAAAATAACGTCGAGAAAATCACAATTAGAAGAGTAATTATCATCTACATCTTTTGACGGGAGTACTTTGTGCAAGTGCTACGATGTTAGAATCTTTACCGTTATGTAAACGGAAAGACCTGGCTATCGGGTGTTTGAGGGATTGGAGCGAGGGGGCCTTATGCTTGGTGGAGCGGAGCACACTTAGCTCTGTAGCAAGTGCAAAATACACCCACGGTCTGCCTACTCCAAAAAGGGTTTTATAACTCAGGTTACTTGATTAAGTATCTTGGTACGAATTCATCCAGAATTTGAATCACGCTTGAAATCATTTCGAAATTTCTGAGATTAGCTACAATAGAGAAGTTTGATAAAGAAGAATTTAGCATTGAACGTGGATTTGCAGACGATCAGTACTTTGGTAAACTAGAAAGCTGTTTTATCATTTATCACTGGACGAAGACAGTTTGGATTTTGTAACTATTACAACTATTTCCGACTATCTATATTCCTACAAAATGGACATGTTGAATTTCCGGAATCGGAATCGTAACTGGACTGTTGACAATTCTAAATTTAACTTAGTTTATGTGTGATAGACCAAAAATTGATATAGGATTTCCTTTTTCTTTTTGTTTCTTTTTAACAAATAATTAATGATTTCCTGTATTCCCCGAGGATACCTTTATTTTCCAGCTTTTATATATTTCTTAAATATAGTCTTTGTGTCTGATGTTTTCCTTTTTTTATCTTCTTTTACTAGAGCAGAAAAGATTTTAATGTTTCGTGAAATATATTTGTGTTTGACGCATACGAAAAAACGAAAACAGAAACAAAAGCTTTGGGTATTATCGCAGCAGGCTTTTGTTTGCGTAAATGACATTAACATTTTTGTTTTTGGCTCTGTTGCGCTCCGTTCGTCATCCCTGGTGTTTTGTTTATATTTCCTCTTACAGTTACATTCAGAATTAGAGTTTCACACACATTGTGACATACGTACATTAACGAGCCTAATGTTTTCGGGGTGCAAATATTTGTAAATTGTAATTATATTAGTGGACAACGTTTAAATAACATTTAAATGTTTCAGGAATTTTTAATGGTTTTTTATTTATTTTACAAAATCATCTAGTGCAAATATTTTTATACAATGTTTTCCAATTAATTCATGTCATTCCGTAGACTAAAACCTAACGAAGTTTAAGTTGATCTTTTTATTATTTCACATAAACGGTTACTGGAAATTAGCAGCTAGAAACATTATAGATACTTCGGGAAATGCTTCGCACTACTGTAATAAGAAAATATGGCCCTTTTATGTCAGATTAACGTCTGCAACATGGGCAGTAGTTGACTGTTTTTAGTACCTGGAACGGTTAAATTTCTTTCTTCACAAGGTACTTGTCGACTTAGTTACACTACTTTCTAGTTCGTATATTAGATAAATAAATGCTTCTAATCGTTCTATGTTTGTACTACACACCGTAATTTGATATTTTAAATGTGCTGTTTCTGTATGCATACGGATTAAAATTTTATTGTTCATTGTATTTTGCATCCTTCAGTATTTACCGCCAATCTTGTTCCCCTAAATATTTGTTTGGTTAGGTTATCTAATGATAACATTATTTGCGGATGTGTTAAAATACAAACTTGTTTGTTGATCTAGTTCACGAAATGTATGTACTATAAAACAAAAACTGATCTATTCGGCCAAGTCTTATAAGGTGATTTGATTTATGTCAGCTTGATTGTAGCTTTCAAGTAAAATATGTGTTTATTTTTGACGTGTACAATATTTCATGTCTGTTTTTGTTGATTTCAAATATGATTAATAAATATTAACGAGATATGTAAAAATAGGAATAAAAAATATTTTCTAAATTACAAACTATTTGACCCGGAGTTAAATGTAAAAAAACCAGATGAATTCTCGAGTGTTTTATTATAAAATGTTCCAGTGGCTATTCTGCCATTAACTACATGCGGAATGATATTAAGAAATTGTCATAGTTACTTGGAAGTTTCTCTTCACGTTTCGTTGTAGAACCTTAACAATTATACGAGTTAATTTAGTTATTTAATGCTTGACTTCAATGACTTATGTTGACCTGGAGCTGGACCAGAAATTGTCGGCTGCAAATTGTTCTTGTGTCTACAGTGATACTTATCGTCTGGGGTTTGTTTCAAATAACGTGTACGAAAATTATATGTAATATGTAATCTGATATGTTTGGAAATAAATATATGAAAATATACGACAGGTACGTTCGTTATAATCTGATAAAATTGTATGGAATACAAATTGAGATATATGGAACATATTTTTGTCATATGGTTGAAATATTGCCGAATGAACGTAACGATAAAATATAAATTGTGGCATTTTGGTATGTCATGTTTAGTGGTTAGAATCCAAGCGATTATTTTATCACAGTGCTTGATTCATGTTGCAAATATTATTTATTTCAAGTTCTTTCTATTATTTTCATTGCGGTAAGTATTTTAAATTCAACACAGAACTTTAAAGATATTTTATTGAAATTACATTTCCACGAGAACTAAGTTTATCATTGTCTGAATAGATATGAACATATTCGTAATCAAATATGATATTATACAGAATATCTGCATATTTTACATAATGAAATATTTTACCTTTATGGAAATAAATAATCTTTAGCTGCATTTAACGTTATGTAATATTATTTATGTTTTCAAAATAACCTTAATTTTACATAGAATTATATAATTATAGTGTACATGTGTATTATTGAGTAGTATGTTTGTTGAAAAAACGAAATGTATGTTTGTCTGTGATGTACTAATATTGACGTTACTGATCTTTCGTGTATTTACATGTGTTGGCACAACTGTTAACTGTATCTACAAATTTTCGTTAGCCTCAGTGTGAGTGTATGACGCGTTGCGAACGGATTGGTAATTAAGTGAAGCACTTCAAAACGATTTTTTTTTTGCCTGCTCACAGCCGGCAAACTAATATGATTAAAACTAAATTCATTATTATCCGTAAGTAACGCGATGTAGAATGTGTTTTGGTGCGATAACGTGTACAGTTGTTTATTGGACGTTCACTTGGTTCTAGAACGTCTAGACTGGTCTAGACACTGTTTTTGACAGGTGAGCAACAACGTATATTACATTTTAATCTATTTTGTTAAAATATTCAATCTTGTTTTTCCGTGTGTAATATCTTCTTTGAAATTAAATATTTTATTTTGTTTGTAATGTTTATTTATACTTGAGATATATCTTCAGTGAAATACTTAAATTATCCTGCAGCATCTAACACTCATATATTTTACTTTCATGCGTGATAATTTTTATTGTTTAAAATTTCTGCGCGTGTCACACACCTATTTTTGCACATGCTATTGATTTTTTAAAACTTATCGCTCATCGCGTTACTTCTCGCAACAAATAATTATATATCCCTTTCATTTCACATGCATTATTGCTGTGAGAGAGGGAGAGAGAAAGAGATAGAATACAATTGTATTTATAAATTGATTTAATGCTTTTATATATATATATATATATAAATTGTTTATTTATATATCAAATAAGTTTTCATCTACTGGATTTATATAAAACTAGATCTTTTATTTTCGTATCTAAAATAGAAAATAAATATACAATAATTACAGTAAACTTTAGATTATCCGCGGTTATGGTGGGGAGAATTGGCGCGGATAATCAATCAAAAACAGTGGATAAACAAAGTACATATATGTATACAAGCCAGATATACTGTACACTAAATAGAGGAAGATAAATAAATGAACAACAAAAACTAGGAATGTTTAGGAAAAGTAGTAACTTTTAATTATTTTTTAAACTTTTTCCATCATAATTTAGTTTTGAACGTTACATATTTCATAGTATTTCACGTAACCAATGATATTTCAATAAATAATTGATGTGCCTTGATAAATCGATTCAGTTGGAGCATGTGTTCTCTATATTTGATTTATAGATTGTTAATGATATATTGAAATTCTTCGAATGTATTTGCTAACATACATATATATATATTTATTTATGTGTTTTACTTTACGTTTCAATTTATTTGTATAATTGATAATGGATACAGTTGGCACGTATTTGTGAATTGGTAATCATGAATCTGTTAACAGTTCGGTTGCTTTTCCGTCTCTGCCGAAGCCAAACCGAACTTCTAGGTGGTTGGTGGCGGGTTACACTTTACAAGGCGGTTCACTGGTGTAGAAATAAATATATAACGTATAGTTTTTACTTCCTCCCGTCAGCGTTCATGTTTTATTTCAGACCACCTGAATCCGCTTAAACATTGTGCAGAACTCTTTTCTCCATCTCTCTTTTTCTCTGGTTTACTGTTTCTTCTTTTGCGCTTGGTTTGCCGTAGTATACCGAAGACACGTAGAATGATACGAAGTAAAATGGAAGACAATTTTCCCCATTGCGCACGTGAATGTCTCGTCGGAAAAACAAAGGCAATGGTGTAGTGATTTTTACTTTTGGTCGAGGCCAAACAATCAGTTTGGTTTTTGGTCTGGTCAAAGATTCGGTTCAATAATGCATAATAAAAATACCTCGCTTTGTTCGCTTTTCCAGACATGATAGTTTGGCATTTCACTTAGCTCCCGGTGCTGCTGCTGATATGTACTAGACTGCGTTATTGAATTTTCACACTAACAGTAAATTGTCTAGGTACGTGATATTTTCTTCTTTATTTAACAAATTTCTAAACTTTTTTATTGCTGGCATTCCATATGTGTGTTCTCTGAATTATAATGGACATATTGGCTAGATAATAGGTAATGATACACTACATTTGTTAGCTGTTATTATAGGAAGCTTTTATACTAAATTGTAACGATGTAATGCAATGTAATGTAATCGCTTTATGCATATATAATATCAAGCTGAATAATTTAGGGCTATCTAATAACATGCTTTTTAGTTGATTACATTTAGGTAAGCTTGCAACGTGTGATAAAATTTATTATTTTTGTAATTTATGTCACAATTGATTAGTGAATAACGTTCATCGATATTATTTGTAAAAGTTCAAAATTGAAACATGTCCTTAGATGACTTCTAATTAAGCCTTTATAAAAATTAAGTGTCCAATTCTCGAAATATGATTCTTTGTAACCAAAGTACCATGTTTGTGATATTTTAATTTCTGTGTCTATGAAAGGGTTTACATTTTTAGATCGATAAGACAAACATGCTCTGTTTCACGAATTAATATTCATTTATTCTTCTGTGAGATTGTACTGTGCAAAGTCGTATCTAGAACTAGACAATACATATCCCGTGTTCCTAATAATTCCAAACAGCGAGCATATCTTCAACAAAGACTGGTACGGTGCTTATTTTTAACGTTTCAAAACACAGTAAGTTCTTTGTCGCATAGAAATGCTAGGTTTGAACAAGAGTAACGTCATCGTTTTCTTTTTTTTTTTTCTGTAAAAATTTACATTTGCAAACATTATCTGCAGATTCCCCATCTACCGACCGCTCATTTCCGTTTGCCCGAGCACTTTGTCATATCTTCTTTGCGTCTGTTTTAAATTCTACTTTATATTCTACGCATGATGTACGGTTATTCCCTGAAGACAGACGGCTCTCTAAATTTCATGTGCCGAGCCGCGGATGCGGCATCATTGGTGGTGTGCTATTGGTCAGTTTCACCTTACCTTACTTGCTGTTCTACAGTCGTGCATGTCAATGAGCAGAAATTTATACACGTATTTATCTAGAATTATAACTTTTATAACTGAATATTCATATTCATGGTCGTATTATATTTTATTTACAGTTTTAGAAAATTATATCCAGTTTTTCTTTATAAAGGTTTTTTTTTGTTCGTCACATTCATATTTCAAATGTAATGATCATTGAGCTGTATATTCCAGGAAAATATAATTATGTGTGTTCATTAAAATTTAATGAGTATTCAACAAGAAATTAAGCGGATAATAATATAATACTCTCTTCTACATTCATTACCGAAGAAATTATATGTATTTGCACTGACAGTTGCTAATACCGTCATTAATAGACATTCTTTTATAGCAATGGAATACGGATTAATGAGTTATACATATCTGAAAATGTTTATTTGAAAGCGTTGTCTGTATATAGCTGTATTAATCATCTACGTAAATGGGTCATACATATCAACTGGACATTTGTTCATGGTCGACTAATTTAATTGTTGCCCAGTCTGTCTATTGCGTTCGAATATTTCATTTATCAAAGTATGACATATTCGACGATCTGTAAATATTAATACATGTTTATTCTCACATTTGTTTTATTATTTCATCATACATTTTGATGTTTATTATTGTTTTTTTTTTGTTGATTAGTAATGTGATTTTAGAATAATTGTGTACAAAAAATTTTAGAGCTGGAACTTAATACGGAAATGAATAGTTTTTAATTAACTACGATCTGAAGAAAAGTATAAATTAGAATTCAGGAGGCAATGACTGAATTTATGTTCTGTAAATTGAAGTATAAATTATGAATGCTGTATTTCTCTCCCGCGGGATGTCTACATGCAAGGGTGAATTATATTTATTGCCAATATAAATTCCACTATGTAGAACAGAAGAATATATGTATTCGACTGTGTATTTATTCGGAGTTCGTTTCTCCATTATTTTCCCTGATGAACCTGATAACTAAGTACTTTTGTTTTATAAATAAATATATCCCTCTAACATCAGCTATAATAAACAAATAAAATTTTCGTTTACGTTCAAAATAATGTTTAAATTTATAATTATTTTGCACTGTTAGATATAAATTCAGTTTGGCTTGGAATCCTGTTTGTGAAAAGATAAATTTATTTAATTTGTGTAAGGAGATTAGGAGCAGCAATTCAATTATAGTGATAGACGGATTTAGTTAACTAGGATCACGGAAACGATTTCGTGTTTGCAACAAAACAAATACGACTTCCAAACTGTCTGCCACTCGAAGCAAATAATTGCAGTTGCGATTTAAATTCAAAATTGCTCCGTGCAGTTTCTAAATGATGCTGCACTTGTTCACTATATTATTTTAACCTTAAGTACCAACGACCTTTAAAATATTAGATTATTACAAAGTAGATTGATTTCAGTATTAATATGCGTAAGATTTTAGCTTGTTGTAATAAACTTTTATAATATGTAGTTTGAAATGCATTCGAACGGGTAACGTTTCAATCAATTTGTTTGCAAAGTTCTTCGGTGCAATGAAATCAGGCACATCATGTAAATTAATGCATATACTTTTCTTCCACAAGGGAAATGTAACATTTTCTCGTCGATAATGAATTCCATGTTTACACACACCGTGATCGTAGTTTTGCAGGAATTTTAAGAATGTTCCATAATGTGGAATTTTTATTGTAAATTTGTTTCGTCGTTGTTAATCCCGTCAGACCGTTCGTATGTTGATATATTTATGAGTTTTATATGTTTTACCAAAGGCAATCTGACCTAGTTCTTATGAAAATTTACTACAGGAAATATATATGATAATTTAGGAATAATATTATTGAATACGTTGTTGTTTACATAAAGTTATATTTGTACTCGTATGTATTTGTTGTGTGCTTTGCTTTTAACTTTAAATTACTCTACACGCAATGTATGTGCGTAAGGCGGGTTGCCTGATATGTTTAGAGTTATACAGGTTCATATTAATTTTTTTTTATGTCGTGTTCCTGTTTTAAACATTTACAATGACATGTGTACAAATTGTTTTTGTTTGATTTTTTAAATGAAAATAAATGAGATATTTTTATGTACTACCGTGTTTGTATAGTTTTGTAGTTCAATATCTAAATTACAATATTCCTATCTGTGAAATGGATACTGTCTCTCTTTATTGTTATTAATTACAGGGTTATACATTAAACATTCGCTTTGAATGCACTAGTAATGTGAATGATATCGTGTTAACGGGTCATTCCATCGGCCATGTAATGTACGAGGACCTGTTTCGCATTAATAATGAATGAATTTCGGAAAGCAACGATTATTTTCAAGTACAACGTAGAATGAATACGGAAAGTGTGATGGTATTTAAAGTATATTTGTAATTTAATGAGCAGTTGGTGTGTGCTTTACATTATTCTTATCATACATATTTAATTTTAAAAGCATCGTAATGAAATGGTCAATATAGAGCAGTTTCAGGGAATATATTTCTTACATGTTCAAACCAATATTAAATAGCTTGGACTAGCTGACAGTGTCTGCTAAACTGTGTGCCGCGAGAGGTTCCATATGTACTGCGAAAGATTAGAAAATATAGATAGGAATATTTGAGTCTAGGAATTTTTGTTTTGTTTACTATGACCAACCGATTTACCTTCATTTATCTTTCCCCTTCGCAGTATCTCTCTCTTTTACGAGTATGAGAATTTGTATTGCATGCTATTTATTTATCACTTTCAATGCGAGAAGAACACATGCACCGTGGACCAGAAAAGTTAAAAATTCACTGCTTGATTGTTTCCCAGGCGTAGACGTTTCTTCAAACAAATTTAAAATTTTGTCAACAGTGCAAGTGGAAACCCTATCTACATCATTTTCTACAGTATTTACCATCACTTTATCAAATGTACGAGTGGGTCACCAATCCAGATTAAAACTAACATTAACAATGGAAGAAAATTTCAAAGACTTGAAAAACGATTCTGTATACAAAGCTTCATTCTCTGAGCTAGAGTTACCAGGATTTTTTATTTTGCTTTGGAGTCTATTCTCGATTAGCAACTACAGCCATTAACTATCTGTTTTTAGCTCATCGACCTCCTGTCGAAGAGCTATAGTGTTCGGTACGATGTCTGTAGCATCTTCCGATTTCAAAAATTTTTGCACAGAAATCCCGGACAGACCCCCTGGACCACGAAATGACTATTACACCATATGTCCGTATGTATGTCGCTCGTCCGCTCGCTCGCTCGCTCTCTCGTACGAGATTTTTTGTTCCACCCAGATCTCCTAAACTACCCAACGGATTTTTATGAAATTTTTTTCTGCAGATACGTGTCATGGTCTAGTTGTGCAAGGTACATTTTATTTTTTAAAATTTTCCTTCGTACTTGAGAAAAAAAATATTTTCCAATTTTTTTTCAGTTTTTATTTTTTTTCTGCGTTATTTGTTATTCAATTGTATTCAAAATTTTCCTGCATATGCAGAAAATGGAACAATATTTTTCCATATTTTTTATTTTGAAAAATTATGTAAGACCATTGGAGAAAAAAATATTTTTTAATTAAAAATTGAACAAAAGAAGATCAACGCATTTATAGTCGGCTTAGTTTGCTTTGCTTTTGTCAACAGAAGAAAATGTATTCACACTTGTTTTAAATTTGTTGTTTTGTTTGCGACCTAGGCACCTAGGATTTTAAAAGTGAATCTAGATAAATAATAATTTCTGATATATTCAGACTTGCACATACGTCGATGAGCTGCAGGCATGTATGTCTGTATACATTCCTAGTTTATTTATATTAATTGGTGTGCCGCGAAACAAATTCCCATGCTCAGTGTGCCGTAGGATAAAAAAGTTTGGCAGACACTGGCACTAGCAGAACAGCCAATCAGATTGAGTTGAATTGTTATGCTTTTTCCACAATCCTTTTATAAATACAATTTTCTATTTACTGCCATCATGAAATCTCATTAGTGTAAAATAGTGGTATACAGTGTCATTTACATATTATGGATCTGTATAAGAATATTACGTTCTATATATTTCTCTTATTTTACAAAAGGACTCATTCGTTTATAATGCTCATAAAACCAGTATTTGCAAAAATCCCAAAAAAAAATATTTGAAATTCTTTTTCCTACTGTGCGTTATAGTTGATGATGGAAATGTAGGCTTTCATTTTGATCGTTATTTTATGTTATCATTATTCCGTCTTGCCGTTATTTCGCTTTTTTTCCGCGTTGGTTGTCTGCCTGCGTTTGACCCATCGCCCAGTGTCAATATTTTGTTATTCCACGCAAATGTACGCTTTTTTGTTCTTGTATCTTTTGTTAGGGCTTCATTTGAATTCACTTTTGCGGGTGTTATTTAAATTGAAATTCTGTGGCGAAAATGTTCCATCAGAAACTCTTCGCGTTGAATTATGTGACTAGACACATTAAGAATGTCTATTTGTTTTTCCATACTTCGAGTATTTACTAATCACTTTAAGGTCGTGAAATTATACGCCCACTTTTGTCATTCTAATCTCTATAATTATAAACCAGACGGACAGTGTTAGTCGATGTTTTTTAATCAGTAAAACTTCAAAGCTGTCGTTTATATTCTGTCAGAATTCCCAGTGTTATTTTATGAATTGAGACAAGAGCACTGTATATGTACGTATGTATGTTTACGTGTGTTTGAACATTGTGAGCTCTTACCTTCGCTTTGATAATTGCTGTAATCCCAAACATCGTCTTTACACTCTTCGTTTCTTTGTTCAAAGTACCAGCAACTTTGCATGATTATTTCACTGACTTCTCGATAGTCTGTCTCCAGACTTTTACAGTTTTTGTATATACCTTTTCCTTTCAGCTTCAGCTTTGTTCAAATGTCCTTTATGTTTGTTGTATGCGAGTAGAAATTTTGAACGTTTGTTTAATAAATTGCTATTGTTTTTACTTTATTTTACACAGTAGATAGTATAAAGAAAGTAGAGGAATCATGAAATTTTTGATGCTAATGATTTAAAATAACTGCACAATATACTGCGCAGGTGAGTGTTGAATTTGATAGTATGCTGTGTTTTAATATAGATTTAAAGCTTTAAGGCGTCGTACGTGATCGCAAGTTGATTTTCTGGTTTTGTACGCCAGGTTTATCATGTGGTATGTTAATTTTTAAAGGATAAAGCAAAATCTTCTTTTTCATTGAAACAGATGGCAATTTAATATTGCATTCATTTTAGTTTGTTATATATTATAAATATTCATTCATTTGTTTAAAATTTGAGAAATTTAAATTAACTTCTATTATTCCGAACAAATTAGTTATCTTTATTTTTTTTAATTACTAGATGTGTATGATTTAAATCACGTGACTTATTTACTATTTAAATCGCACATGACCTTTTAAATTAAAATGCCAACATTTTCCATTTGATAAAAGTTCATTTATTCAATTTTTCTCGACGCAAATTTAATAAACAAATTAAATTCTGTGCAATGATAGTTGCTATAAATAAATTAAGAATGTGTAGCAGGCAAATATTTAATAATATTTTTTTCAACAGAAAATTCTTTCCATTTTGTGTTTTAAACTGAGAATCGATTGGACAATTATTTGTATTTTTATTAAATGCCAAATTACTGAAATTATTAAGTAACTTAATAAATAAAAAAATTGATTTAAATAAAAAAAATCCAATTCTTGATTTAAATAGATGTTTTCACATCCTGCTAGATAACAAATTAAAGAAAAATAAATTACATATGTATATATATTTTTACTTGGTATACTGTGACGAAGTATATTTATTTGTAATTTATCATTATTAAAACATCAAACAATATCACAGTAGGAATTAACATGGTAATTAAAATTAATTGTCTTGTATGTTTTAATTCCATAGAATGTTTTAAATCTTCGTTGTAGTGGATTATACGCACAAATGTAACAAATATGCGTAATATTTGTAGTGCGTAAGTTCATGAGTCATGATTAACTAGTTATTATTAATTTAATGCTAGGTACTGTTCGAGAAAGGGACTAGCTTAATATATTCCTAATTTTAATATTTTGTGAAATGTGCTTGGTACATTATCAGATGTGAATCGATGTGCTTTAATATTAGCTAGTGCATTGTATCATGGAATGTCGGTGAAGATCTCTTGACTGATGTGAATGAGTGCTGAACCGAATAGTGAATACTATGTTGTGGTTTATGGTCCAACGTGAATGTGATTGTGAGGTCAGTTACGTCCTTTGTGTGGACACCACACTGCCTATATTGTAGCATCTAAGCATGTAGTTCAAAGTCCGGTAAAGAACTTCTGAAAGTAAGCTACAAGTAAATAGTACAATATGTACATACTTTGTTGTAATACTTTATTTTAAAAAGTTAGAGTTGGGTGACAGACTAAACCATCACAGTAGTGGTTTGAAAATTTTAAATTATTTTCCAAAACATGCACTTTATCTTTTATGTATGTTCGATGTTTGATTTGAAAAACATCAACAATGCATTGTAATTTGTTTGCTGTATGTAACAAAACATGTTTGATTGACATTAATGAAACCCATGACAGCAGAACACCAGTTTGATAGAACTTTTCGTTGCTCCAATGTAGATTGACATTTATATTCATTTAGTGGCTACGTTTTTTCCAAAGCAATATTCAATTACGCAGCGCTGTTTTTATTACAATGATTCCATTTAGCAATGCAGCAGCAGTAGCAATTGCCTCTTGTGTTGTAAACACGAGCAGACAATTTCACACGAGTGCGTGGACGCACATACATACGAGGGAGTGCTCTCATGTCCGTTGGTTTTTCAAATTAACCTTTCAATCATGCGCACAAGCTTTCTGTTTTCCCTTAAAGTAACATTTCATTCATTTCGTGCATTAAAGCTGAAAGTATGTCATACTATCATAATAATTTTTAGATGGAAAATAATTGAATCCAGGACGGTTAAAATAAATGACTATAGTTGTTGTGAACTATTAATTTCAATAAACAATCAAAAAGATTACAGCGACGTTTCGACCATTTGGCTTTTGTGGCTTTTTCGAAATGTCGCTGTAATCTTTTATCATCGTTATGATTATTGAAATAAACAGTTCACAACACCTTGAACTACAGTCATTTATTCCAACCGTCTGGATTCAATTATTTTCCATCTCGATTCTCCATTTGACTAAATAAAATCTATAATGAATATCATAAGGATTAGTACGTTGATGCTAGGTTTTTTTTCAAATATGGCCGATGTGTTTTTGACGGTGAAGTACGTTTCGTCATTAAGATGTATTACTTTTAAATGAGCGACAGTAGCTCCCATGAGATCGGAATATATGACACTAGTATATTTAAAATAACGACGGAAGCGGGCGAGTCGGTGTTGACGCGTCCCAGCATGCACATTAGCAGTTTTATCTTTCAGCTCGTAAAATGGTGCCCGACCTTGCTTCACATTACGTGCTTATACGCTATTATAACTAGTACGTACCTACATATGTATATCTGTTTGAAATAAATTTCTAATATTTCTTACACAAAGCATCAAGTCTTCGGATATTAGTAAAGAACTATTATTGCTAATATTTAGCACAAGTATTGGCTGGAATTAGACATAAATATTATTTATTTACGGTAACGAAACCTCTTTCTACAGTTCCACAGTAATTCTTAATGTAATTTGTAAGTCCACGTTTTTAGAGTTTGGGAATCAATTAGCTGATTTGTGACGAAGAAATTAAATTAATAGCAGGTCTGTTCTTTAATGGCAACCCGTAAAGATAATTGAATTTTCAGTGTTGCGCTGAAATGAAAGAGGAGATACTGAATAAATGAAAATATTTTATACTGAAGGTACGAGAGATATTTTTGTGGTTTTCTCTCGTCAATTAATTGATGAACGTTCATTGATTAATTAATTGAAGCCTGAGTGTTCTGTTACTTTTTATCATATTGAAGTGAGCTTTAGAAAAAAATGTTGAAACCTTTTTCAGATGAACTCCATGAGGAAAACATATTATAACGTAAATTAATTAATAAGTATTATGTTGCAGTGCTATACATATAGAAGCGTTTATGAATGTATGAAAAATAATCTAACTAGACACTAGTTATTTAAGTTGATTATTCTTCTGTTATTATTTAGCATGCTTGTAAATGCTAACAGAAATTGTTAAATAAAATGCTAACTAATTGTACATTCCAAAATGTAGCAAACAGCACTTGTTCATTTGAACAATAGTACGCAATTTGTAATAATCTTCTATCAAAGACCTGTAATTATTATTCGACTCGCATACTATATTGTACCTCTGCTGAATTATAATGATCTGATAATTATATATGTCACGTAAACTGAAAGGACAAGCACTTTATAAATAAATAATATCACTATATAGTATTTATAATTTTTAAATTTAAACTGAATTATACAGTTTTTTTTTTTTTTCGAAGGAAATATATTTAAATAATGCACTTATTATTATTTTACTTTATACAATACAATTTAAATATT
The DNA here is from genome assembly GCA_963422195.1 of Carabus problematicus. Classification (NCBI taxonomy): domain Eukaryota; kingdom Metazoa; phylum Arthropoda; class Insecta; order Coleoptera; family Carabidae; genus Carabus; species Carabus problematicus. The sequence goes on along the minus strand of OY728582.1, from coordinate 3,694,793 downwards.
ATTTAAATACCATACTGTATATTTTTTTTAATCTTAACTGATATTTAAAAACATTCTTTGAGTGTACATTTCTTTATATATCATTTCATTTTTTAACGAATGAAGAGTTTAGTAAATATTATTTCAACTGAAGGTTAATCCATTTTTGTACTAGATTAAAAATAAATATTTAAGTTTACTTTATAATGGATTATAGAAATCCTTTTTGAAGATGAGAATATTTAACTAGAAGCACTAAGCTTATAATACGAGGTCTGTCCTAAAAGTAAGTGTACAGATTTTTTTTTATTTCTGTGAGAGTTACCCAGCATTACAAATTATCCCCGTCGAAGTATGACCCTTGGGAAGTGACAGTGATATTGGCGTTATTTCCACTGACTGTAACAGTACTGGAAGTCATTTTCTGCAAGGGTGTTTAGGACATCTGTTAAATTTTTTTATAGGAAATATCGAACAATATTACACAATTAAAATTTGAGTAAAACTGAAGAAATCTTCTACCGAGACATTCCAAAGTTTAAACGCAGCTTATGGAAATGTCACTTTATCGAAGAATATGGTTTTTAGATGGCACAAAGCCTTCACAGAGGATCGGAAAACCGTTGAAGATGAACCCCGTTCTGGAAGACCAACCACATCTACAAACGACACAAATGTTCAGAAATAGTTTACAAGACATTTTTGTTACTAGAACAGATAATTGATCGGGCTTCCTACCGAGATGTCCTGGAAGCCTGGAACGCCTTCAAAACGGAAAATAAAAAAAATAGTACATTTACTTATGGGACAAACTTCTTATAACAGTACACCAAAAAAACTTACATTGAAAACGCAAATATGTGTAATTATTATAAATATATTACCAATCTAAGTTCTTCAGATTTACATTTAAATATCTGCGCGAGTTTTATATGGCCGCAAATAAAAAAAAAATGTTTTCGTGTTTATTTCTCTAGGTATTTGTCTAAGAATAACTTACCTGTAAAAAATTCATAACATTCCAGCAAAATTCCAAGAAAAGTTATAATTATTTTGAAACTCGTGTCTTGTTGCTTCCTTTTTTCCTGTTTTATCTTTTTATTATAAGGCTTAGTTTCCAGTATATTAATAAAAGAGGAACAAAAATCTTTTTAAATTTTTGCCCATATTCACGACATTGAAACTGCAATTGTGAGGATAGTTTCTACATTATATTAGTGTCAGATTATTGTATTTATTTACAATTTTATATTCAGTTTCTAAAACGCCATTCGATTTAAATTTTGATAGTAAATAATGTCTGGACGACTTAGTGTTAATGTTCTATTTTACTATCCCAGCGTCGTTATCTTTTGTCTATAGCGTATTTACTGTGACACTTTATTAATTTTAATTATCGCTTGTGTAATTTGTAAATGCTTCACTTGCATTCCGAAGTCTGTTTTAACGATTTATGGGTGAGGGTTTCGAGAGTACAGTATACCTGCGAGGCCCTTCTGGGTACTATGAGTTGCTTCCATAACCGTTGCACAATAGAAATTTATTTGCTATTTTACGGTATACATATACCTTGTTCGTGTTCACCGGAAGGTACGCATAGTAGTTGAATATTTTATTTTGACTGTCGCATAATTGGAATTTGATGAGTATTTTTCTTTATTTGTATTCTCTTTGTGCGATTTGTTTCCTTTTTACATGGTATCAATTTATTTTGTCAAGAAACCGAACAACGATGTTCTTTTTATTTATTTGTCTATGTAGTTTTGTTTTTCAAGAATGAGCAAATCGAGCAAATCGCCCGTTGTTCTCCAGTCTTTATAAAAGGACATATCAAAGTAATTATTTTTGCATATTGTTCTTGAAGAATAAAACTACAAAATGGTGGTACCAATTTTTGTTTTAATTATTTAAAAAATTAAATTTGAAACTTAACTTTAACAAATTATGTACTAGCATTTCGTAGGCTTATCCTTCATCTATACCAGTGATGCACAACCTGCGGCCCTTTTTGAAATTTTTGCGGCCCGCTTGGGCATTTTTTTGCAATAGAATAAACTAAAAAAAGAAAAATTTTATCCAAAACGAAAAAGTAGGGTAAAAAAAATCTTTTGCGGCCCTCGACCCAAAAACGGAGTTATATGCGGCCCCCGACTCAAAATCGATGTTGTATGCGGCCCTTCATACATAAAAGGTTGTGCATCACTGATCTATACAAATATGTTATAAAAATATAACGCATAAAGACTATAGTACGGCGTGCGATTTAGTCAATTTCAGAAATTTTATCAAAATGTAATCCACGAATGAACTAATGACACGAACCTTCGATACGGCAATTTTTTTGTAAGGGTTTATGCAAAGGATTTATGACGGGTACCCCAAAGAGATTATAAATAAAATACTGTCTTAAGAAGCTCTACGGGCAAATCATTCGAAGCGTCTCATTTCTCATTTGTTCCCCGTCTCACCGTTCTCATTCTCATTTGTTCCAGGTTTTATTTGTTCCCAAGCACCTCCCATCACATTTCTATGTCACGGTTGTCTCACTGGGAACATGGGAACAAATGAGACCGGAACAAATGAGAATGGGAACTGGTGAGACGCGAAACAAATGAGAATGGGAACAGGTGAAAGGACGACAAATATGTTTTTAATAAAAATCATAATTGATATCAAATACAGGAACAATTAGAAACAGGCAGGGGGGAAATTATCCGATAATCATTTAATATATAATCAAGGACAAAAAGCCAATATGAAAGAAAAAATGAAGAAATTTTATATTGATTGTCTTCTACCGGAAATTATAGATCCTAGAAAAACAAGGAATATGCCAATAAGAGAACAGAATTGGAAATTAGAAAAAAAGAATTAGGTACAAAGTTTTAATAAGACTTTTTTATATTTTGAACATGTAATATGATATTAATTTGTTATTCATACATTTTTTTATATAAACTTGTTATAATTGCTTCCCTAGCATTGGGAAAGGCGTGTATTTATGTATGTTAATTAAATTTAAATTAAATATAAATCACATTATTGGTTGGTAAAATTTTTACCGAACATCCATGATTTCAATATTTTAAATGATTTTATCCCGTATTTCAGAAATACAATATTTATAGCAGTCAAATATTTCATTCATCTTAGTTTTTACAATTAAGCAGGTATTCCAGGTCTTTACAACGAATTTCTATAGAGAATTTTGTTACTTGTTAGTGGGAATATACCTAAGCTTCTTGGTTGGTACTACTCTTACCAATGATATTTTCAACTACGCAAAACCGAACGTATGTCGTTAGCTGAACTCGTTATATCAGACGAAGAATAATTTGTCGGTCTTGAGGCTCTTGGTATGGAATCTCCTTAAGGTTTTTATTTCACAGTTTTTCATATGTTTATAGAAAGAAACGAGTATGTTTTGTTTCAACCGGAACATGCTTTATTGACAACTTGGCAATGTAAAATGCTGTTTGTTGCACGTAAGTAAGCGACTACCATCTCAAGTTTCTAGGAAATATCGCAGACTCCATGCATTTACGAGTTGCCATCTATAGACCCTTTTCCCGTTGCCATCATTAAACGACGCCTGAAGGCCTACGCGCGCGAGTATGTCACGTTCACGCCGGCTGAAATTTTCTGTGACAAATAAAAGAACATCTGTATCACGTATCCCTTTTAACTCCCTTTTTGTTCCTTTCTCGTGAATGTGTACGATGGTTCGTTTAAAGTTTTGATGGATGGACTTGGTACGGGCAAGGGGCAAAATACAAAACATTCGCAAGATACAGAAAATAGAATGTAGTTTCTGTAACTGCTCATGGAAAAATGTTACCGTTTAATTGGAGGTAAAATACTTTATAAAATATGTATGTGATAATTGAATAAGTGAGTAACCAACACTACGCTATGTAATCTTGTAAGGACTTACAGAGTTATCTATTTTCCTCCAAGAAATGTTGCTGTGCTAATGGAAATGCTTTAGGAAGGGATGTACCTTCCGTGGATCAGTTTATTAAGCTGTTCTACAGAACTTGGACGCTGACGAACATGCTCTTACCTTAATAGTTCTGAAATGCATTTACACCACTTCATAAAGTGTTTGCAACACATGGTATATATAGGCTACTGCACTATCATATTCCTGACTTCTTGACTTGTAATAATTAGTTTAATGGGAGTGCTATATCTGGCTATATCCTAACAATACAAATTCTGAGAAATATTTCAGTAGATAATAAGACCTAAACTAAACTATAATCCTTGTTCACTACTGATCTCAAAAATGAATCCCAATAACCGTACCTTGTGCATTAAGTATGTGAATTCAACGTCTCTTATTGCTTATTTAACATTTTATTTTGCAGTTTGCCAACAAGAAAAAATATCGAGCCAATTACGGCAAATATTATGAACGGTATTTTCACAAATTAATGATAAATAAACATCGTTATGATGTAATATTAAAATTGGCTGTAATCATGAAAATAAAATGATATTATTTATATAATATCGAATGCGCAATTTGTATTCACGTCCTATTTTGAGTTCTATTTTTAGTAAGCAAGTCTCTTTGTAAACATATATTTATTTTGAAAACTATTGCATAATATATGGAGTAATAGGATGTATGTTTCTGCCTATCGAAAGTAAACAGTAATGTATGTATACTTCTCAAGAGATTGATATGTAGCTACATAGTATGAGAAATTCACACACACACACTTCAACCAATATGAACTGAAACAGTGTTATACCATTTATCATTGTCAGCACTAGCAGGAGAACTGAGCCAAGTAAATACAAACATAGATACAAAAGAGACAAGTATACCTACTGGTACCTATAACCCCACTTCTATACACATACGCACATTCCCGAAGTGGTTCGTGGAAAAGTTTAAACATTCAACATGGAAGTTTGCAGAAGACGTGTTTCCCGTAGGTTGGTTGTCGAGTCTCCCTGCAGCACTAACTGTTATATTCATCTCTGTTGCTCTCTTTAATTGGTTACATCATTCGTATTCACTCACTCTTCAAATTGAACTAAACTCCGAGGCCTGCTCCTTAATCAGCCTCCGGATTCGCGACACACAGCAACCACAATAACGTATTTGTGTACGAGAGAAACAATGGAGAATGCGAACGTAAAGCCTGTTTCACACCGCCTAATTGTGGAGACACATTAGCACATATTAGTTTGCCCGAATTCCTCGCTGTTTTGCCAGTTGCGGTTCCTGACTCTCTGTCCGTAATTTTCTGCCTACCGTTCAGATCTAAATGGTGCTGCTGGTAAATCTATGCAAATAAAATATAGATATACTTGTATGTTCAAGTACTGGGGTTTGTACATTTCAGCAGGTAAGCGGATTATTAATATGGAGAAGATATGTGCAATAAATATACATTATTTATTTGTCTTCTAATAACTTACACAATAAATCTCTTTGGTAGATATGGTATATTGTTATTTATTTCCTTTTAATATAGTTTAACATAAATTTGAAATCCGTAATACATTTTATACACCCTAAACCGAATTTTGTAAATAAAGATTGTTTGAAATTCACGACGAATTTAATACATAACATTGATATCATTCAATTACATTTATGCAGCACTTAAAAATAAACTGATGAAAAGAATATCTGTGAGCGATATAAAAGAACTTCCAAGACTAGTATTTCATTTTTCAAGAACTGAAAAGAATCGTGGATTAAAAAGTAGGAATATTTTTATTATTCAGATTGTGTTAATCAATTTATTTAATGTAACAGACTATTAACGATAGGCTTTAAATGAAATGAAGGATGGGAAGATGCGAGATATATAAGTTTCATTCTGTAGAATTAAGTTTAAAGAACTGATAGCTTTTAGTGATCAAGTTCACGAAGATTTCAAATTGTAAGACGTATATCCGCTTTAGATAAGCTTACATAGACTGTGTTGCTATCGCAACACTGTTATTGCATTAACTAGAGACATATCAGATGAAAATTTACTTAAAACTATTTGTCTGTTTCATTTATTTTATCATAGTTTTGTTACATTTACATTGATTGTCAGTTTTAAGTTTTCTTTGTTTGTATACCGATTATTAGCTAGAAGATATATCTACCTGTAGTTAAAGTGTTGTAGAGCAATAGTAATAGCGTAGAATAATACTGTTTGTTGACGTACACATACATTCAATTGTGGCTTTGTGTTGATCTTTTAACATTGTTGTTGCTCAGACAGCTTTGGTGTTGGTTATCCATTTAGAATCGTTCACTCCTTGAATGTGTATTGCCAACCTTTCGATTTGTTTGTTACAAAAGAAATGGAAGAATTCCCGGGCTGTGGGTGGTAAACCTGCCGCTGGAAGGATGAGGTGGGTGTACGATACGCCTGATCAAACCTGAATTGACGTACGAACACTTGACAAATTCTTGCCGTTTGACTGACATTCAGTGCAAAACACGCCGACGGTTTAAAAGACGTTTTCTTTTCTGCCGAACGAGTTCTATTGACGCTGACGTGAATGAGTTTAGTCGAAAAGTGTTTCACGGAGATTTAGATGTTGACGAGTTCCAATAGTTTCTGCACTGGCAATAACATCTATGCATTGCAAATAATATACGGTGGTTTTAAAATATGAGTTTTTATGATCTACTGTGAGGTATATTGAAAACAATCACATATTTAATTAAAAGTTATTCAATAAATTTTCTATGCTATAGATTATATATATATATATATATATATATATATATATATATATATATATATATATATATATATATATATATATATCACAACAAATCTTTTTTAATTTAAATTTTAAATTGAAAACGGAGTTACATTACTACATATTTGCAGTACTAGATAAATCATATTTCAGTAGCTGCATGTAAAAATATATTTATGTATAAATAAAAACATAAAATTCAGCAACAAGCTGTAAAATTTTTATTTGCTCCATTTCTTCATCAGATTGGTAATATTTGCTACTAACTGGGGCATATAGCGTAAGTCACGTAACTACTATAAATCTTCTTCTTTTGATGTTGATGTCTTTGATTTCATCGTCTTCCGCGAAAATTGCGATTTATTTTATTTGAGAAATATTTCTTTCTCCTGCCGTTTCGCATTTACGGTTGGTGCAATTTTCCACTTAGATAACTGCGATCACAGTAACTCGCCCCACACTCTACGCTTACCATTTATCTACCTGTACACACTGTCACGTGGTAATGCTGCGGCGGGTGTAGGGCGGTGTAGTGAATATGTTTCACTGGTTCGCACCCTTTAACTAATACGCGAATGTAAAACGTTTGAATCCATTTGAAGGCTGGCGAGGTGTGATAGGTGAACTTGTAGTGATGTGATGTATTCGCCTTTGTAAATATGTACGTGCGTTTCTGAACTGAAAATGGTACGCATTCATTGCGCAAAATGTTGACGATTATACAGATTGACAGTTATACTTTGCTTAATTTATAAATGTATTTATATGAATGTTACGGAAATGAGAATTACAGTGATTTTTATTTACAAGTATGTTGCTACCTATTTATGTTATGATATATTTTAGGGAACAATAATAGCAAAACATAGTTATACTTCTACATAATATGTGAAATATTTGGTTTCGTAATTTGTTGTTTTTCAGCCCTACATGTAATTTAATTTGCTTTTCTTTGGCGTTTCTGCTTATTGTGCGAAATTCTTTGACAAGCGTAATTATAATCATATCTGAAATCAGCAATTTAAATTTCATGAGTAATCATTGTGAATTTACATAAAACGAAGACGAAGAAGAAGAAACCATAAGAAAAGGGTACGGAACTCTTTACTCTGTTTTTTAAATGTAAATAAATATCTTTTATGTTGCACGGCAGCATAAATATGATACTGGAATATAGCTAGAAAATGAGACGATGCTCAGATACGACAGATCTAAATTACGACACATTGCACGGCGATACCATGATCCAGGCTTGCCTTGCTTTGCAACTGGCCCAATAAATATTCCTGCTACGGCAAACTACGCTGCAGGGAATGTTTCGAATAAATAATGAAGCGTAAATTTGTTGTTTACGAATATACTATGGATGAATGTATGTTGTGTATTGTTGTAAAAATAGTAGATGTTATCTACTGGAAATGAATACATCACGAGAAAATTGAAGAGTAATACAGTGGTTGATATCCAGTTCAAAATACTTCAACCAATTTTATCATATGTCTAGGCATATTTTACCGTACTAGATAGATATATCATGAAACATATTATTGGTTTGTTTCCTTTATTTGCCGTGGAAATATTGAAAAATACTCCAAATATTATGCTCACGCAGTTCAAGGAAACGAAAGCATCGTTTTAGAATGTTTATTAAATTCCTGTAGTTGAATTTCACGCATTGAAAATATGAAAGTGCATTAAAGAGCAAATATTAAACGTCTAAATACTACTTACTTTTCATTTATTTTTAATTTTAAGATACTGATATAAATAAATATTAATCAAGCAACATTTATAACATGTAAATATTTTCATGGAACTAAATGGTATGAAATTCTGATAGATATGGTATGTATGGTTTCATTTCATTTTTAATCCTTCAGGATTCTTTCATATTCGGTTTTACAATTATAATTGAAATTTAATCACGAAAGGCAAATATCCAACGCGGTTGATTCGAATTTGTGTTATTGAACTGGTAGCCACGTATCCATTTATTTAAAGGTAGTCTCAGTTTTTTTCAGTAAGTAATTTACTCAAAATTATTATTATAAATAATCAGAATGCTATTGAGTTCTGTTATAGGGCTCTAGTCCTCTTCACCACAATAGTCGAACCATATTCAATGACAATTTATATATTTTTATAATTGAGTAAATGTCATGTGACTAGGGTTGCCATTTCAAATAATCATTTCAGTAATTTTAATGTTTTAAAGATGCGATCTTACACTTAGTTAACTAGCAGTGTATTTTTAGGAAACATATAATATGGTCGCCAGAATGTTGTTGTCACTGATACCGACTGTACCAGTGAGAGTAAATCTTCCATAAGATTAACGTAAGATTTACTTTTCGACGTAAAATGGAAACGTGACTTGCCATTGTTAGTTCTAACACGAATCACGGTAACGTGTTTAGTTGGTACGTGTGATTATTTTTCATTCCGTAGAAAAAAATCCCCCTATTTCACTGTATTACGGTAATTAGCGTGGGCAAATCATTAAAAATTAAATTCATCCGTATGGTTGCATTATGCATTGAGTAGGTGGATTGTGTTTTGTTCGTTTTTTATGCTGGGCTATTATAATCGCACTGATTGCGAGGTACGTGTTTATAATTGGAAGTTCAAATATTTAATTATTTTTATATGTTATCGATCAAAATATCAAATTTTATTTTACGTACGTCATCAGATAATATTGATATTATACACGTCTGTGTTTGACAGTGCTTAATAACATGAAAACTCCAATTATAAAGCCACTTCGTATTTATATTTAGTTCTGATTCAAATTTCATTCTCAATATAGTTTAATTGTTGTTGAATATCATTTAACGTCAACATTAATAAGTATTATCAGTTGATCAAAGCGAGGCTAAAATTTTTTCGTTGGAATATAAATCGTTGATTTATCACTTGTAAGTATTGTAAGTACAGAAGAAATAAATATTTGCATCTATGATATAAATTTATTTGGGAAAAGAAGTGTAGGAAGTTTTGCTTTCTATATATACTTTTCTGAACCCATTTTCCAAGTTTTTCTTGTCTTCTTTTTTTTCGTGCTATTTGCAACACTGAATATATTTGTGCATATAACCGTAAAAAAAATCTGACGGCCAGAAAAAAATTGACATTTATTGATTTGTTACGCTTTCCTATCGTATTTGCATACTCTCGTATCATAAAATGTTTTTGACATGATGTAATAAATCTAACCACTCCATGTCATGTCATAAATATAAATTGATGTGAATTAGTATTAATGTTTTATTCTGTCTTTTTTTTATAGTGTTATATTTTTTGTTAAATGTGTGTTTAAAAGTATAAAATCAGTGTCAAGAAGATTCAGTTTCCAACCTGGACTTAATCGAGACGGAGATAAAACGCAATTTGTCCCTTGAAAATAAATGTCATCAGTTATAATATTCCTTGTTGTTGTGAAACATTAGTTCCTCATTAATGCATCTCGTTGGCCACCTTTGATGTTTACTTCACGTGGCAAATGTCAAAGGAGGAACTTTTGGGCCATTTGGTTGGTGCAGAAATGAGGGTGCATAACATTGCTGTTGGTCGTATGCGTATGAAAACTACACGTGCTCACCGACAACAGATAATCCAAGTTTCAAAGCAGAACATCATGATAACATTGTACATATTATCTGCCATACATATGAATACATACATGTACTTTTGTAGATGTGTGTGTGTTTAATGTATGGTTATGTGCACGTATTTGTGTGTGAGTCTGTATTGCATGATGTACTCTGCAGCCAACATTGATTAACGCGGGTCCAGAATCGGTGTTTCCACATGACCGCTTGTGCCAGTTCCCGGGGTTCTGGTCCAAACATTGGGATGCTAATCCTCACTTTCACATTCACACACGCATTATATATATATATATATATATATATATATATATATATATATATATACTACACACATACGTACTTATTCAGAATAAGTTTACGAATTTCTCTTCATCAATTTTACCTACTGTTTCAGATAAAAAGTTATTTTATTTCTAGCAGTGTTCAATGAAGTGCGTTATAGTTACATGTTTTTAGCTGTACGGTACGTTTCTTTTGCCTATTCAGTCAGAACTCACACTATTTGTTGATTTGTTTCTGTTTTACTTTTGTGTACGACAAGTTACCTACGTTGTGTGCACATTTATTTTCTGTGTAGTCCGCCGTTGAAAGATCGTTTGAAAATGGCGCGCGCGCGTGAAAGATACACTGTATGTTGGCACGTTGGCAGGCTTTTAAGGTAATAGGAATGCGAATACGAGGCAAGCTATAAAAATGTCAGAGCGTCCATTACCAAAGTTGGAAAATAAATATCATCGCCTCGGCGATATTCTACGCATGTTTGCTTCAAAATGTGAATTCTATGGCTAATAATTGCGTCTCTTTTTCTCTGCTGAGCTTTTTAGTCCGGTATTTCCATTAAGTAATATTGATTTAGTGAATAGAAAAGTGGTTTTTCTTGTTCATATATTGTATAATGGTTGTTATATTTAACGTACTGTGTGATATTCATTTTAACTCGGACAGATTAAAATAGAGAGTATAGAGCCAAATGATACCCTTTAATTTGTTGCTCGAACTTATAGAACAAAGTTATATTTATTATTTTAATTATCTATCAGTATTAATCCACAATTTCTTTGTTTCCTATCTTGTAGCTTTATAGTCGATAATTATTTTATCATTTTACCAGAATGAGGTAACAGATGGTCTTTGAAACGAATTCACGCACATAAAAAGTAACGCAGAATGGAAAATAATGTAATTACTTTTCACTTAATTCTGATTTTTTCATTGTGGTGCGGACGTTTTGGTCGGGGAAACAAGCGAAACTGATAATGGAACAATAGCGAGGGTTAATATACAAAAGATATATACATACGTATGTAGATAACTTTGTATCCATTTTGTGTTCCACGGGGGATTTTGTACAAAATTCGGTTTTAATTTTACTGCGTTCCGGTGATACCTATTGTTATACATTTCTGTCCATCATTGCAGTTACGTGGGTAATTAAGTCAAATCATTCAAACATGTAAATGAAGTTTCATTGGTAGCGATGCTAATTGCATTTTGGTAATATATTATGCTAATAGGGAGAATAGAATTAAAGTGGATCTGTAATATGCTAATATGTAATTTTTAAATATTACTCAAGGTTTTTTCGAAACAGAAATTTTTGGAAAACATTTTTTAGATGACTTTTCTGCTAAATTTGATCTTGATATCACACGGGGTTTTTCCGATAAATGGTAATCCTTTGTGATCCGATCGTTCAATATGTTATATGGACATATTTTTAAAGGGAATGTACACGAATCAGCTCACGGGTTGATGACCACAAACCCTTCCTGGGAGGTCAGTCGAGCGTTCAGAAGATTAGGTGACCCGTGCACGAATCTTAAACACGGACCCCTAGTGACCTTAGCTTTAGTTTTTTATGAAACTGTATGTGTGTTCCCTTTTGTTCTCTACGTCGTCGGATTAGTGGCTCTTGCGACCGCGGTTTCCGGTCTCCCATTATGCGGGTCATGTAAATGGATTACGTGGTTTTTTGTGTAAGCTACATTTGTGGTTTTCATATTATTTTTTCCTCCGTTTTCGTCCTCTTTGCTTTACTTATAAGTGCCCTTGGATACAGTTCGTTAATCTCTTCGGTTTTTGTCTTTCACATCGCTAGAATGCGTGAATGCAAATACCAGAATAGCCGAGACATCATGAGATGCTAGAATCGAGAATCTGTATTATAAAGAATAGAATAATTCAAAAGGTTTCAGTTCACATTGAATGAACGTAAATTGTAAAACATACGCCCAGTTCTATACGTTCTATGAAAAATGAAATATTCTGCTATTTGTGTTTATGTTGTGTTTTCTTTATTTATGTTCGTTTCCAATTCTGAATCCAATCTTTGGTTTGGAGTTTCATTGTTTGATTTTTCCACGCAGTTGTTTACCGCTGTACGTCTCTTGCAGGCATGTGTTTAACATTGACATTTCTATCAAGAAGTTTTAGTGACGTTTCTTATAATTCCTTCTTGCTCGTTCGCTTTTCCTCATTACTCCGCCTTGCAGCTTGTCTTATTCCATCTCCTTATCGTCGAGGCTGTTTGTCTCTGTCTCAGATGTGCTCGCATTGTGATTCGTAATCGGAGACGTTTCTGTTCATCAGTAGTCAGTGTTATTGATTCTTTTGTCAGTTACATCTGTGGTGAGCTCTTCATGTTTTTATCGTTGCGACCTTGGGTTTCATAACTCGAAGAAGAAGTTATATTTTTCCCTTATTCAAACGCTAGCTTCTTGTTTCATTATAAGTAATAGTGAGATTTGTCTTCTGTATTTACCTTTAATGATATTACAAATGAGGAAAATCTATACTGGTTACCCTCATTTATTTCTGAAGCTTCCACTAATTGATACATTGGTTTTTTAACATAGAAGACTATAATATTCATTCGATAAATCACGATGTACAACTTCGTTATGAATGATTTTATGATCAAAAGATACTGAGTACTAGCTGTTATATAACTGATGACAAAGGATGCTTTGTTTCATGATATACACGTTGCAGATATTTCGTATTTATATAGAGGATACATACAGAATGATGCGTACAATCCAAATCAATATGGCTGGTAGACGAAAATGAGGAAAGCTTATGAACTGAAAAGAAAATATAGTTACCATTGTGGTTTATAAAATAATGAGGAATGATGGAATACATTAGTAATCTTAATTACATATTTGTAAGTTGACCACTATAAAAACATGTGATATATGGAAGACCATTAAGCGTTGTGATATAAATCTGTTTGTCAAGGTTTATTTTGAAATATGAGAACCGCCAACTTCCGTTTCAGACTTTTTTTTTACAAATCCTTTTATTCCATAAAACTGTCCCGCATAAATTAAGTCCGGTTTCCACAAAGTTTGTTTACATGACGACAAACTCGCATAGTATTGTTTTGAAATGTACGATTTCCTCTTCAAAAAATCTGGTGTGGTCACCACACTACTTTCTTATACTCAATTTAAATTGGCACATTTCTGTAAATATTTTGTCTTTGTTTTGTTTCCATAGCATATACGATATTTTAAATACATGCCAATATATAAATACATTTTACTCAAAATTAGATAAAGATAGAACAAAAATGCATAGAACATTTTTTCTTAAGCTTATTGTTTCCTATAACTTTTATTTCAAAACTTTTTCCATATCCCTCTTAGTTTCTCCAATAATTCGCAATGTTTTATTTTGCTGTTCAGTAAATTTCCTCTTCCGGTTGTGCGATTATGCTACAAATCTAATCAGCTGTCCTGTCTTTGCTCGTTTTGAAGATAATGAACATACAGACATACATCCACACACACAGACGTCATTGCGAAAATAGTCAAAACGTATTCAGGGGACCTCAAAACATGTATTTCCATCAAAATCTCGCAATCGAAATTTTTCATGATTCCTATACTTCCTTTATACTATGTATAAGAAAGTACAAAGGGTGTTACATAAATTGTTATTAATAGTAATAACTTATTTTATTAGGAATCATTCAATTAAAACGATTTTATTTATCATATAATTAATATAATTTGTTGATTTATAAAAACATTTAATTGGAATTTTCAGTACCGTCTGAAAACAAAGTGAAAAAGAGATACATATTTTCCAAATTTATTAAAGCCAAAGCATGAAATTCCACTCAAAATTTATTTTGCTTAATATAATAATGACTTGGCTGCATGAAAATTTAATTAATTTACAATGAAAGTTCATTTTAATTACTAATGCCTTGTGAATAATTAAAAAAAAATATTTACGACAAAAATGTCAACAGTTTTAATGTCTTGTATGATATTAATTTTCTTATGTGAATAATATTTTATACGCTTTTTTCATTTTATCTATTTCGTAAGTATTGAAATGTTTATTCATAAAAACTTACTATATATAGTTTGTCTGTGATAATAATATTCTATGCAGAAATGGTCGTAGTATCAATATTATGTTCTCGTTAAGTCCTAGATCTAATATTTGAGTAGCTCTAGTTCTAAAGCTCTAGACTGTACTCGAATGATAATATTCGCAGAGTAAACTTTACAATGTTATTCATTTTCCGACATTTTCCTCTTTAATTCGTCGGTCCAGAGAGAGCCACTAACGCTACGGTATCTATATTAATTTCCGTATATTTATATACTCTGCACTGTGCACATGTATTCAGTAGAGACTTGCTGTATATAATTCATAACTATGACACAGCATCCATTTTAGTATCACTAAATTTCTATTTTACACCAGCTGAATATTGATGGCTCGCTACTAGCAAAGATGACTATTCCCTTTATAAGATGTTCTAATTTTCTTTTGACACTTATGTCATCCATTAGCGTATTAAGTTATTGCGTTTAATCTTTTGTACATACTGTAACTAATTTATGATGCCAGTACAATTTCAAAGAGTCATTAATAAAAGGTGCGTGCTTACATCTAAGGTCGTTAATAACTGACACTCTGCACCAGGCTACACTAACGTCATTCAGTTTGAGGTTAGAATCTGAAGCGAACTCATTGCCTAGACTGGTGTACAGCTGGTCTCTTGCGGAAATTTTCCGCGAATCCTAGAAGCTTGATGTTGCCACTGTGGAAAAGGTATTTCTTGTTATGATCAAATGGAAGCCGCCTCGGCGACAATTTCTTGTGAACATCACTCACTGTGCGGCTGGAGCTAAAAGGTCAAGTATGGCACCGTTAAATCTTGCGCATGTGTTACAAATTCTGTTCGGAGAAAATGATGTGAAAAATGCAGATAAAAAAGTAAATTACAGAAGTGTTTTTTCTATAATCATATTATAACACGTGGTGGTTAGCGGTTATAATTAGACATATAGCTTCACATTTATGAATAAATTTAATCGATTGATTTGAATGTGAAAATTTTAACATCCTTGTAATGTTATGTTTATGTGGGATACCACAAATTCCCCCCACAAATTTCTTTGCCATAGGAAATGGGTCATAATTTATGTGCATGTATTTATACCAGTGATGAATATTTTTCACCATTTATTTTTTTCTGGCTCCAAATAAAATGAGGCTTGCGTGATGTAGATAAATTTTTCAATATTTATTTATTGTTTTATTGTAAATGTATAAGAATTGTACAAAAACATTTGATAAAACATTTTCCTTAAGTCTAATTCATGTGTAAATATATTTTATAAAAGTAGATTTTAGAAAATATTCCGTTTATCTATAACGGGTATTTGTGTTACCATTTCTCATTTGTAATGTTTTATAACTCATCGCTGTTCCATCAATATTACTGCGAATGTGTTTCATTTCTGGAATTGAAAAATGAAAACATCTAAAGGAACATTTATCTGTCTTTGATTAAAATTTTATTCAAAGAGTGAACGAAAGAGATGACTGGAAACTGAACACAATAAATAATCAATTTCACCCTGACGAATAAACTGATGCGCACAATATACGAATAATGGTAGATAAAATACTTAGGAGAAAATAGATGGTAATACCAATTACTGTGAAACTGTTGATGAAAGAAACTTGATAAGCAACATTTGTTAATTCTGTATTTGCTATGAATGATGTTTGTTTCATAAAACGTGTTAATTGTCCTTAAAATATGAGTTATTAAGGGCAGTTATTTTCATAAACCAGTTTTTGTGTTTCAAACTTGCTACATAAATATTATGATTTACGAAATGAAGGGTTTTCGAAAGTTCGTCTTGTAACTTTTAAGGCTCTGAAAGTGTACCGTTCTGCAGGAAAAGTTTAAAATAGTCTCTAATGAAAATATATTGACTTGGACTTTCACAACCTGCAGAAAACAGTGAAAATGAAAACTCTATTTTCCGTTTCAAACATTATTATTTGTTAATTCTAATCAATTTATACGTTTAGTTCATAGTAACAAAATGTCATTTGATATTGAAATTACTTTTAGCTTTAGTTAAAATTCAGCTGAAACGAAAGATTGCCTTTGTCTTAATTTTTAATTAAACTACAGTTTATTATAGAATGTGCTGATTGATTTGATAAAAGGAGTTTCTCAGCTGAACTTCAATTTCAAACTGATTGCCGGACTTCTCAAGTATATCTCAAGTGTTGAACAAATACTAAAGGGCCTCCTGACAGGAACCTCCCGACAGTTGATTGGATGGAACTGGTAACCTTTAAAGTTTTGTTTCAACAGTAAACATTCAGGTCGTTCATTGTTAACGTACAAATTTACATTTCGGCGGAGAAGAATATACACTTTTGTATAATATTTATCCCAAGAGTTTAATAATAATTTAAAAAATTCTCTATATTGAAGATATAAGTTTTTGTTCGAAAATCTTTGTTAATATAATATGCAACCAAAAGTAATCTATTTTTGGTATGAAACTGTATCAGATGTAAAATGAATTAGTACTCTTTTATTCTGTTCAAACGAATAGAAACGTGAAATGAAAGAGTTTATTTGATACGGGTACCGGTAATATGTTTCAAATAGAACACGGAGCACACAACTTTTATGTCCATTGTTCTGTTAATTTTTTCATCCGTATTGTACGTAGCCAAAAAAATCTCTTTGAATAATTCCCACAATGACTTTATATATCGCTGATTTTACAGTACCTGCATACAGATAAAAATGACGGACGAAGTTAACGATTCAATGAGAATGTACTGCACGTACAGCCGTACCACATACTTTTTAAGCTTCCGTCTGCATTTCGGTCCACGTTCGTACAGTTCTAGATTTACGGGACATTAAATTCAATTACGTATTGAAATACGTTTGTTAGAGAACTGGTACTGCTGATTCTAGATTCGACAGGGCCATTTTGTATGCAAGTTGTGTAGTTTTCATATTTTAGAGGCAATTCGGATATAATTCTCTGATAGCAAGGGCTTGCTAATCAAGATATACTGGTTATATTGTAATGAATTTATGGATCCATATTTCTAAAATTAATCTTGATATAAACAATAGGTAACTAGATCTAATTTATGATGAGGATGATAAGGGTAGCTGACATGAAGTACGCACAACATTATATTGAACATACAAAATACTGTTAAAGTCCCGTTCATCGATTAATTTAGATTTCTCCTTTTTTTTGTATGATTGTAATTTTAACCCTCTCTAAATTCCTTGTTTATTACTTCCTTCCTTTTTCGCATGTTTCGATGTAAGTATTGACCCCCCCCCCAAATAAAGTAAACGAATAATTATATTGCGTCAATCTTTGAACCATGTGTTATTCCGAGAATCGGTACTTTTAACAGCACATTTTGCCTGAATTTTCATTGATGAAGTTAGGTTATTTGGGAAGATATTTGTCCAGTCGAATTAAGATCCTACTAGTCAATAGGAATAAGCGTTATATTTCTAACCAATTAGAAATAAGTTAACTCAACGTGAAAAGTATAAAAGGTATAACTTTTAGTCACAACAGTCAGAATTTGTCGGTTAAAGTAAAATATATTTAAGTTGGGTAAAGATCTTTTGTTGTTTTAATTACCCAAACCATTGGATCCCAATATAAAATTGGTGTCAGAAGTGAGGTTTCAATAATACTTGTAAAACCGGGGGAGTTTTATTTGAATAATATGGAAATCATGATGAGATATTCACAACATCAATGTTTAGCTTTGTGTATCCTGAAATCAACAAATAATAACCCGTTTCAGTGGACAGGTTCGTTTTCTATGTTATTATAAGAGCACTCTAAAAGTTCACGATAGAATAGAATTCCAAACTTTCAAGCATGCTTTTATACGGAAGACCGCACTGATAAATTTGGATTATTGCAACCGTACGTTCTTGTTCGATCGTCGGTCGCATTGGATTCTAGGTTACCGTATATCTTTCACTGGTTGAATGGATTTATATACAGACGCTGGTTGGATGATGTGAAAAAATTTTGATCGATAACATCGCTTCACGCTGCATATAATATCCTCTTATATATTTGCGCCTCTTTGCTTCAGAATAGCGGCAACATCCACTTGTGTTATATTGTATGGTGTTACAACATGAAAAATACGTGTGTATCTGCAGTTCATCTTCCTCGGCTCGTTCAATGTTTCAGTTCTTTCTTTCATCGACATCTGTTGCAACTGACATCATCATTCTGCAGGAGATCAAATAAGAACAAGAAAAACAGTGATGACATCCATGGAATATGTCATTGGAGATAAAGGACAAAAACGACAGCTACAAACTAACAACGAAGTTTGACAAATAAAGCAATATACAGCAATGACCGATGACCGTGAATTTGGCCTACAAAACTTTACACATTCTGAATGATTTGTCAGTTCGTTGTCTCCAGTATCTAATGTATTATATTGTTAGTGAAAGTGATCATAAATATATCATTATATACTTGACCAACAGATGAAAAGTTATGTAAATTAAATCTGCATATGCAAAATGTTTTATTTCAAATTGATTAATGACTGTTTATTTCTCAAATAAATCGTGAAAGAAAAAGAGTAGAGATTCTTTTATTCTTGTTTGTGAAAAGTGTGTGTTATAATTCGATTTCGCTTTCTGTACATTCCTCACATTTTTTTGCAGTAGTAAAACCGTGTTTGCCCACGCGACGAATGGAAACCAATCAATTTTCGTTGTCACAAAGAAAAGAGGCATCGAATCGGAGGAGGTAGAGAATCGTTCGAATTTCACAAAAAAAAAACTCGTTTACAACATGGTTTCATGCTTGTCGTCTGGGTCTCGTGTATATCTGTTCGGCATAAAGTAACAGAATCTATCCTACGGAGATGATCTCTGTTGACAATATTGGTTCCACATGTCCGATTGCCTCATATATCACGTCGTATTTAATTCATATTGAAAATGTTTTATCAACTCATTTATCTATACTCGTATATGAGTAAAAGAGAACATATAGTCATACTGTGTTGTTCCCGATGACAAATACCTGTGCCAAACTGGAATGTATATATATATATATATATATATATATATATATATATATATATATATATATATATATTGATACAAATACGTACACGAACTTGATTCAATTTCATTTGATTGTGTATATTGATTAGTGTTATGTAAATGCTGTATAATATGATTTGTACGCATTTGATTAAATTACTGTTTCCAATTACTGCTGATCCAACAGTTCTATTAGCTTACTTAAACAGAACCATCTACTTTGTTTTGATCAAGGTCTTTATTTATTGGCACAATTCTGCGTAGGAAGCCATGATATTTTCCTATTTTCTATGAAACGATTATTTACTTGTTCCCCGTCAAATTAAACAGGCAAGTCAAAAATAACAGGATCAATAGGGTGTAGTGAACACAATTACTTTAGTTGTGTCGGGAAATTGGCCAGGAGCTGCGGTTTGATTGCGCCCCTAGGAGCGCACATAATTACTATACTGATTGGCCTCTGTGTTCGGTTGACCGATCACAATCACTTTGATATTATGGAGGTTGCACTCCGTCGCACCGGCTTACCATGGCCTACTGGCTTGTAAACTCATTTAACCTGCAACAATGAACGTGTACACGCAAAAATCAGCCAAATGAAAAATCACATTAAATAAGACGATTAGTTACAAAGATTGACAAACATAACGCAATAACAAAACCTAAGATATACAATGTATGCCGCAGAATGACGGACTGTTTTACATCACGTTAATACCACGTTTTATAAACATTTGTGTCAGTTTACGAAATAAACTTAGCAAACGAGTTCGATAATTGTCAGTGAGCAAATAGGTCGCCCAATTTAATAGCAACTCAAACAACCTGGAAAACTTTTACTGGTGCGAGATAAAATGCAATTAATTCTACTGCGTAGAGTAGTCCTCATAATTGCGGCGATTCCTATTAAAAGTTTCAGAATATACGGATCTATATATGTTGGTACACGTGCATTTACAAACTACTTTTCGCTTTATCCAGACGTAGACGAAATCCATCATACATCAGTATGTACAAAATGTTGTAAAGCACAAAATGTTTCCGACTAAAGTCAGTTGAACAATGAATTGTGGGTAATAATATATTCAAAACTGGCCACTTCACTTTAAAAAAGGTTTTTTTGGGGAAATAATCCGATAGTATTTCTCCCCCTGTGCCTGATGGGTAATGTTATTTTTATAGAGATAAACGAAGCTGACACAAGCGTTCGGAATTGATTAGCATACGTTTGTTTGTGCACTTCTATATACTGACAGCATTGCTAACCGTCCACTCGTATCCATGTGCAACGGACAAATAATTGTGTAGACATTTGCGTATATGCAAAATTTAATTATCACCGACAAACATCTATATGAATTTATGGCGCAGTTCAAATCGATAATACACACATTTATATTCATTGATATTTATACTTGATTTTCATTTAAATATTGAAACCATGGTTCACGAAATGAATGCAACTTTCAGGTAACAAGATTATATTTGTAGATATTTAACAGTAACATTTTATTTTATTTCACAAATAGAATCCAATTGGACCTAATGTATCTACGTATATAACGAAATGTTTTGCGAAAAGCCCATTCGAATAAATTTGAAATGTCTTTTAAATCTCTTTCGTACGTAATTACGAAATGAAATGTCCCTCAAATCATGATGTATTTATCGAAGTTGGCCTAGCATCGTATACGACGATGTATACTCTGCCAGAAAGTAGGCTTACTTCACTTTGAAAGCTTTGATGAAAGCTGACTGTATTGAAACGTAACTATAAATAGAGAAAGTGATTTCTGTTCAGTTCTGTAAACAAACTTTGTAATCTTCAATGCAATTCAAGATAGTTAATTAAAATTACAGTGTATCATATTTATGCGTCGCCGACGGTGAATAGAGGAAGCCATTTGATTCCTTTTTGTTATAAGATTTCGTCCACTGATAACGTAACGTGTCAATTAACGAGGAAACAAAAGCGTTGGGTTTCATTAATGTTAGTCGATTTAATTGGACCGGCGTTCATATTTTATTGGTTATTAAACCAAACATTGGTTGGGGTTAGTTGATAATTTTCTACAAAAATAATTGATTTTAATCATGATTGTTCTTCGTTTGACATATACAATATAATGGCAAGATCAGTAGCAATGTATAATAGTTATTTATGTACCAAGGGTGTTATGATGATGATTATGCAAGGAGGGTGACGATGTTTCAGCCCGAAGGAAAGATGCCGCCCGATGGGCATAATCATCTAGTAACATACGTAGTGCATACAAGACTTTATATTTCATTTTCCTATTATTGTTATCAAAAATAAATTGCCCGTGACAGTTCAAAATAATTACGACATATGCGTTGCCAAGTACTTTGATTTTTTTTTTTACCCATTCAATTGGTTTATTCTTGAAAATCGTGTCGACTGTATTACGTGTTTTTGATGATATGTCAGAAAATATTTTAACCACAGCGAAGAAAGCTACTAATGATTTATTACCCACGAAATCGAAGGCAATTTATGAAAAAGTTTTCAAAATATTTATTGACTGGAAGTTGGAAAATAAAGTTAATGATTAGCGGGCGTAAAAGTCATTATGCCCCAGGGCAGGAGTCGGCAACCTTTTGTAGATGGCGGGCCAAATTAAACAATATTTTCAGGCGGACTGAAATAGGTTATATATTCAGCTGTGTTTTCCTTTTCTTAGCTAATACCCATTCGGCTGAATGTTTTTTTTAAGTAATATTCTTTTGGCTGAGGTTTTTTTTTTGCTAATATCCATTTTTTTTTTTCTAGCTCAAATTTGTATTTATTTTTATCACTCTACGTATTTCGATTATTACTTCGTGGGCCGCACAGTGGTTCCAAATCCCAAAAAGCTGGGCAAAAGTAGAAGGAATAGTCCAATCTTTACGAAATCAAAGCATGTGACGAGCCGCATGTGGCCCGCAAGATGCCGACTCCTGCCCTAGAGCATAGCGAGCTTGTTTACGTATTTCGTATCCAAGATGAATCTAAAATGTTATTTTGTATCTATTACATCATACTTTACTTAAGTTCCACAGACACTTTTAAGGTTTGCTTAAAAAGTGAGATTACAAAGAACAAACATACATTTTATGACGATAAATAATCAACATCACAATGTATCTTTTCGTTGTGAGTAGACAAGAGTTGCATGTAAGAAATGCAATGAATATTTCATCAAAAACAAGCACAAAAATAGTATGAATATTTGAAACCTTACCTTGTATCCTGCCCAGAAGGATTTTATGTACCACAACAAAAGGATTTTGTTTTTTTCTGAAATAATAAATTATACTTTTTTGTATCCTATTATGAATTAAATACTGTTATTCGGCTTTTATATTTTGTACAAAAAATGTTACAAATAAAAATTAAAGCTAATTAAAGCCGTAAATAATTCCACAGTAATATATTTATAGCACTTTCCTTGTATAAATATTAGGAAATTCGCACAGCAAAGAGATTAAATTAAAATATGTAATGTATTTTGAGACTTATATTATATTATGTTATATTTCTTACAGGAATTGTAAAAATATGATGAATTATAACATAATTTGAATTATATTTGCGTGAATACTAATGATGAAACTGACAGTTGTGTTATTTTTCAACAACCAGTATTGCGTTTTATAACACGCAAACACGTAATCTACGTGGGGGGGCAGTTATTTTTTTTTCCTGTATAACGATGTACAGTGCAAAACAGTAACAAGTAAAAATTTTCAGATAGGCGTTTGTTTCGTTGCTGCATGTTAAATTGAATTACGCTGTATTTTAATGTTCAATGTTGATTTCCCCACGGATCATGTATTTTAATTGGAAAGAAACCTGGAGAAGTTTGAAATTGACCATTTTGTAGCATGACAAATAGGTTACAATAATAAATAAATGTTGCCTGCCTTGGCGGATAGTTTTTCATTGATATTGAATAATATTCGAACAAAATTTCGTTCGATTAATTACTAGTCGTGTGTTTGTAGTTATTTGAGGAAATATCCAAACGTTAAACGTGCACTGACATTGTTAAGGTTATGTCTTAAGGTGATTAAAACTTTTCAGCTGTAATCGTAAAGAAATGATTAAGAATGCAGTGGAGCAGTAGAGATATGTGAAGTTTGAAACAACTGAAACATGACCGTAAAGTACGTGACATTGGAACACATGGTACCGCGAAGTTACTCGTTCAGGACAGCTGCCAGCTGAAGTTCACTAACTGTAACAAGGGAACACTTAACATGACCATGTACCTTCATCATACATTCGAGTTTATACTGAAATTCCTCAAAAGCACAACTTTTTAATTAAAACTAGAAATATTTCAGTCCATTATTTGCATTCGTATAATGGTAACTAACACTAAACTATTCAGGTACCCATTTATTCAAAATAAATTTTAATGCACAATGCAAATGTATTTTACAATGTTAAACATTATATAAATCTGAATTCATGGAATTGTGATTTCATGTACATATATATATTCTACATTTCTAGACAAACAACTGACGTGATTATTCCACTCGTATAAATATTGCAATATCTTTCATTATTTTCTATGAAATAATAATATAGTATTATTACAACAGTAGTCTGTGGAATTTTCATTTCGATGCCAGGAACATTTGTGTGTACGTATCGCGTCAAGATCTAGTTTTTAATTTCCTGGAGACAATTGCGAAATGATCCAAAGTCCGTGTGCCTGACATCTCTCGACAACACCGAGGACTATATTGTCCCAGACAAATGTTTTTTACTTTGTATTAAACTTGTTGAAATATTATCATGAAAGTATATATATATATATATATATATATATATATATATATATATATATATATATATATATATATATATATATATATATATATATATATATATAAATATTAATAAACAATAATAATTTCTATCTAGATTGTATTACCAATAATGTGGTGTTACTTTAAGCTATTTCAATTAAAATCTGTAACCGGATTTAAATGTAACTCTGAGTATGTAGGTACATAACACTTTGGTATAAATCGATACGAGTAAACTGACAATATAAACAAACATATAGAGAGTAGTATCATGTTTATACTGTAGCTCTTCTATTTCGAGAACAAAATACCAGGGTCTTGAGAAAATATATCCCAAGGGGATAAGGTAAATATTATCATGCGATATCTCACGTTGCATACTACGCCAATGTGACACAGAGCTCTGAGCCTTTAACAAACCAGGGCGCTATCGATATCGGACCACGTACTGAAAAAAACAGTAATACATAAATAATGTAACGTATGCAATCGCCAACGCGGTATTTACGGATGTGACTAATTATTTGACGCAAAATAATGATTCATATACGCAATTCAAAAATAATTAGATTTAGAAATTTATGCGAAACATTTTTATTGAACGGGGTACCACTAATTATTCGGCTTCAATTAAAATGTGTCAATGACTGATTTTGTTAAAAGTTATATCCTGCAGGAATTTGTAATTATTTTACAATATTTTTTGAGACAAATCTAATCGAAAAAGCGAACAAATATTTATAATTTCACTTTACGTTAGTTATAAATATTTCATAACAAAGTTAATAAGAGATTTTGTTGTAATCAGTCACAAGGTGAATTGTTTCTCTTCACTTGTGCCGAACAGGGAAAGTGTAAATTGTATTAACAGTTATTTGTCCTAGAGAGTTTGAAAAGTTCGCTAGTGCCAGCATCGGCGAGGGGAAGGACGGGGGTGTATTAGAATTGCCGGCGGGTGGATTATATTAAGGAATCATGCTACGAAAGTGGTAATGAGTTTTTAATGACCATTTGGACACCACATACATCATGGTCTTCGGTTGATCCAAATTAATTATTACAACGATGATGGGTTTCATTGCGTCATTCGAATTTCATTTATATTCAACACTTTAACTAGTCATTTTATTTCATTTTGCTAATACTAACACTATTTTTACTTTCGGATACACAGAATAAAGAAATGTATACGAATCGTGAAAAATTACAGATTTTTTATTAAAAATATAATGTTAATATTCAATCCAGTTACAGTGATTTTGACAACTTTACCGAAAAATCCCATTGAGATGTATGGAAATTGTCTTTCAAACAATGTTTGTATTTCCTTTGACTGTAGAATACAAATTTTGTTTTGTGAAATCGACTTTGTGGGATATCGTTGAGATTGAGCGAAGTTGAGAAAGTTGTCGTGTACACAGGATATGAAATTTGAGATACATACTTGTAACTGAACACATTCTGCTAGCGAGTACATGTTGTGCATATTTGAAACTTCATTATCCATCACACAATTACAGCGCCTCGAGGATAGTATTTCTAATAGTTTGTATTCACACTTGTACGCTTCATTGCGTATTGCTGTATTAGTTGCGTAAGTAGAAATATCATTGAAACTAACAACAGTGTACTGACATACTAGAGCACAGTTGACAAAAGAATAACGGTGTATATTTTTAAAAGCGTAAACGTAACTATAGTAACAGTTATTTACTTTAAAGTTCGGATGCCACTACTAAACATGTTTTCCTATTTGCATAATAATAAACTTACTTAGATAAAAACAAATTTGACATCAAATGGGAAATCTATAAAACTTGTTTGTGACGGTAAAAGCCCGTTAAACTGAATTCCCTGTTTACGAAGTAAGTACTTTCATAAATTTACAACCTTGCTTCATAATATTCATGGTAGGAAATTTGTTTTTGTATATAAACCTGAAAGTAAATGCACGGTGTAGTTCATGATAAATTGAGGTTATGCAGGAAATTATATCACATTGTGATAAATATTAATTATGTTTAGAGAGTAGATGTATTGATTCTATGTTATAGAATATCACTATAAATCTTGTATAAGGTTATGTAGCATATACTAATGCTATAGAATATAGAATCACTATGTCACTTGCATTGTTTATTACCAAAGTTAGTGCTATGATGTCATCAACCACGTCCGCCATGATGTTGCATGAATATTCATATAATTGATTATGTACCGAAGTTTGTTGTGTGTGGCTTGAACTTTGTCAGACAGTTCATAACATTCTTTTTTTTTATTTGCTGCATTTTATTATAATCACAGCAGCAGCAGCTGAAGCTATATCACTTTGTCATTGAAATTTCATATGAAATTTTAATTATAACGCTGCACAGAAGGCGCCTCACATGCAGGCTGTCTGATGTTTAGCCTGGCATTGCGTTTTCCGAGTAATAATTTGTGAATTATGCACAGTGAGCAGTTTAGTTTTTGTACTTGCCGAAATAACCTGCAGTCTGAACAGTTTCAGTCCAGTCATTTGCTGGGATTATAACAGTTTGAATGCCCAGTACAAATGAGAATATACAGTGTATATCCATGATAATAAACATATGCACTGTCCAAGTTCCATACATTATAAATTACAATTCTGGTTTCCTGCCATTTAATTACTACACAAATGATTCATTATCATATTTGCATTTGAGATTCTTTTTTTAATTACTTTGCACATATATCTACATACATTTAATTAAAATACGGCTACAAACCTGGTTCAAATTTTAATTAAATAATTAAAGAGACCGTGTATTTTTTTTAATATAAAGCTTAAAGAAAGCCTTTGTTATGTAGCGGTAAATTAAATTTTGCAAGTAATTGAAAATTTGTCATTTCCCCGTTAACTAGGCACAGAGTATGTAAATATTTTTGCTTATTAATTTAATAACAACACTGCGTTAAATTTTAGAAATTGGTTTATTTTAAACAAACAAATGAAATAAATACATATTTTCAACTAGATTTAAGTAATGTATTTTTTTTTGTTTTCTTTAAAACAATGTCAACTGGTCTGGTTTTTAATACGCCGCCATCTTCTCGCTTGTTTGAGAACAATCCATTTTATTATACAATTAAATTTGTAAGATTCAGTGAGGGAGCCATTTCATTAAGTTCAACAGAAGACACCGTAATAGATACTTATTTCATTTCATGAGTTCCATCGTTAAATGAGCGAGCAAGTTCCCGGCTGTGTTGTGTGGTGGCTTTTATCAGTTCCCTTGTACGGTGGGGTATGATCCCTATCTTACTGTCTAACTGTCAGACAGTAACAGAACAAGTATTTAATATTATACGTATGCTTTTAAGTTCACAGTTTCCCTTACAAATACCTACTTGTCTAATAATACAAAATCACAGTTGGCGTACGAAGAGTAGGCATTTAGATTATTACTTGTCTCAGCGAAACATTAAATTCCATCCTTGAATACTACGTTTGGAATTATGAACTTTATTTAAAGAGTATATATGTATGTAGTTTAATGTTGATAAATGTAAGTTCTGATCATAAGGATTACGGCTATGTTTCTTTGTTAAACTATTCAACCTTTACTGCACTGCTGGCTTTAATATAACCAGAGCTTTTGATATGTCGCAATATATGTATTCGGAAACATATTTAATTCCGTTATCTTTGCTTCGCTTAAGAATTTTCGCAGCAACGCAATAAATTTCACTGAATCTGCAGTCGTTTTAAATATTCGTTTGTTTAATCTAAAATTTAGATAAATCACTCGGAACGAGGATAATATCAGCGTGTTTCTTTATCGAAGATTAATGTGTAATTTCCTGCGTGAATTGCGCTGCTTTTTTCTGCTTTCTGCTTTCTTGTAGCTATATTTAGACGGAATAATTTTTAACCTAAATGTTGGTCATAAAATTGTGCGTCAGCTGGTGGTTAACGGTTTTATCGTGAACGCAAGGCTGGTTGCAGAGCAGGGAGGTGAAATCGATACCATCCAAACCAAAGCGAGCAACAAGTGATGGTTTATAATAAATTGAATCACGATTCGATTATTACGATATTATGTTTATGTAAATATGTACAAACATACGTTACTACATTGACAAACGTCAAACTTAGCTGCGAATAATTTCATTTTATTTCTTCTTGTTATTACAAAGACTAATGTAATTAATGTAATATGATAACAGTTACATTTAATAATTAAAAACAATAGTATTCCAGTGCGTTGTTTTAAATGTAATTAAATAGTAGAATATTGTATTTATTTATACGGTATAAAGTAAAGCTTTTTATTCTATTCAGAAAGTGAAATATACATACAGGGCTCCTCTGGGTATAATTTGTTAATGAAAATACTAATTCGAATATTCCAATGACAGGAAAAAAGAATAACTGTTTTTTCAGTTTAATTCCAATGGGAGAGTGATGTTGGTTGTCAGGTGGTGGGGGTGGTGCTCGTATTGTTTATGTGCAAACATGATGGGCTAGATCTTGTTGTGGAGAGGGTCCTCCCAAGCGTATGCTGACTTTTTCATTTTCGTTCCGCGCGCGCACACATTCCATTCTTCCGAACGAAGATGTTTCCCAGAAGGATAATCCGTAAATTTGAACCTACAGTTTCGTTACGTGTTCGTTCGTTTGTTGTGTTTGTGTGCACCATTTACCTCTCTGGCGTATAGATTTATGATGGCAATTTTTTTTCTAGAGCTGAATATTTCACAAAACTTCAATGTAATAAATAAGCACCGTACATTGGGAACAGAATTTTAGCATTGAATGAATGAAACATGCTGTGCCGTATTTGATCGAACGTCTGTCACTTAAAAACATTCGCTTCCTCTCGTAATGATGCATTAATTATTTTTCACTCCGGTTTCTGATGCCTGAAATGATTTATTCAAATAACGCCAGAGGCGAAATAAATATGTTCATGTCAAATATTACATTTAATCAACTTAATTAATTCTAAAATAAACTTGAGATATAATTGCGAATCATTTTTCTGATAATTACAAAATTGTAAAATTGTAATAATATCGAAGGTTAATAAATACGTTTGGTGATAATATATGTAATTTAAGAATATATTTACAGTTATTTTTACCGAAACAAACGTATAATTTGCAAACGCTGGGTGTTATTAATTAATTTCTGAAAAGGAATATAAAGTAAGGCTATTGTATTATTTTCAATTATAAATTTGTACATGAAGTTGTTGAAGTCTCGTAATGAACAAAAAATAGTGTAGTATTCTTATGTCATGCATATTTTATATTCATCCAAATACTCGTATCTACGTTGCCTTATCGCTTTCTCAATTTAATTGTATACTTCAAATATGTAAACTATTAATGCAAAATGTTTGTGTGAGTCTACGGAAAATAATTGCATTTCACTTGCTCTGTATGTTTACTGTACTTATATAAGCAAACAATAGTACTTTTTTGTAACCGACTTCCTTGCTACGCCATAAAATACCCTTAATGTTTTAATGAAATTACATCCATTTACAGGAAATTAAATTAAAAATTCCATTTACACATCACCTTTACATCAAAAAATCTAATTATGTTTTTTAAATAATATCCACACATCAATTAAGATGGCCGCACATTTACTTATTATAATTATATTCGATTTAATAAAATTCGGTAACCAAAATTAAATTAACTTTTTTTGTTGTTGTTGACGACAGTCGCTTTTTTATATAAAAGCTTATAATCGCTGAACTAAATCGAGACGATTAAAAATGTCACCTTTTTGCTGAACAAAAAAGTCACATGTCGGCCCTTGCTGATTCAGTGTGTAAGTTTACCTTCACAGGTAACTTAACCTGGTCTCAACGTAGTAGTGGTGGGGGGAGTGTTGGTTAGTGGGAAGGCGCTGGGGGGGGGGGGTGGATCGATCGAATCATGGGCCAATCACGGAGCTTCTCTCGTGGATCCCGGCCAACCCGATGTTGTTATCGATTACTCGGTTTGTATTGCGAATATACTCAGATAAATAGCTTATCTTGTGACCAAGTATAGTGTTCGCGTATACACCATACGTCAGAGCATGTGTAGGGCCGGTGTGGTGGGGGCTTAACAACATCACCTTATCGGACATTGTCCTCTGTCATCATTACACGCATGTTAGGACCTATCGATCTATTTAATCGGAATCTTTGTCTTAACAACGCTATTTTCAGCTGACGCGGGTAGACGTATAGAATTCTTACGTGTTTCATTAATGAGAGAAAAAACGAAATTTGCCGTTCCTAATAGTTTAATCAAATATGATTAAGGATTGAGGGCTTCAATTTTTGAGAAATACCCAAAGATATATTAATCGTAAGACGTACTAAATTGAATTTATGTTCAAAGTTTAAACATATGCCACGATTTGTAACATAAATCATATATCAGGATACCTGAATCTTTTCGGAACGAAGTTTTTAAAAAACTTCTACACGCTCTGCAATGGCCATATTGTAAAATTAGAATGTCCGTGTTTCGCATTTGCTTGTCCGTTGAATTTCTCTGCTGGATCGACAGATGGGAAATTCCTTTCCAGTTAGCAGACAACACATTGGCGGTCTAATTACTCCGTATATCAATGATTGCGGTTAGTAGAATTTGCGCAGTTCTGCCGCTTACGATAAGCGGTTCAAATGAAGAGCACTTTAACGTCGTTGCTTGTTTTACTGTCATGAATTGCTGCTGATATAAATTTCACTGATTTATTTTAAAAACATATCTGGATGAAAGTCTAAAATGCTCAACATATTGCTTTAGGATTACATTATTTTATAGAGAGGTTATAATGAATGTAACGCTTTATTGGCTGAATACTGCAAATAATTCTAGTGCATGTTTAATTATATCGTTGCTTACGGCAGAACAGAGGAATTATATATATATATATATATATATATATATATATATATATATATATATAAAAGCGCTTTGTATAAACAAGGTTCAGCCAGCGCAAACAAACTAGTTTCTTTGAGACATATTAATCTATGTGCCATTAAAACTTTGCTCGAAACACGAACCCACTAATTGTTCTACATAAATTATACATTTGTGTTGCAATACAAAATTCAGCGTTGTTTTGCAACAATACGGGTCTCCTGTGTGTGTGTGGTGATGTATTTTCTTTCCGAATGTAAATGTGAAATAATTTTCGTAGCTGCACACAACGAATCAACGGCGTTGTCGACGATACAAAAGCAGAAATTAATATGGTTGCATATACTGCGTCTGTGTTGTACGTATAATGTTGCTTTGAAGACAATGAGGGTCTAGTTTGATTGCCGGTAGCGAAATACATTTGTGGATATTTTATGTTTACATCATTCTCTGCAACCAGACTAGTCGCGGTGTATTGCATGTAGTTTCAATTCGTAATTTACTGAATAGCCAAATCAACAATTTATATATTGAATTCAATATATGTAGATTTCAATAACGTACTTGTGACTCGTACAGTCAGCTGACGAAACTCTTTATCTGAAATGTACTATTAATTGAAATATACATTATAAACTTCTATTTTTAAATAAATTAATTGATATTTTGCATATTTACAATTATTTACATACTTGATGTTGGAATTCTATCCAAAACAATTACAATTATTTCATTTTAAATAAATGAATATTCAATTACATTGCTGTAACAATAAACATTTAAATTAAACAACGATGCAAATTGGTATGCAGTTTTATTTAATTAATAGTACCTATGTATTCAGTTGCCGTGGTATATTTGTACATACATATGTATATATGTAGTTCCCGTATCGACGTGTTTGATATTGAGTTGTAAAATGTGTGGCATTCAGTTGTATTACTTGAGCGTTTGTTGTGATTTTATTCCAGTGCACATGACAAGGATTTAGAGGAAGCAACAGTCACTTGCAATTTGTTGAAAGCAAACTTATTCACGCGTATGACATCCAACGTGTTGATGCGACGTAGAAATATTAAAGTTTGTGCAATATTCTTGTAGGATATTGTTTCACATTTATAAAACTACAACAATGTACACAGATAATACAATAATCGTCCTCTTAAATTGTACATTAGAATTGAATTTTTATATCTGCATAATTAAAGAAATTAACGATGGGAAATTATTTCTAAAAGTCTGAATTTAATTACTTGCTTTGTGTTTTTTAACGCGAGTGCTTTAATTGCAGGTAATCCCTATTTGCTCTGATCCTGGTGCTTCGTTAAAAGCGAAAAAAGCGACTGGTAAGCAAGATCAACATTAAAGAATATCATTATTTTTAAATACATCATTAAATGTAAAATCATATATACAGGGTTAGTCAAAATTACCGGAACACCTAAATAATTTTCCTACCGTAAAGAAATAAAAAAAAAATTTCGTACAAAAGTTCTTTGGTTATAAACAAGCTATCGTTTACTTATTTTTTTTAACATACAGGGTGTTCATTTTATTGTGGAAATTAGGTCAACTTTATTTTTTCAAATGGAACAACCTGTATATTTTTACATTTTTTAATTCCGAGATTAATTCTAAGTATTTTTTGTAGGAAAATTTTTTTTATAAAATGCATAATTTTTGAGTTATAAGCAATTAATCCAAACTCCTGAACTTCGAATTAAGAGTATTTTCATACATACATATCGTTTATTTTAACAAAAGGAATAAAAAAAAATTGCAAAATAAAAAAAATAACAAATTAAATAACTAAAATTAAAGTAAATGTAAATTAAAGTACATGTGCCTGCTTGATAATGCTCCACAACTTCATGAAACAATTGACAAATAGTCAATCAATTGACATTTAAACGACAGATTAATTGCTTATATCTAAAAAATGATGCATTTTATAAAAAAATGAGTCCTACGAAAAATACTAAGAATTAATCTTAGAATTGAAAAAAGTAAAAAAATATAGGGGGTTCCATTTGAAAAATGAAAGTTTACCTAATTTCCGCAATAAAATGAACACCCTGTATATTAAAAAAATACTTAAACGGTAGCTTGTTTACAACCAAAAAACTTTTATACGAAACATTTTTTAAAATTCTTTACGGTAGGAGAATTATTTAGGTGTTCCGGTAATTTTGACTAACCCTGTATATATATATATATATATATATATATATATATATATATATATATATATATATATATATATATATATATACATATATATACATATATTATTATATAAATATTATATATATTTTTATTTTATATATTTATATAATAGTACATTATACACCAAGGGAGAGAAACCACTTATTTTTCCTGAGGTGTAGTTTGAAGGCCGAGGGCGAAGCCAGAGGGCTACAAATACATCGAGGGAAAAATGGTGGTCTCTCCCGAGGTGTATATACTATTTTTTCCACGTTCGGGAGTAGAAACACTTAATTTCATAAATAATGAATTATAATAAATCGAAACGAAATTGCAATATTTAGAAGCCTTTGGAAATGTTTCCATGCAACGCGTACCATGACAACACACATTTATTTACAAAAACCTTTGTTATAATAAAAACTCCCTTATGAAAAGTGTTTTCGTCCCTAGGGAGTAAATGCTTCATTTCTGTCCCGCGTTTGACGCCATAGAAACCGACTTCTACTCCCGGACGTGTAAATATATATACATATATATATATATATATATATATATATATATATATATATATATATATATATATATATATATATATTATTGGCTTCAAATGTTAACAAACTATTATTGAATATTACTAATATTTCCGATATGGATATGTGTTGTCTTCTAAATACAAAATAAATATGATTTTACTT
Source organism: Carabus problematicus (assembly GCA_963422195.1). Classification (NCBI taxonomy): domain Eukaryota; kingdom Metazoa; phylum Arthropoda; class Insecta; order Coleoptera; family Carabidae; genus Carabus; species Carabus problematicus. Next base: position 3,660,441 of record OY728582.1, on the reverse strand, counting down.
TTTACTCATAGATTTTCTTCCTCAGGTAAATATCATGTAATATTCATTATATGAAACGTTTCATTTAAAGCATTTAAATTTCATTCAAGAAAGTTAAAATGCTGGCAATGATATTCCAGTATGTGGAAATCCAATTGTCATATTTTAAAATGAAAATATGATGTATGGTATGGAAATGGAATAATAATAATAATAAGTAATTTCAACGAAGGTAAATTAATGAAAAAAATTATATCAAATAAATGTTATTTCAGGAAAATGTATAATAAAATATCAAACAATACTCGGGTATCTTTTGACAAAATTTTGTTCCATATTTATTTCATTCCCTTGAGCTATTCATCTTCGAAGTATTAAATTCTTCCATATTTTATATAAATTCAAATGAGCTACAGAACACAATCCATATAATGATTTGTAAAATTCATCACTAAGTGTACGTATATATTTTAGCTATTTCTGTATTACTCAAGGATTATTAATTAATTTAGAGAGCAAGGAACAGTAGGCTGAGAAGAAACTGTTTTGACAGACAGTTCGTGACGTGCTTTCATCGTCAGTCTTGTGTTAAAAACTCATTTCCACGAAACATTTTGCGTAGATCCGTGCTGATCTGACGCGATTGCTTTTATAATACATATAACAAGGGCAATCTGCTAAAAAGACCAGTGTACAACTTTTAAAATAAGTTTTGTTCTTCAACTAATCAAACAAGCAGATTAATGTACTTGAAAAACTTGCTTCCCATCAATACCTCATATAAAAATGCAGACCTATTATTTTTTTCAAAGTGCATAGATGTCTGAGCTAAATACACCGGTGACAATATCCATTCGGGTTTTATTTTATTTTGAAAGAACTTATGTTAAGTTCTTTTACATTATCACTTTTGTTTTGTCTATTACGCATGGTAACGGGATATATCATTTGTTCAAATTGTAAGTGCTCACTTTAAAATGCTACGTTACTTTTGACCTCTCGTTTCGAATTTCTTCGATTTTAACCGATCTTATTACATATCGATATAGTTTATTTTTTCCATCATATCACTTGTCAAATGCAATACGTAATATTCTCCATATTCTCATCCGCTTACATATTGATTATTGTAATACGAATGCAATTTCAGAATTTGGTGAGCTGCATAAATGCATTTAAAGAGAATACTCGAAATTATTTGTTGAATTATGTTTATTATAATACTTATAATTTACAAACTAATATACAATTTCAAACATGTATATTGTAATACCGGTTTAAATTTTCTCTTTTTTACATTGCTTTATACGAAGTAATATTGTTAGCAATCAGTTTAAAGTTATAACAATTAAAAAAAAACTTTCTCGGAAATTTCGTTTGAGATTCCAATCTCAACTTGATGAATTAAAGTTCGATTATCACTGTATTGGAAAAAGTTTGTACGAGTCTTTCGAACAGAAGATTTAATTTAGTGTAGAATATATTTTAATGTGTAAAAAAAAATGGACGATAAAAATAAAATTATCTTGCCACGAGGGCACATTTTATCACGTAATTTAATCGTGCTTATTAATTCGACATGTTCTGTGTTATCTTGATACGTTGACAGGTAGCTGGTATAAAATAGTTTGTGAGGAAATTAGAATTTCTACAAGCGTTATAAATAATAATACGATAAAACCGTCCATTTTTATTCACATATTTGTTTTGTAGTTGTAAATGGAAATACTGCGGATGTTTAATGAAATAAAAGTTAATATAAAAACATTATTTATCATGACTTTGCTATACGAAGTTTCCGCATTTTATTTTGCTCGACTAGGGTGCATGTTTGAGATTAAAGTTTTATACACATTTAGATATAATACCTCGATGCAGAACAGTGTTTCTTAACCTGTTTGGTGATCTGTACCCTCTTGAATCTGCAAATACGTTCACGTACCTTCTTGTATTTTTTAGTCTGTATCCATCCAACATCGGCTGACTTTTTTTGCGCCGCTATTTTCATCAACTGGGCGCCCTTTTTTATTTCACACATCTAAATTCTTCTCTCGTACCCCTGAAAATGCTTTCTCGCACCGCATGTTAAGAAACACTGATGCCGAGGGTCATATAATGTGCGATACCCGTTTTATTGCATCAACGATTAAATTTATATTGCAAATGATTATGGTGCATGCAATTTCTCATCTAAGATGATCCGCCCGTGAAATTACAGCACTGCAAGTGCAAGTTAGTTTGACGATAAAATAAATCTCTGTTTATTGCAGCCGATTGATTTTTATCCCTTGCAGCTGATCCCTGCTTTGTCGATGTTCGCACGTTATTACGATACGAAGGAAATTTCGTGATGAGTGACAATTCATGTGGGACCGTTTTTACCGGCTAAACACATTATTTCACTAACTGTGTACGCCGTAAAATGAAATGTCAAACGAGTAACTGTCCTGCTGGTTGTTTTAATTGGTTGAATAATCGTATTGTCTACTATTCGAGAGCGTGCAGGTTGACAATGAGTATTTCAATACTGCTGCGTCACATTCCAACAGCGCGTTTTATTTAACGTCCGTGGCATTTATTATACATAGTTAGAGAAATAACATTTTATTATAGATGTAAACAATTTTCGATAAAATCATATCGTGTCACGTTAACTTTTCTGTCATCATTTGTAAAAATCTATTCCGTGCGTATTTATACAAAATACCTCTAATGCCTTAAATATGAAAAAGAAAAATCGCCTTTTTATTACAGATATCAATCGCATAAATCAAATCACGGTAATTCAGATATTTTTCCAATTAGAATCGAATTAAATTTACATAATAGTATGAAAGTTAATATTCCAATATAATTTAATGAAATGTGGATTTACATACATATTTCAAATACGATGCATATGTGATAATATAAAATTACTGACAGAATTATTAGAAGCATCCAAATGATATTTGAACATGAATAAACTGCATTGTAATTTTCTACTTATATATTTTGCACAAGTAACGTGAAAGTTTCAAGTGCACTGGTTTAGTTAGCTTGTTAGGAATTATGCGCACTGTTCTCGGAGATAAATGGAGCGTACGAGTCATGTAAACATGTACAAATACGTGGGTATTAATGTTACTTGAACGTCATGTATGAGATAATCGTTGTCGCGACACTGCAATACACATACCGCACTGCTGCAGAAACTCCCTCGGTTTCCGTAACATGCATTTCAAACTTGACAGCACTTAAAACTACGTTCGTATATGCAATTAACATCATTTACAAATGCACATAACCTAATATTCAGCTTGTTATTAAACTATAGATTATCAACTGAATATTATATTATTTTGATACAAGGTATATTGAGGTTTATTTAAAAGAAAATACAACCGCCGAAATTGAATTAACGTTATATGAGTACAATAAATACAAACATTTATTTTATGACGTCAGTATTTTCAATATGCGAAAATATTAAACGTAAATACGAGATACATAGAAATGCATATGTAAGATTTAATAAAGATTCTTGTACAGGAGCTGAAGCGTGCTGGAATTGTGGAAAATTGATGCTGCATATGCAGTGAATTCTATGCGATGTACAAGTATACGTTCGTACGATGTGATACGCAATTTGTTACGAAGCTTGAGGAATGCATTTGAATAGAAACAACCCTTCACGTTAAAATGTCACGTGAATGCGTCATCTTGTGAAATTGTGACGATGGTGCTTCAGTGCAAAACTCTGCACGTTATATAATGATGCAATTTTCAAACTTTTAAACTAGAATATTTGGTACCTACATTTACTTGAATATGAATTTTATCTCTCGCTTAGAGTATTTCTTCGTAAGAATTATTGAATATAATATTAAATAGTAGTTTTACTGGAAGTGAATTTTACTTCCACGTTAAAACATATGGCACATAAATATTGAATATGTCAACACAACAATATTTTTTCTGGAAGCACGTTTCCAGAAAACTAATTTTAGAGGCTATACTATTGAACAAGCAAAAAAGAAACGTATAGATCGCTTTCAGAATTGATTACGGTACTTCAGAGCAAAACATAATAGGATGTAATGGCTAGGGTAAGTCACTATTAGTAGCTAAAGGAGCTTTTAGAACAAGCCACTAATTAATTATTGTGTTATGTGAAACTAGAGAGCCAGCAATTAAGATCACAGTATATGGTACCTCTAAAAAGCAATTATGATATGCTGCCATACAAATAGCATTTCCAATAAAAAGCCATACAACAAAATAAATATGAAAATAATTTTCTTTAACATGTAAGGTATATGTATTTTTATAAATAAATAAAATATGTAAAGATCCTTTTTTATAATCAAACTGAAAAATGCGCTTTATTGCACTCTGAAAGGCGGAGTTATATTGCGCATATTTCTTCCTGTTGTAAAGTCAAGTATGACACGTTGTGCACGTACGCACTCGAACCGTAGATGCAATGCACCTGGTACCACAAGTTCAGGTGGGTTCTACGTTTTATTTTACTCGTTTTTTGTTAAGCAATATCTCTAGAAATATTAAAGAAATAAATGATAGAATTTTCTATTTGCTATCGTATTGCATTACATTGAAATTTTTTATTGAAATATACCAATCTATGTTGTATTAAACAATAATTTACAGGTAATATAATACAGTTGCTTGCGACATTACTATTCAAATTAACCTAGTAAACTGCGGACAAATTTGACCGTCCGACTATAGCGAGCAGATTGAACGTTATATCCGGAATTAGTTCGACTCTCTGGGAGGTTCTAAGATCATAATTTCTAATTAATAAGTGTCAGAAACCACCGGAGAATTTACATTTAATTGACGTAGGCGCTGTCGTTCCTGCTCATGTGACGTGTCAGTGGTTTGTTCCCCACGGGATGAAATCGGGAGGGGATGGTAGGTGTTTGCAGGAACACCGAACGCGCGTTAATTGAATAACAAGTTTGTAACATATAAGTTTCAGTCGATATGTACGATGACAGCGGTAATCCACGAAACGTACGACGTAAGATTACTAGTTACGGGAAACATCAGATGAATTTCATTTCATGAGGGGACATGTATAACAGAGAGTACAACCTAGGGATAGTGCATTGAGAGTGATTCACAACAGATCTATATTCAAATTATACATTCTAAATATTCGTCATATTTGTGTGAATTCACCATAATACAATACGTTCTGTATGCAAATGTAATATTTACACCAAAGTTATGTTGGTTGCATACTTTTGTTTTACTGTCAAATACCTATAGTAGTAATCCTATTATCGAATGTTATTCAAGTATTATTGATTTGTAAGCTGACCTTTTTATCTACGAGTAATAAATCCAATATTAATACTGATTCCACTTGTCCATTCAATATAATACGAGTATGTTACTGAATATAATATGTTATAAAGAGATAATATAATAATGAAGAACCAGTACGAAATTCGGAGAAATGTCCTCATAAAAAGGGAATTGAATTTTATATTACCAAGGTATCTCCAGTTCACAATTTATTGAAATCCCAAGACGTATTATGGAAATAGGAATCGTCAAACCCAAAAAAAATATGTGTATGTACCTATATAAAAAGTTGAATTGAAAAGTTGAAATATTTAAAATGAATACATTTTCCATAAAAAAATAAAACAAGATACTAATATTCTACGAAAGAACAGCAATGACTTTTTTATTTAAGTTTTTTGGTTTTATTTTTAGTGATTTTTAGAACATCTTTATAATATATTTCTCGAATTCGTGATTTTTTTTATTATTATTTTTTTTTGTAATGGGTAGACAAAAATTAGATAAATGATTTTCTCTTCGTGCAATAAGAACTGTCTCTGGTTATATTGAATACGTATGTTGAAGGAATATGCTATTCATATATGACATAAATGAAGGGAATATGCAATGAGTTTATATCTTTGCAAACGTTTGTTTATGCATAATATTAAGGAGAATGACATGACTAAATCTCAACAACGACAACCTCGGAACTAAATATTTGCATGTATTTGTAATTCAATTAGTAAATGGATTAGTTCAGAAGCAGTTCTGTGCAGTGACGAGTCGTTTTACTATTTGAGTTTTGGGTCAGATGTTGATTACTTTTGAATAATCTTGAACATTTTTCGTAGTATATTGTTACAGTAAACATAATAATCAAACGAATGTATGGTTGAAATCATTATTGGCAGGCTAATTTCATTTCAGTTCTAATTAATTCAAATTTTTCATTCGCATTTTTGCAATTAAATTTTTTACTAAATTGACGTCATATAAACGAATAGACTCGTAAAGATTGAAATGTAAACAGAATTATTATTATTAGCATCTGGATCATGTTATTGGCTTTGTTTATCGTAATTATTTGCGTAACATAAGGGTAATGACAATACCAGAGAATTAAAATAGAAATCATACATAAGAATTTACAGGTTATTATTGTTGAATCATAATGATTTTATAACCTAAAAAATTAATACATCACGAAGACACGCGATATTGACCTACTTGAATATAAAACTAAGCTAGGGAAACTTCAGAATACACCACGGTATAAAGAAATACATTTAGAAAATGAGAAAATTTAATATTCCACTGTGCACTGTGGCATAACGTTTGCGACGTCAACATTGACGTGTCAAGTTTTTCACCTGGGAGATCTTTTCATAAAACATTTCGAGTTGGTAAAACAAATCTATTATTTATAGTTGCTGTCTATACTGGACAACTCAGTTAAATTACCTATTATTTACCTGTTATTTACCTAAAATTACCTACTATTAAAGGTAACGTGATTAAACGTGCTACTTGAAATATTTACTCGTTTCTTAGGAATGTTTAGGTGCTCTATTTCGGAACTTGGAAGTTCTTGTAAGTTGATCTGAAACGTAATACTTTATACAGTGGATCAGTTGTTTATGGATCAGAATGAACGATTGATGTTATCATACAGAATTCGTCCGGTATTTTTGTCACAAAACTTCTAGAAAATAATTGTAATTCATTTTATTGTACATCTAGCAAATGTACATAAAATATGTATAAAACCGGAACCATTTTTTACTCACCAACTGTGAAAAACTGAACAGTTACTCACGGAACCAACATTTTTTGATTGGTATGTCTGGTAACAGAAATAAACCACTTGCGCGTTCATTTTTATGTTTGGTTGCGTTGGTTGTTCGTCTGTGACCGAACTCGCGTCGAGCTACATATTGTGAACGTGCCAGTCAGCTGTCACGTTAGTACACCGTACATTTGAAAACATGAAACTCCAATCTGCTCCAATCTAAGCTCATCAAAAATGTATGCTCTCCAGTACGGTCGGGCATCTATTTATATTCACGTCCCGAACTAGCAGAAGAATTTACAGCGCTGGTACTAATTGTCATTCATTTTTAAATGCTTCAAACTCATCCTTTTCAATTAAGACAAATAAAAATCTACAATTCTTGCATCTTTATTGGCATATATTTGAATTTTGAACATTGAAATGTACTTAAAATATTTAAAAATATATATTAAACAAATAAAAGATTAAGATAGAATTCGTGACATTCGCTCAATGGTATTATTGAGTTTGTGAAAACATTTAAATTGCTAATTTTAGTATTATGTATGAACTTTTTTCTTCTTTATATTTATTATATTTTCTTAGTTTACTTAGTTGGATTTAATTTTTTCTATGAAAAATAAACTTTGAATCATACACAATTGAGAAATGTATTATATAAATGAATAGAAATTATTAATTTTCTTCTGAAAGTTACTATTTCACAGTTACTTATTGTTGCATTATATAAGATTTTGATATTAAAAGATTTTTGCTTAAACAAATTACATAGGCTTCATTCTCATATTTCATGCGAAAAATTCTGTTCAATGAATACTTATTTACCTTTATAAAAGTTTTACAACAAAAAATTTGCTCGTCTTCAGAGCCTGTAGGCGTTGTGTAACTTTTCCCGCTTTTGTAAATGAATAGATTATCGATATAAAATTTTACTTGTAGTGGTTTTTCATTGTAAAGTTTTTCTTGCCTTGTATTAGCCATCAAGTAAAGTAATTCATTGTCATTATTAAAGTAAAAAGCAGTTTCATTTTCAAAAGGATTTTATTTTTAAATGAAGAACTTATCGTCCTTTCCTTAATAATACCTTAAAGGTGATAATGAAAAGTAGATTCTTAAAATATTAAAAGTTACATGTAAATAATACCATGGCACGGAGCATCCAATTTGTTTTTATAAATCGATTGTTAATCAACGTGTCATTTTACGTTTATGCATAGTTGAAGAGAAAGTAGATTGTTGTCATATATTATTTATGTTCATAACTGTATCATGATATATGTATGTTGTCGATACCATATATTCTGTCAGCTTGTAGTTAGTGCATTTACTTCGTGTGTGCAGAGATAAACATATTAGATCGCTCGAGACGATATCACGTGTTTTGTATGTCCCAATTCAATTACCCTACGAAATCTGTTTAACTGGCAAAACTTGTGACACGAGAGAAACTCCTTGAACCTCACAGTATTCACAGCAGCTTATCACAGACCTGTATTCATCTAATTACAATCGAATCACTGGGCTATTGTTCATGTCACAATATACAATCAGTAAGCTGGTGATAATTGAGATAATACTAATTAGTCCAAACAGAATTACTCAGTCATGTAAGAGAAATTTACTTTCAAATTATTTGTCAAGTGTAAACTTGGAGATAAATAAGTTATATATAGATTATAATTATTCCTTATTCAGAAAAACGTTTTACTAAATACAAAATATTTTAATTCTGTTGATAATATTTTTATTTCTTAATATGTGTACTATATTATCTGAACATAATTCAAAATTATGATGTTAATTTAAACTTTCATTTGATAAACATTAAAAGAAAATAAAACTCCTGCAATATACGTACAAATGACCCATATATGTTTTTACCACATTCAAAATGCCCGTTTCATTACCGCGTCATTGTACGCATGCGTAAATAATATATCATGTGTGCATACGTCACATTCACACATGTTCATAATATGTTTACGTATGAATCTGAGATTGTATGTACTGCACATATGTTATGCATGAATAGGAAATGTTATTGTCGGCAGTATTTGACAGTATAAGCGTCGCGTTATACTGTCATACATTTGTACAGCGATGTTCATTTCACACATCGACCGATTTTATGCAACGCGGCAAGTAAGCAAATCCGTCTCATACTTCTAATATTGTTTTTCGTTTGCAATGCAATTTAGTGACATAATGGTCCGGGACGTTATACAAAAAAGTACGGTAACAAGTTTATACCGGTGTGTTATTTGTGATGTGAGTGCTTTGTGTGTATTTTTTATATAGTCTTGTGACAAAGTATAATACTTCATTTCTGTGCTGCTGCTGTGCTTCCGAACATTAATGTGCATTCCTAATTTTACTTTTTCTTTGCGCAAAGTTCCCTGAAGCTGACGGGTAGAAACTAAAACTGTAAGTTACTTGAACTCTGTTTCAGACATTATAATCTAGCTCACTAACAATTTACGTATAGTAAATGTTAGTTTACAATTTATAGCGTGAGTGAATTATTCTTTGACGTACTAGAAATTAAGGTTATGATATATTATTCCACAAATAAAATATCTTTTACTAAAATTGCAAGTGTTCAATGCGTATAATAGTGATGTAGGCAATTCTATAATTTTTTCTTCAAATATAGTTTTTAGTTTAATACATTTTTTTTTTAATTCTAAAAGCAATTTTAAATTTCCCTTTACAAATGAAAAGTTGATTTAAAATTCCTACATTAAGTAGTAATAAAGAAACAAACAAAAATGTAATGCTTAATATCTTTTTTTTTTTTCATTTGAATTTAAATTTCTACTTTCTTTTAATTCTGCTAATGGAGTATCTGGCAGAACAAAGATTTTGTACGTTTTGCTTTTAAACTATCCTGTCAGTGACACGAAATGTAGGAATATACACAGGATAACCTTATCAGTGACAAACGCATACTTCCTGTAGAAATTATAATATCTAAACCGCAAATATAAATACCAAAAGCATATTGAACTGCAAATAAACGAGCTCCGTTTTAGTTTCATTCAATAAATTTATACAACAAAATCTGTTAAATCATACCTCATTATGTATTAATTAATGTTTAATTAATTTTGAAATAAATATATTAAATTTTCTTTTTTTCCTTTATCCTCTATTGAAGTCTGCTTTTCTAACTTTATTATGAAACATTAACAAAAGGCTTAAGTGAGGATTAAAATTTTTGCTGACGCTCAAAGTATAAAGTTAGTACAAAAGCGATGCAGGAAATTTGTGTAATCTTCTTACTTTGAGAGAAGAATATGCTACGTAGTAACATATACTGTTCATTATTGCATGCATATTTCTAAAGCTGACCTCAATGTCTAGATTTAAATGTGTCTTTTAAGACATCATTTTCTTGTGCATTTACTTTTTGGTGGTTCAATGTTGCCGTACTAGAAACAAGCATATTATGCATATACAGGGTGTAGAGAAAGTAATGCAACATGGCCATATTTTTATATATGATAAGTGACAACCAACGCAATTTTCATATTTTTTTTAATTCTTTAGTTGTCACATCACTTGTTAATCAAACAAAGGTAAACTGATTATTCCTTAAGTTTTATTTAGATACCATAAATTAATACCGATTTTTCTTAAAAATTTGATTATGTAGCCCATCAAAATTTTTACACTACCGGAAGTAAAAAGTCTTTCTGTTTCCAAAAATGTAAACAAAATGGTATGTTGCCGTTTAAAAAATTAAAGTTGCACAGCGTAACACATGCGCGTAATGGGTTAAGAGAATTTTAAGGTCACACAAATATAAAGTACTTTTTACCATGTAACTTTGGTCTGAAACATTTTTGTCTAAATTCAATAGTAACAAAAATATAGCCATGTTTCATTACTTTCTCTACACCTGTATACGCATTGTAGTCTGCTGTTGCTAGATGAGAAATGTCTAAAACAAGCTGTATTATACTGTTCAACAATATCTGGAACATTTACAGTGAGCTTTCGCTTCCAAGGTTGTGGTTTACCACCCGCAGAACCATAAATCAAAGTGGCCCCCAACCGTCAAATTAATATCGCACAGCTTCTTGTCATATCTTTGTTTATGAGATGTGGTTTCTTATTCTGGCTTTCATTATGATAATAAAAACAAATAATTCAGTTTATGGCGAATTATGTATACCTACATCATAAAACAAAAGTAATAAACTGGTGTAGTATTCTTTTTCTTCTAACATAGCTACACATATTAATGCAGATTTTAAAGTTTTGTAACGAAGTAAAACGAATGGAACTTCTTGAAAGCATTTGTATGTAAGTGTTAGAGGTTTAATCGTGCAAGGGGGATCGTATATTGTTAACGAGGCTATATATTATCGGATGTGCGAAACTTTCGCATCGAATGTTGATGGTAATCTCTTAAGTTAATTATGTCATATTCTAACTTACGTTAATCTATACGAGTTTCCATCGAACGAACATTTCTTATCAGTGCAAAATTACGTTGTAATAGCGGAAAATGACTTATCACCTAGATGATCTGAAACTAATTAACTATTTAATTAGTACCTACTAGTATTGCTAATAGTTTGATAATAAATTTACGAATTTAAAACAATCTCAATGCAGACTCGGACTGTAATTGATTTTTCTCAGACATTAAAACAATTTTGTGTACAATTTCTTTTTTAAGTGAGCAAATAATTTAATAACTTTTTACATGTATATAGAAGACTGGATATTTATACTGCAAGTTTGCAGGTTATGACATGTTTGGTGTTTGAATATCTACGTAGCTTTTGTGTTCAAATATAATGCAGAGCACAGTACAAAATGTACATACATATATACATTCCCACGTAGATAATCCTGTATTGTAGAATACCAGATATGTTACGAGACTCAGATGTGACAACTTTTAATGAACATCCATTATACATTGATTGTATTCTAGCGTAAATCCAGCGAATGTATTTTACCAGTAGCAGAATGTATTCTAGCAGTAGTAGTTGTAGTTTTGTTGCACCCGTGACTGATGTGAATCTCGTTTCAGGATCTCGATTTCCGTCTCGGATTAAACTGTACTTCGGTGAAATAAAGAACGCCTGCGTGCAGGATCGGAACCGGATATCCACTCGGTTCAATTTAATTTGCATGAGAAGTATACAGAACAGCGTGCGGTGTGCTTCAGAACCGCGGGAACTCGGCAAAAATACGATTGAATTTCTTTCTTTCAATAGAGTCGCACGCCTTTACGAAAGATGAGTTCACTAAATTGCAGTTGGCCATGGACGGGGTTCTCTGACAAAAATTAACGCTAAACAGTACGTAATCATGGCGCGTGACGAAAATTTATGAGGCTATTTAAATCCGTCATCAAGCATATTTAAATCCAGACGCGCTGGGTTGATTAGAAAATTACTTGTTCTCATTTTCCTTCGTTAAAACGCCGGATAAATCTGTTAGGATACTGAATTAAGATAACATTCAAATTAACGTAAAACCTACGGGTCGACGTAGAAGTCTGGAAATATGAGGAACAAATAACGTATTACGTAGACGTAAATATTGACAATTCAAACTAACTTGCTGAACACTAAAAAACAAAAAAAACTCATGAGAAATATGATATCTGCGACATCTGTTGGCAAAACAAACTTGTTGCATTCGGATCAAGTGTAATGCTGCCGTTTTGTTTCAATGAAAGATCTAATTTCATGACAATTGTTAAATGACACATAACTATTTTTATTGCAAATAATATTTAGTGTATAATAATTCAATATGTAGATGTAACATATTTGTATATAAATATTTATTGAGTGTTTTGAAGTTTGTGAATTACTGAGATTAATCGGATTTGAACAGGTAGAATAGAATGTATTCAGTACATGTATATAATATAATGTAATAATGATGGTTTGGAATTAGTTTAGTTCTAAATATATTTAATTAGCTCACTTCTAATGAGTGATCTGATGCAATCAAGATGTAGCAACAGGTACTCAGAACTTCAACGATCATCAAAACTTATACATACACTCGAAGCAAGAGGCCTTCAATCTTCTTAAGTTGCGTGCAAGAAATATTCGGGTTCTCTGTGCGACGTCTCTACTAATGTCTTGTATTTACCACACCTGCGGCCGTATTAACGAACACCAGATATCCACATAGCGAGTATCCATTAGTGATTACACCAGACTGGAGTTGGTTAATATCTTGGGGAGAAATTCAATTCAATAATCCCGTTATACCATTCTGTACGTATAAGCCGTCCGCGCATTATTGCTGTGCAATAAGATGTGTGGGAAGATTTATGAAGCAAGGAAATGTAATGCTGTCCAGTAATGCCCTGTAAATTGTGACGTTGTTATTTTGCGTGAAAAATATTGAATCCATTTCTCTCCGTTATATGCCTGAACCATTAGACTAAATGATATACATCCATCCATACATCATAACATAGTATTGTCAAAAATATAGTGAAATATCACTATTTTATTCAACAAAAGTAATATACATGTTTATGAATAAACAAACTAAAATTATTGATTATTATAATAAAAAATTATGAAATTTTTTATAAATATGCATGTATCCTAGGTTGTCGTTCAATGTGGTTTGAACAAATTTTTATTGGGCCATCCTCTAAATCGGCCCCAAATAAATAAAAAAATTCTGTAATTATATCAAATTTTTATTTTAACACATAAATCTTGACCATTTAAAATACATGGGGTTTTGCGATCTTTGCCGTATGTTAGAATTTTTCAGGAATTAGTCTACAAGGAAACTTTATGAAAAAAAAAATTGCCGCTTCCTAGCGTTCAAATTTTGTGTGGAGTATCTCATACCAATATGATGTTATTTGTTTATTATATTGTTGCTCAAAAACATTGAAAATATGTTTATAGATGTTAAAATTTAACATCATGAGGAAATATCTCGTGTGTCGTGCTTAAAGTTGTCAACATAAATTCGTTCATTGACAACCTACTCGAGTTCGCATTAGATGGCATATATTTTTAATCGGGACTCGGAGATACGTTCATTATATATATATATATATATATATATAAAATTATGTGCCTGTGTAGTTTGATATTAAAACACGTCAATAAAGAAAATAATACGTTGTACATTAAAAATGTATGACAAAAATTGTTACTTCAAATTGAGTTACCGCATTTCACATGGTATCTGTTTGATAATATGCAATCAGTATGTACACCACAATGTGTCATGCAAAATCGCTATTACCATCCATACATAAATAGTAAAGTTTTATACAAAGTTGGTTTCAGAAACTTATGTCTTACGGCGTGTACATATTAGACATTTTGTTACAGGATACATCATGACTTGAAATTGAAGTGCACATCAAAACGACCTGAAGACTTAAAATGCAATAATTATTTCTTACTTGTTATAAACGAAAATCGTATTAAATGTAGATTTGAATAATTGTAGAATCAATTATCTAAAATTTGTGACAATCGCTAGGGGTAACTGTGAAAGAAAAAAAAATTCATAACGTAAATGTTAAATGTTTTGCTAGATATTTAAAAAAAAAATTATTCAGATTTTGAGTATAAATATATAGATTTGTTGTTAAACTAAGAGTGTTTAGCGAAGTTTCCATTGCACAAATACCATGAAGAACAACGACGATACCATCTTGGAAATTGAACAAGGACATCGTACAGCAAGATGGCCGACGGCACGGCTTGTGAAGATTTTCATTGCCAGTACACGTACAGGTAGGTAGTGTTTATCATATTTTCCTATAAATATAAATCAGCTATGCTAGGGTAAAAGTTGTATATATGTAAATAAATTATCATCTAGTTCGCTGCTTTATTTAGTACGTCTTGGCAAGGTTGACTTTTTCATATATGTATTATAATATTGTATGTACCTACTACCTACTACAATTTCATTCCGGATCAGCGGGTGGTGGTAGTACTTTCGCGTCACACCGTCTGGCGTCTTCCATTGCGTTGATGAATTTTGTATTATAAACTTCACGGGTTCCGTAAGGTATATAATAATGATCGGGCGTATATATTGAATTTTTCAGACATTCAATTATGTGCGGATTTTCATAATACATTTGCACCTCCCGCATGATTGATCGTGAAGTGATTAAACCATCGGAATACCGAAGCTCTATAACGCAGCAAAATTAATAGATCTGCGCAATTCGAGATATTTTGTTTTGTCATATTCAATCACTTTTTTGTACTTCTTCTATATTTCTATAAATATTTATTATAATATTCTATAGATTATATCATTTGCTCAATGAATATTAAATTACAAGCTTTGTCAGAATGAAGTATAGTTATTTAAAAATATGTTTGAAATAAATGCATTATTTTTAATATACCATATATTTTCTCGTTTACGTTTATTGTAAAATACGGGTACTATATCGATAATGATTTATAAATTTTTGTTTTATAATCGCCCATGCGTTGATACCTACTAATATATAAAAATGATTTAAGAAAATATAAATGCGATGATATGAATAATTATTAAATTTATTTTGTTATATTTTTATGGCCAATAATTGTGTTCGCTATAAATATTTGATACCGGGTGAAATATGAAATTCAATTAAATTTGTTTTCGAAATGAACAACATCAAGCATTTTTTTTCCAAATAAATCGACTCGAATATATGAACCATAAATAACTTTTTGAACAGTATTGAAACTCACAAATGAGTAGAAATATTGAATTTTACATAAATTTCATATAAATGTTTTAAAACATTTTAAGAAGTTCTACAAGTTTTTGAGGTAGAAAACCTTGTTGGGGAGTATACCTAAACGATTGCTTTACCCTTGAATCCGTTTGATCATAAAATCGTCTAGAACTGAAAACTTATATTTTCAAATAAATTATAAATAATATTGAATTGTTTACAAATATAACATAGCAACAATACATATAGCAACAAAATTATAATCTGTTTGTAAAACTATTAGTAAAATGTCTAAATGAAACTTTTGAAAGTTTGACAGTTTTATTATTACTTTTAGTTGTGTCCACCAATAAATGAACTGAGAGAAAATACTCTCATCTGGAACTCCTTGCGAAAACAAAGTTAGCGAATATTTTCATTTGTTCTAAGTCTGTTTGGCAACTGTTAGTGGTACGAGTGTGGAATCGTGGCTCTAACGGTATCACTAAAACCGTATATCTTTCACATAATTCTGTGTTTCCTGAGCTTGTTCCGGTGGCGTGCTACAGGGCACTCACACTTATCTTCGTGTACTATCGAAATACGAGTAGTGACGTTGTTTTAGTCTGCTACCTTCACCACCCTCTCACTCTGCGCACGCTTGTACCGTTCCTCTAATAACTTTTAGCCTTAACACAAGTTCTGATCTCAGCACCATGTGATTGTAACATAAGATAGAGGGGAATGTGTAGAATTTTTAAATTAGATTTCTGTTTGGAACCTTTTACATTGCGAGTACCTACGCCACATATGTTATACTTTTTTTAGTGCCTTTTGGTTTGTCGTAAAATTGAATTGTATATGCACGAAAAATGTTAGTATGTAGATTAAAATATATTCATATGTATTTTTCTATTATTATTATATTAATTTTATGACAATTTAAAACAAAACCTCTGTTAATATAATAATAATAAGAATGGGTGGTACAGAATCAAATATTATCTTGAATAGAAATTTTTTCCTTGAAGCTTATTCTGAAAAAAATGTTATTTATTAGCAAGATACATTCCTCTCTATATCTCTATATATTTTCCACGTCCTTCTGTTTTTCTATATTTGTTTTCATGCGTTGTTCATTTTATTTTCAGTTTGTTTACCGTTAATGTTTTGTTTTTAAACTTTAGCCGGCTCATGCCGTTTCACGTCGTTCGTTAAAATGGTTTCGGGGCTAATCCATCGCAGTTAATGGATTTTTAATTGGAAATTATGTGTTGATTGTACGCTGAAATTAACACTGGATATTTATTATGAAGACTGAAATAATTTGCCAAACAATGTTTCCCAATAAAATATTAATTATGTCATAACTCTTTCGTAAAATATTTCATGAGATTTAAATTCTCATTTCTATACTTATGTATGTATGTATATGTATTCTTTGATGGTTCATTTTGTTCTACCGAACAATAATAAAAATATTGTAACATTTTTCATTAGTAAAAGGAGATGAACAAAATTATGCTCTCCGACGAATTTGTGATTAACGTGATAAATCTTTTAAAACCGATTATCATTTTTCTTCGGCCGTGAAGGTCCTTTTTTTCGAACTGATCGATGAAGACGGATTTCATGCGACGGAATTATAAATGATCTGCTTATGGAAATCACAGTTGGAATTAAAAACTGCTCTTATTATATATTTACTAGAAAATCAATGGCAAATACGCCGTCCTGCTGGATTACTAATCCTCCAGACTCCGCTGACTGAGTTTCATTTCAAATGTAAATTTTGCAAAGGAAATCGGGAGAATATTAGCTAGCGGCTTTATACAGTTTTATTAAACAATTGCGATTGCAAAGATGTATTACCTTTGAAATGCAAAATGAGAAGAGTATTCGAAAAAGAAACGACAAAACGGCCCAACAAATATTTCCTTTTTTGTGCATAGTAAATGCTTTCATTATTTATTCGCAGTGTGATCGTCGTAACTTTTTGTCGTGGTTAAAATTTATTCACTTTTTACATAAATATTTATTGAGATAAATTTACGAGAATTTCGGTTTAATGTAACAGTAAGCTGATTTACATAATACCAATAATATTATTCATTGAATGCTATTCTTATCAGTGACAGTTTTGAATTATAATGTAATGCTATTGATTTAACGTCATACAATAAACAAAATAATACATCAGTGGTGTTTTTTTCTCACTGTTAATTAAAATTAATGCATTTTGAAATTGAAATCTGAAAGTGTGTTTATGTCGTTTTAATTTTCAATATACACAATTATAATGGAAGTAATATTGAATATCAATCACCAACAAACTGGTGAATTAGCTCTGCATATACTAATTGCACAGATAGGTTTCACCTGTAATAGCAGTGCTATTCCTATTGTCAGTAATTGTATCCTCATCCTACCAATCACTTAGTGCAGTACAGTGTGCTATTACCTGTATCCGTCAACCCACTTAACAGACAAGTTCCACCGGGTTGCATCAGTACGAAGTTAGGCGCAATAGCACAGAATGCTGCATCTGCGAAACGTGTACTTATTTGCTTATTATAAGCGGTTGATATAAGTAAGTAATTTACCTTTGAAGTAAATGAAAGTAGAACATTACACCGTAACGAATATCTCCAGACTAAACTCAAATCTTTCTATAAAAACTTGGTATCTTTTCAAATGGAATTGAAATGTTTGAAATTCGCTGCCGTATGATGAGATCCCTTCGTTTATCTTGCATCTTACCTTGATCGATGGTTTGCCCACATTCTGCCGTCCTGCTTGTATTTCGTTCGCGGTTCCAGATTGTAGATAGCATCTCACATCATTTCGCGCAGTTCCTGAATTGTAGCTCTTTCTTCCCTTTCAGTTCGAGAACTGCCCGAGAGGGACTTAGTATGCCAAAAGCACTAGCACCCTCGGGCGGCAACTGTATTTGTCATACGAGACTCATCAAAGCCCAGAATTCAAACCTTTTCCACGCACTCAATGCACTCTTAACCGTAGCTACGTTACCCATTTTCTACCTACTGAAGAAGCATTTACATGACGCACACGTTCCTGAATTACCCTTCGATCCCTTTTGTTTTACGCGTTCTGCATTAATTTCACTCTTGTGAATAAATGTCTCCGAAGAAAATACTTCAAGTCGAATACATCGTTTTGTAAAACTATATCATATGAATGTAATATCTCGTACTTTATTCAGAGAATAAATGCAATTTTATTATCAACTGAACATTGTAATAAAATAAAACATGATGCATTGTAATACTATGTATGGTTCATGTAAGAGAAAGAAAACACACGTTTAGAATATTCCAAGGCAAAGAGCAATATCTCTTGGGGACAATAAAAGGTTTTCTATTTAATTGGCGCTTAGATTGCGCCAACACTTTTTCAATTACAGCACGTAATTCTAGCGTCCACGTGTAGTTTTTAACGTCACGTTGTACAAAAGCAAAAAGAAACTCACTTGTAACAATGTAGTTCGGACACAATAAAACAATTCCGAAACTTTTTAAGTTCCTATAACGTGCAACTCCCTTATTAGATTGCAATTATTGAGACTATTTAGTTAAAAATTGTACTATTTGGGAATTGAGTAAGTCGATGATTTGTGATCTATTTCTACAATATTTTGATTATTGTTTACAGATTTTGCAGAGGAGAGACGTCAGCTGTTAGAGATAGTTGGTCCCGAACTTCAAACTTTATATGATGAACAACAAATTGAGGTAATAATAATTTTATTTGTTACCCAAATCAAGCAAGGAATCTCTAATATTGTTATTCTTTAATAAATGAAATATGTACATGTATTTGAATAGGTGGAACTCGTGGACATGCATTTTGGTTCAACAGAAAATGACGTATACGATGCCCACCTGTTTGATAATCATTTGTATGAAATACAAAATTGTCACAAGTTCTCCAGAGGATGTTTTTTCCTCGTAAGTACTGTACAATGTGACAAATATGAATCAAACTGTAATACTTGTATGTGTTAGTGTTTAATTGGCAACAAATATCAACCATACGTTCTGCCACTTCAAATTCAGGAAGATCAATTCAATGCCGTCATAGAGAAGTCAAATGATCTTGGATTAAATAATGAACTTATTTTGCATTGGTACAAACTTGAAAATGGTCTCTATATTCTGCAAAAATGCGGGTATGTAATATTAGTATCATTATTTGTAATTATTATTATTATTATATCTTCCATAGAGATATGGATTCTGAGCAATGGAAGAACATTTCAGAAGAAATTAATGATTTTATTCAAAACTGTGTACAAGAAATAGAAGACCCGATTAAAGAGAAAATGCATTATTTATTAGAATCAGCTGTTGAGAAACAGTTTTCACACGCTCTTGGTAAGATATTTCATTTTAGATCAATTATATCTATATGTATATCTAGTGCTCCAATATAAACAAAAGTAAACAAGTGAAGTGACATACACATACTGTCAAACACAAAATATATACCTAAATAATTCTTATTTTTATTTTACATGTGATAATTGTATTAGAAATAGAAAATTCTTTTATAAGATTATAACTAATATTTCGCCCCACTAATTTATTTTCTAAATAATATTCAAACAATAATTTTTACTTTTTTACTTTCTTATATTGTTTATAACACAACGGAAAATTTGAACAATGCGTACATTAATATTTTACATAAGTAAAAAAATGGCAAAAATTTGATTGTGACAATATAACAATAATAATTTTACATGGCGACAAATGATTTCACAACAGCAACCGAAAGCATAACGACAAACATTTCTGGTTTGAATACAAGGGCTGCAGCGCCTCCCTTTTTATCTGCAGCAGGAGCTGCACCTTCAGCAGGAGGATCATCATTAGGCTGCAGACGTACATTCATCACATTTTCGGCACTGGCGGCCGTCTTCTCTTGCTCGTCTTGATATTCTTTAGGTTCTACATGAGCAGCGATTTCGTTTTTAATTCCAATCGGTGCTTTTGCATCGATAACTTTTGCAACAGCAGGATCGCCTGCGGGTGCACCATTGTTGTAGCAAGCCAACAAGGCGAGTGTCAAAAAGACTGTGGCGAATTTACAAACTCCAAACATTTTACTGCGTTCTGTAAACAAAATAAAAAATTATCTATAGTTTACAAAAAATTATCTATATCAACATGGAAAGAAACGTTAATCGTTACATTCTTTAGCCATATATCATTCAAATTCATTTAATATCATTCACTTACCCTTTATAGTAGTACAA
The DNA here is from genome assembly GCA_963422195.1 of Carabus problematicus. NCBI lineage: Eukaryota > Metazoa > Arthropoda > Insecta > Coleoptera > Carabidae > Carabus > Carabus problematicus. Next base: position 3,639,405 of record OY728582.1, on the reverse strand, counting down.
ACACAACGTCACACTTCACACTGCGACAACAATATTTATTTTAATTTCATTTCTATGGCTACAAGACAGTCATTTTTTTTGTTAAATAAGCGAAACATGCAAAACTGATTTGATTTTTCAATACAATATTTCTAAATTATTTATCAACAAAATGAAATATCAACAAAATGAAAATTGTCGCATTTATAATGGAATGTTGAAATAGAACGAAAATGTTGCTTATACAAATTATCTGACATTTCTATTCCATTATCACATCTCTGTTTAAACATACTCTTTTGCTTTGTACATATTTCACATTAAATAATTATACATACGTACATAACATCACACCTCTCACATTCTTTTCTCTCACGTCTTATTAACATCCACACATATTCAATCATTTATTCTTCGGTCTTTCCCACATTCGTACTATTTGAGTCTCACTTAAATACATCAATTTTGTATTTGACATTCCTTCCAACTGATTTGAAACAATACCATTCATAACATTTATACTAATTGTATATTCTTCATACCCCAATCTATTGTTAGCACAGTTCGTACTTGACACACAAGGCACGCCTAATCATGAACTGACACTTTCATCAATTTTCTCACATTCATACAAAATATCTTTTTCTCTTTAAAGAAAAATGATTTAAAAATCAAAACGGATATATAAAATTAATTATCACTTACTTTTTACGAGTGCAATTCAAATACGTTCACCTTCAGCAACGATGTTTCAGTGTTTGTTTTACAGTACTATGACAACAGGATAGTGTTTTATTTTTAATTGAATATGTTAGTTTTTGTTCGTGTATTACAATGGCTACTAATGAAATAAGAATTTTTAAATAATGTTACCATGACCTTCTCGATTTAAACTGTAACAAAGTACGCTGTTATCGAAAAGGTCGTAGACGGTACAAATGTTAGCGAAGAAAATAACTTTTTATAAGAACTTTAAGACTACAAATTATTTCAGGACTTGCTCCGGGTACAGCACATCGTATATTGGTTCATATACGAGATTGGGAAAATTTAGAAGATGGCCAGACATCTTATGAGGTTAGCAATTGTATAGAATAATTTAAATATTATCATTTATTTGTTGCATATTTATACACAGGATATAGACATCGATTCGGCTTGTAATCCCAATGAAAGAGCCAGACAACAACTAAAAGAATTTCGTGAACGAGTGACATCTTCCATTTCAAATGAAAATAGGACACATTACAGGTACAGTTACTTTTATTTATTGTAACTTATGGTAACTTATAAGTTTTGGATTTCGATTTAAGTGTTCCGTGGAAGTCTGGAGGTATAGATGAAGATTTAGAAGAACATGAAACATATCTGAATAAGTTTAGAAAAAGTATTCTTGACAAATTAAAAACTCTCATAAATAAAAATCTAGAAGAAGAACCAGAATTGAAATCACGCAAGAAGATAGTGCAAGTAATATTTATTTTATATAATAGGAGTAACAAAATATACTATGTATTATACTACTATATTTTCTTATAGGAAAATTTTACTGAAAACATTACTCATCTTGCTATTTGTTTTGAAGAACCGGAAGTTGATTTTACAAATTCTGAATTGATGGATAAAATAAAACAAATTGTTCAGAATTCATTTCAGACGAATTCACGACACAGTCCAATGTTAATTTGTGGCAATAATGGTTCGGGAAAAACGTCATTGGTTAAATCAATATACAGAGAAATAGAGAACTGGTTTAATAATACGAAAGTCTTACGGATCGTCAGATTTATTTCTTCTACACCAAGATCTTCATATAATCTGGAACTACTGAGAGTTATATGTCAACAAATTTGTATAGCACTGAGATTACCAGAAGGATTTTTACCGAAAGATGCATCATTTGATCCATTGTATATTAATAACTGGTTTCAAAATTTACTACGACTTTTCGAAAATTTAAATCAAGTTCTAGTTATAATAGTCGATGACTTGCATTTGTTGAATCCATTGGATTCGGATATTGTAGCAGCTTTAAGCTGGTTGCCAATAAGTCTACCTGATAACGTGTACCTAATATGCACAACGGGACTTGGTCCAGATCAGTTAAGACTCTCACCAGTGCAGAGAGAACGTTTAAGAAATCCTGAGAGTTATATTGAATTACCGCCGGTAGATTCATTTAAAGGTAAATATCAATATAACGTTTACATTATTGTTCAGTTTTACGTATTGAGAATATTGTTGTATATTTATAGAAAGCATAGAACAAACTTTTGATGAACTAGAAACGCAATTTGGTCAAACAGCAATATCAAGATTGTGCGCGTTGATTACTAGTTCTGAATACGGTTTGACAGAAACTGAATTGTTAGAATTGTTAATGCCAACAAGCAATATTGAAGCTGTGTTAAGCTTAGAAACAGGAAATTATAATTTTTCATCAATGTGCGCGGTGCGACGAAACATGAGTAAGAAACAGAATATGAAATTTCACATCGGTTCAGAAATTAATATAAATTATCATTCTAGATAAATTACTGAAAGAAAAATTAATGAGTGGGAAATTACTTGTTGAATGGAGTCATGATGGAATACGGGAAATCGCGCGTAAACGATATTTACAAAATCAAGATGTATTACGTAATACTCATTTGGAGATTGCAAATTTATTCTTTAGTGAATTTACAGAATCCGACAATGACAATAGTGAATCTGAAGCGGCAGACGAACCAGGTGAAATTAACATTGTCGGCTGTAGTAACAAGTGTGAACATTCCGTTTTCATTTACAGCACCACTTCCGACTGACAGTAAAGATACACCTTTTCAGTCAACGCTTCACAGCGATGTCACATACAGTCAACGACATGTTGAGGAATCGTGGATTCATTTGTTAAAAGCTGGGGATACATTGAAATTAAAAACTTTAACTGTGTGCAATTTTGACTTTTTATTAGCAGCTGTAAGTAGTTTTAGTTGTATTACTAATGGTGTATTACATCATACAAATATGCAAAAAACAATATAATTCTAGACCTAAAATTTTATTCATGTTTTTTGTTGCCTAGGTTCAAACAATCAGCATCAGTTATCTTCGTTGCATTCTCGAACACGTACGATGTTACTTATTAGACCGAGAACTGGAGCTCGTGTATCATACAATTCGAAAATCAACTGATGTGTTAACAAGAGATCCGTTACAATTAGCGACGCAGGTCTTATTTTACAAATAAAGTATTGTGTTTCTTTTATTAACGCAGTCAGTAATCTGTTATAGATAATTTCATGGTTGCGACCAGTAACCGAACATAGTAGTGGTTTAATGTCTGCATTACTTACATCTGCCATGGCCTGGTGTGATGGTTTCACTCTGCCACTGGTGGTTCCGTTAAACGGATGTTTACAACCACCATTACCGGCACAGTCACGAACTTTGAATGCACCGAATGTACGAATGGTCGAGTCTACACCGTCAGGTCAGCACGTGGTGTGTGTTGTCGACTCTGAACCACAACTCTGGCATATTATGAGTAACCAACTGGTTCATACTTTTAAAGGTACCTAGTAGGTTTAAACTAGAGCTTATAATCTGATATTCATATTTGTCTTGAATAGGTCACAGTGGAAAAGTAATATGCATGGCAATTACGAAACAATCACAATATCTGCTCACCGGTTCCGAAGATACCAGTATAATTGTATGGGATCTCAAAGCGTTGACACTACATCTCCGAATCTATGAACACATTGCACCAATTCTATGTGTTACCAGCGCACTGAGTAACTCTGTCATCGTGAGTGGCGGCGATGACAGCAGTATTATAATTACGTCACTAGCTAATGGCAAAGTTGTAAGTATGTCTATTAAATGTCAGTGGCGATTGAAATATTTACAGCATAATATAATATTTTGTATTTTAACTTGATGTTAATTTTTAGGTAATGAAAATTGACCATCATCGCGGATCAGTAACGTCTGTGAAAGTAACTTCAGCAGGAGACGTGCTGGTATCTGGAAGTCATGACAGAACAGTGTGCTTGTGGTCACTGGAGACATTTACACTCCTTAACACTATTTCCTTAGTGGCTGCTATAACTATGATAGATGTGTCAGCCGATTCTGTATTTCTACTAGCTGCCTGTTCCGATAACAATCTATATTTGAGAACATTGGCAACTGGTACTGAGTTGCATAGTTTAGTTGGTCACAAATCAAAGGTATTTCATATTCTTAAAATTATAAAATAAAGTTTATGTCAAAGATTCATTTTTTAGGTAAAAGCAGTTTGTATGGCCCAGGATAGTTGTCGAGCAGTGGTTGGGTGCACTGATAATCGTGTATATATTTATGAAATGCATAGTGGAAAAATAATGAAGACACTTACAGGTACTGTATATAAAGTTCAATATTTTTTTTTAGAAAATAATAACTTTGATTTTTACAGGACAACCTGGAGAAGTGACAGCTGTGAAAGTTACAGATAAAGATGATTTTCTACTTACAGCTGGTGTGTGTTTTTGTACAGAATAATTATTTTAATATTTGCAATACATTCTGATATTGTATTTGACAGGTGGAAATCGAGTACATTTCTATCCATTCCGCAGTGAAGACACAATCAAAAGTCTTCTTAAATTAAACAAAAAATCTCAACATCATCTGCAAGCACACAGTGCTGCAATTACTTGCATAGACATCGCAAAAGATGGATTACTTGCAGTCACCGGTTCGTTTGATCATCTGGTCAATATATGGCAACTGAATTCACACGAATTGATATTAACAATGGCTGGTCATTCCGGATCTATAACATGTGTGCATTTTGCTCCAAATGGACTATTTGTCGCTTCAGGCTCAGAAGATAAGACTGTTAAAGTATGGGGACTGACACTCGGACTAGTAGTTTCAACATTTACTGTAAGAAGAACTGTTTCGCTATTATAGAATGTTGTATTTTCAATGAAATGTGCAATGTAGGGTCACCAAGCTCCAGTTTGTGCAGTACAAGTAATGATGGACTCGTCGAGAATTATATCAAGTGACAGAAATGGTTCACTTAATGTGTGGTTGGCAGATAACGGATCACAAATTCATGCGTCAAGCGGACTTAGTAAATGTTTAGCAGTTACTAATAATATGAAATATACAGTGAGTGAATTTACATTTCATTTAATTGTATTTGCTAATTTATTTCTTGATATTATTGCGTAATCATTTGTATACATTACTGCATAGGTATGTACAAATGGTGATAACTCAATGCGTATATGGTCATTGATTCGAGATGATGAACGGTACACAATCAGTCATTCCGAAGAAATAACATGTTTTGTTTTAACGATGGATTCTCTACAAGTAATTACTGGATCTAGGGACATGTCTCTCAAAGTGTGGCAGTTGACTGGAGGGAAATTATCGCAAGTAAATATCTACAGTATCTGGCATATTGTCTTACACGTATAATCATTTATATATTCATGTGTCTTTGTAATGATTGTAGGTATTAGTAGGACATACAGACGCTGTGACATGCGTATCAGTTGCATTGTTGGATAAAAGTATAGTTGTGTCTGGATCTTGTGATACTAACCTCATTGTGTGGGACATTAATACTGGTTCAGATGTCCATACCCTGTCAGCTCATTTAAGTTATGTGACCTGTGTTAAGTTATCCGCAGATGGAACAGTTGCTGTATCTGGTATGACAAAATGTAATGCATTTTAGTTTATTCAATTAATAATCTATATTATTACAGGATCTGATGACAAATCTATTATTATATGGGACACGAAACGTGGTTTACAACTCACAAGTTTACAGTTACACATTCCTATTATCAATTTAGAAGCATCCTCTGACTGTTCTAGGATTGTCGTGCACTTAAAAGAGAACCAGTATTTACCAATCATATGTTTACATAATACTCCCGCGAAATATGTTAAATTACCGACATATTGTGCGCCAGCCAGGGATATTGCTGATCCCAGGTCATTGCCGAAGCGACAAATGCGGCGATTACTGAAGAAAGAAGTATCGTTGGACACCTATACTTGGCAGAAGAAATACGCTCATCTTACATCTAATATTATGATAGCAGCAATGGACGAAAGGTTGAAACGACGATTTTCTGTGTCAGCCAGCATGGAAGAAATATCGAAAATTCCACAAAATAAAAGTCTTGGTTCACAAGTAAGAACTCTAGTATTGTTAGAATATTTTATAATAATATAAATTTAATTGATCCATTGTATTGTATTCTGAAACCGATACTAGCGCTTCAGTCGTTTATGCATTCTATCATTTCAGACGGCCATTGCTGAAGGAGCTTCACTTGCACAATCACAACATTTTGATCAACTAGAAGCATTATGGAACAAACGTTCCCCACCTAGGCGTAGGCATAATCAGGTAACGCAATATTGTTCGGAACAATTACTGACACATCTTGAACATGGTGTGTATTGTTAATATTGTACTGGTTTACAGCCCCTTTCCAAGCAGTCATCCTTAGTGGAATCACGGCTCGGATCTTCTGATGAAGAAGGAATGGAAGGTGTGTTGTTATCGTCACATCCGCCTGCATGTGTAATTAGACCGCCTCACATAGGTCGGAGCACGCGAGATCCTAGACTCACTAAATCTTGCATTACACAGTAGTATAGCAGTAGTGTGTAGCATCCATTTTCCATCCATATATTAACTACATTATGATATTAGTGTATGTATGATTCTGTAGTGTATGTATATAATTAATTTTTTATAAATGTATTTTACGTTCGTAATTTAGATTTTACTCTAGATATATTCAGTAATAATAAACATTTCATTATGTATTAGTATTGCATGGTATTTACTTTTTATTAATAGTAGTATTGAATTTTCCTCCGTTTATATATGTACGTAAGGATGTATTTATAAATAACTAATAACTGTTCTAACATATTGTGTTATTCGTTAATGTATATGTTTATTGTATGTGTTATGTACGAGTCAGGAACAGTGTGTATAAGTGTTTTTAAATGAACGTTTATTTTAGATTGAAGAGTTAATGACGGAGAACAGTTAGGATCGCAATGAATTTACGTAGGAAGTACATGGATGTTAATGAAACACACTCCCTGTTAATGAATGTTGTATTGTAAGTACTTCTTCCAAACTGACTGCTGAGTATAGTACTTATTACTATAAAGGATGTGCAACTCGATAGACGTAGACAAAACGTACCTACTACCTACCTACCTACCTTAGATGTAATACTAAACTAATATACTTGACACACAACTATATTTTTGCAAAACTGTTATTGCTTATTTTGTTATAAATTTTATTTACTTATAAATTATATTGTGGTAATAAGTACGATATTCTGTGATTTCTAGCACATAAACATTTGCAATGACTATCATCTTATGAATGGTATGTATTCAGTCTTTTATTGAAATCATAATTCCATGTTACTCTGTTTTTAAATTTTGTTAAATTTTATTAAAATATATAATTTGTTACATTTCAATATAGGACTGTAAAAATACTGATATATACTAATTATTTATTATCGTATTGTACATTGCAATAATAAATGGCTTCAAAAAAAAGTAACGGTTTACTGATCATTTTATCAAATAGTAATATGTATGTATATATTTATTATTGTATTAATTTTTTTACTCGAAATTTGACGTATGTACTTACTCAAATTATAACTGAAGTTGGTTTTCTGAACGCTTACTAATGCTATTCTAACCTGGAAAAACAAGGCGTAGCCATTTTGGTTCTTGTTAAATTTAATTAAAATTTCTAAACTAAAACGATATAAGGTTTATAAGAATGTGCAACGTGCATCGTGGAATAATACCTATTATTTCATCAAATTTATAAGGTAAGTGGGTTATCTTTATTGTTTATTTAAACAAAATCTGATTTTTCTGTACCGGCTGATAAAGTTCCTATAAGAAATTATGTAGGAATATAACGTTTGAATATTCCTGGGCAATTTTATCTTGACAAAATACAATTTTACTGGCAATTTACGATGTCATTTTTATGGTATAGATTTTTCAAAACAGCCCAATTGGATGTACCTATAGGAATTATAACTTGAATGACATCTTTGACATATATTTTTATTTATTCATAATTACCATATGGATATTTAGAACACATATTTTTCTAATGTGTATGTATTTGGCTAGCAATAAATTATACATAATATGTATAGCATGTGTAAAAAAGGTTAATAGCCTTTTCTGCATTTAATTTATGAAGAGTATACAATTGTATATCTGTGTTATTCTATTTCCAGATAAATATATATTGTAAACTATTTAATAATATCAGATTTAATAGTTTTAGAAAACATGTACTTTCTATTTTATTTTAGAATTGTTTCACATTGAAGGTGAACAAAGATCTTAAAACATGGAGCACATACAAATAATTCCGCTCAAGTATAAATCACGAATATTCCAGGAATTATATAATTTCATTTAACACGTTTGTGGCTAGAATTACATGTATAACGGTGTTTATGTTGACATTCAGAAGCACGTGTTACTGTTTACGAATATATTTACATACCTGTTTTGGAGGTAGCGAGTATTTTTAGGTATACCTCGTACGTGGAATTATATAAATACTGAGTCAAATGTGTTAGTGTGTGAATATTTGTGTATTATATTGGGTTATACCTGGGAACGAGAATGTTACTGTTATTTCTGTTTTTTCTCTTTTAACTATTCCATTTCGTAATCATAATTGTATCTGGTTTTCTGGATAACGGACAATATAAATCTGTTCATGGAAATAAATTACTGTTTATTTTAATTACTTTTCTACACAACTGTTTGTAAAATTCTTTACTTTCTCTATAACAATTCCATACTAGTAAAATATTATATTTAAGAAGAAAAAACAAATTATTTACAAAAGGAATTACTCATAAATAATTTGCTTTTGACAGTAATCTAATGTGGCTACTAGTTTTAATTGTTTTTTATTCTACCTCGGGGCTTCAGAATTTCGTTATTTGGAGAAAGTTTCATGATGACCGGTACAGATTATTTTGCAAATAAAAAAAAAATATGTATAAAAAATTTAATTAACTTAAAAAAAAATTGTGTATTTCCGATGTACTGCCGGTTTTTTCGTAGATAAGAGACGCTGTCTGGTCTGTTCCGAGTCAGGAGAATGTGGGCGTGTGTTCGTATGTGAACGACCTGTATATTTTAAACACTTTCAACACTTGATAGCAATATGACGTCAGTATCACCTGGCACATGCTTCAGCACAACTAAAATTAGAGTAAACCAACTTGAGTAAGCTGGCAAAATTATTGGCCAAGGCGCGCCCAGTTCAAATGTATTATTGGCTTTAGCTGAAATGATAAAATTAACATAAAACGGAACATTGCAAAAGCGCAAGTACAAATGTATTATTTTTATCAAATGTGTCGTTACAATGTAGCACGTGTATAATTTGTATCTATTTTGGGTTGTGAAATCGGTGTGCCTGTAAATAGAAATAATTGCAAAATGAAACGAATTAATCCAATATTAATAGCTGCTGGAAACATAAAATAAATATTTCTGTTTGTGGAACATTTAAAGGACTCGGAATTATTTCTCAATGTAAATAATTCTCATGATGGTAGTTTGTCAAGCCACAGTTTAATGATAAATTCACATAAAATGTGAATTAATGTTTTCTTGTTTTCGTACAATAATTTATAGTATTCGTCTACGATTTTAGAAAGAAACTATAGTTTTTAGATGCCATAGCATGTTTTCTAGTAATAATTTTATTGAACTGGTATATTTTGAATGATTCAGAGTTCTAGGAAAGAAGCTCGGAAGGAACATTTGAATTGACGAACGAGTTATACCTGCAGTATAAGAAAAATAAAGTATGCTTGAAGTTGTTAGGCAATATGATATTCTTATATGAATTATTTTCGACTTGGAGTAATAATTTGTATTCCGAATTGATTTTAAATTGTCTTTTTTCCGAATATTACGTGTTCATATATATTAAGTCGTAGTATATGTAGTTTGGATTTTATTTCGACAATATCTATGGGTCAATTTCCAGAAGCTATTTTTCCAGCAATGCGCATGCGGTATACTAGCCATGAATGACGCCTACTCACATTACCAATGTAAAATTAAAGTGCGCGTAATAGTTTTCCTACGTCTACTCTGGTTTGTTGTCATCCTGTATTTCACTATTTTATTTAACCGTATTCCGAAGATGAAGACCAACAAACGTCAAAACAGGTAAAACAATTGCGAAGTAGATTGCAAGTTGTAAAATATCTATTTGCGTTTCAATTCAAATACAGCAGTTGCAAATATGATTTTATTCAAACATAAAACATATTACTTTTGTGTTAGATAACCCTGTATGTGTTATATTATGCTTCAGAGATCAGAATTAATATTGTAGTATTAATAATTACATATTTGTGTCATTTGGATATAGCATGTGATTTCACATACTTATGTATTGATTCTAATTGATGATATAAATTATCAATTACGTATAACGTACAGCTTCGCATTTAATAATTTATAATTATTTTCTTTATTTGTGATAGAAATTCGAATGAAAATTCATGTAAAAATAATTTACTCATAGTTTTCGCCAATTATTAATAATATTTATATATTGACATGTATAACGATACTTATAACACACGATAAAAGTAGAAAAGTAAATTGATGCCAAAACACGCGTGCAAATTGATTACAATACCCTGCATACAGGATCGAAAAACATTTCAAGGTCATAAAGTCCTTACACAAGCCGTAATATATGTATATATTTTTTATAGCACACTATAAATATCGTCTATATTTATTGTTACATATTTTTTATCTTGTTTACTTTGTGCCAGAAACTTTTCAGATATTTTCAAATATGTAAAATGAAAATATTTAGAAGCATGAAATAATCATTGGCAGAAACATATTATGTAAACATAGAATATTTGCGTTTTTGCCAGAAACATAGTTTTCAATTACATTATTATAAGTTCTAAATTCATTCATCAATATTTGTTTTCTCCAATGAAAGTAGTAAAAATTCGTGTTTTTTTTTTGTGAAACAATGTTATGTAGGAATAAATTATTATTTCTGAAAATGTTATTTAAATATAAAGTACCGTTACGTCTAGACGAATTTTCTTATTTCATTTGTTGCGTGACAATATGTAGAAAACGTAGAGTTTTGTACGTAATAAAAGTCCAACGTTAGATTAACATTTTTCTTATTTATAGTTAAATATAATTAGTATGGAGATACTTCCTGCAATACCATCAGTATGTGGTACTGTTTTGTTTTTTCAACTTGTTATTTATCTTCATATATTTATCGCTCGTGTGGTTTTGGTAATTTGCAACTTTATGTTTTAAAAACAGAATAGTTAACTGTAAATGTTCTTGTGATTAGTGAAATTGCTGTGTTACATTTTATAATAATCGTGAAGGTTATTTGTTAATTATATACTAACCTATATTTTAGAAAAAGATAATAATTATTGCACTTATATATTATTGTTTGCAATGAAAACCTAAGTATCCATTATGATGCTTATTTTGCAAGGTTAGAGAAATATGTGATAGTATAATTTAATTATAGGTTGTGCTTTTTATGTTCGATTTTAATCATGCTTCGTTCACAATTGATCTGTCAATTCTCGCGTTGACTATGGAAAGGTTATGTAGGTATGCAAGTTGAGAGCGTCAATGAGAAATGTATTGTTCCTGGTGGATTGCGAACCGACGAGTTTATCGATAGCATACTTTGGAAAGCTACGCAATCGACAAGTGTTTGCTCCGGATATTTTAGTCGTAGTTGTCTGAATACCGGGAGTACAATATTAGAACCTGTATATATTCAAAGTATAATTCTATCTCTGTTATTCATAAATCTGTTTTAAATAAGAAATCCTTTTTCCAAAAGTTAATCTCATGAAAAAAAATTAGGAGAAGAAATATTGCATTGATAATTGTCTAAATATTGAGGATTATTTTGAATCGAACCAAACCGAGAATGCGACAATCTGTTTTGCTTCTTTCCGCATTGTTTCCTTGACCTATTGAACTTTTAAGTTTACAAGAACTGAAATCTTTACTGTATCTTCTGAATTATATATGATGTATGCTAATAATTAATCAGGTAAACATCTGTTCACCTGGATTTTGTTTGTAACCCATCATAACAGTATACTGTATGTATTATGTTTTTGTCCGCTTATTGCGTTTCCGTTTTCTAACAATGCCGTGTTACGTAATAGCCAAAGAATGTTGGCTGGTCTTTATTAACGAAAACGATCGTCCAAAGTCGACAGGGGATTCTCTCCTTTTAAAGAGAGACTCATGCGCGAAGAGAGAAGTAAAGAGAGAGAGAGAGTGGGGGGCGAAGCGTCTCACACGTTCCCATTCTCATTGGTTCCCTGTTTCAGATGTTCCCATTCTCATTTGTTCCCATACACCTTCTACCACATTTTTATGTCAACGGTTGTCTCAGTTGTTCCTATTCTCATTTGTTCCAAAGTTGAATAAAGCACAACTCTTGAAACCGAATGGTGTAAGCCGCCGAAGGCAGGCGGGTCACTATATATCCGAGCCGCGGAGCCGGCGGGTCACGGCGGGCAGGAGTATGTATCGTTAGACCTGAGCGAAGTAAGATATATAAAAGGGTTTACTTCATATGAACTACAAGTCCTCCATCCCATTTTTTGGTGCACACTGCAAAATGCTCTCCGTCACTGTGACCTTGCATGGGACTAAGTGAGACAACCGTAACATAGAAATGTGGTGTAAGGTGCATGGGAACAAATGAGACGGGGAACTAATGAGAATGGGAACAGGTGAGACACACTCGGGGGGACAAAGTGCTCTCCCTTTCTGTGGAAAATCACGCGCTAGGAGAGAACTGGGAAACCATGCTCTCCTGGTGCTTCCGTGCTCTCTCCCTGAAAGAAAAGATCACGAGAAGGAGAGAGCACGCGCGTGTGTATGTGTGTGTGTGTGTGTGTGGATATGCGCTTGCGTTTCACATTGCTGTTATTGATTTTCCTAATGCTGGATATAAGGGTCAGTCCGTATAGCGGGATGCATGTTAACATCGACCCTATGGGTTTGCGTCCATAATCGCCTCTTCGGTCAGGTTCATTTTGCAATGCAGCGTACTGCGCTTGAGTTATACACAATTCTACAGAGCACGTAGTAGCATGTACCAGTGTAACTGATGTGCGGTCGGTTAACTACTGTGTGCTGCAAGGACGCTACACATATCCCATTGCCTTGCTGCGATGCACCGGACTGCAGCTCAGGCTACCCTTTGCACATGAATCAGTTGCCGTGTTGCGTAACCCAGTTGAGGTAGGTGAGTTATTTTCACTCTCTATCATTTCCACAAGCAAATCTGTTACCGATTTATTTACCGGCACTATTTCCAGTTTGTTTATTCTGTTCTATATGTTGTGTCGCATCTGATTGCGGAAGGCCTGCAACTGTTGTTGATCTTGAATTGTTTGTTTTGAGGTGACGAGGAACTCTGTGGATATTTCGCATGGAGTAGTTTCACTCATACGTTAATATTGTTGCGCTGCACTGTGCTTTATCGAGGTAAAACGCAAATGTCCTTGAGATATATTTCATTATTACACCTAGTTGTAGATAAGTTTGTTAGTTGTTTACAGGTTTTCAATATTTATTTACTAAACAATAATAAACATAAATAATTTCCAATGATGTACGTGTGGAATGATTTTCGTTACGCGTGATACTGGTGTCCTAAATAAAATAATGATTTCAGACGTGTTTTAACGTTCAGTATTGGTGTTATTACTAAGTCAATAGTTTCATATTGCTGACTACAGTCTCTTCAAATAATAAAAAGTGATGCTTATTCGATGACATAGTTTAATATAACGTTTTATAGATAATTCTTACAACAAAATTATATCATGGAATTAAAATAACATGTGAAAATTACCTAAATAGTCTACATAAATGTTCTTTAATATTTGTTATCTCCGCCATTTTATCACGTTTTATAAACATCCTAAGAATCAATTTTCTTTGTATTAGACTACGTACTATTATACAGTTATTCAATAAAAAATTTATTACAAGTTATCAATGTATTTGTGTGTTTTTTGTTCAAGTATTATAAATGTTGATAAAGAAAAATATTACTTATTACATTGGAGCAGATATTTCTAAATTGGATTATACTTACGTATGTTAACTGGTACAAATGAATGTAGGTTATACAAAAGTTCTAGTATTACGATTATTTGTTGTAGAAACGAACGTAAACGAGTTGATTGATTTTATTTTGCACGAGACTCCAATTTGTTGTACGTATGTCAACAAGGATGTTTACTCTCATGATAAACATAGAGTTTTAATTAAGCCATTGCGTCTTCGATTGATTCGTTTATCAACTGTCGTTAAATTAAAAATACTGACCAACTACGCAGTATCAAATATTCATCGACCACTGTACATTATGCAGAAGAAGTTGTTGTAAATTATTTTTACATCATTTGTATAAGTTGAAAATATATATTAATATTGTTGCAGAGTATACAGATTTATTATGTATCAAATGCACTGAACCGTTGCAACATTTTTTTTCTGGCTACTTATCATGTAAAAGAATTTATTTTAGTACATTACATAACTGGACAGTGTAACATTTTTTTCTGTTCTATCAAACATTTTTTTTATTTTCTGATAAACATTGTTTGTAAACAAAATCAGAAATATATTAGCCAGACAAAAATAGAATAAAAACAGTTGTAAAATAATATAATAATTTTAGTATCTTACTGTTTTCGACATATAATTTCATTTGACAAATAAAAATACAAAGCACTCTGGCTTTTTATTATTATTCCGACATTGGCGCTGAATACAATTATTGAAATGTAAGTTTCATGAGCAAAAATATACTTTTTTAAATACATCTGTGCTATATTTATAACTCGCCGATATGGTTTGCTAATTGTGTTATGCACAAACATTCTGTTTGTTTGTTGGTCTTTACGTAAGGTTTCCTGTCGGTAATACGATTTCCCGTCTTGTGCCTGAAAAGTGTTCTATTATCGTGTCCCGTTTTATGCTTCATTGATTTTTGATGAGCTGTATGGTACACGTTTGACATACGGCCCACGTGTACGCTGTTGATAAAAGTTCATTTTCTGTTTATTGTTTCATACAGGTATTTGTGAAAGGAATGCCTCGGGAATGTTCGTTATCATTTTGTAAGCTACACTGTTATTGTTTTCAACTGGCAATGTTATTTTTAAAATATAACTACATAACGGTACCTACTCTTATTTATACGATTGTTATATTGACTTGTATCCTTTGTTGTTTTTTAACAATTATAAACAATAATATATGGATTACATTTCAATGATCTTCCATTATTACTAGGGAATTTGCTAATATACATATTAATATGAACGTGCACCCATATGTAGCCTAGGGATTATCTATAATCAATAAACACTAATCCACTTTTGTCTTGGTCGTGACACCGTCGTGAGACTAAATTTGACAAATGCGGAAAACGTGACCAAAATTGGCATGCGTCAATAAACATGTTGAATGCATTTGTTTATAGTGAATTGTAGCAGGACACCGCGCGGGAGTTTGTTTAGTGACACACAAGTACCTTACAATTCTCCTTGATACTCCATTCACACAAGATACAGTATCTACACATTGGTGTGAATTTACATAACGTATATGAAAACTGTTCTTCATATGTTTAATATTCTGTTTAATGTTGTTGTCAAGTTTCGTAACATCTAAGAGATTCGTGAAATGTAATCTAGAGGGATTGCTATCCTCCGTCGTAGCCTAGGGTCCAAAGGCCTTTGGGAGATTTCGTACAATTTACACCAGCCTATATACAATAACACCGTATTCATCTTTGACATTTAATAACCTGTCTAATTAATAACAAATTATATAAAATTTTACACAATATAGGTAAAATCTATTGTATTAAATAGTTAAACTTTTATTAAATATTCATATCATTATATACCTCTTCCCTTTTGGTCCTTCAGAAGAAGAATAACAAAATGCGAATTTTAATGAAATGATTGCATAGTGCTGCTTGTCTCTTTCATTCATATTTGTATAGTCCCATTCGTAATTATCATCTTTGGGGATTAATTAAATAAGTGTATATACACGAATATTCACTTAAAACTCCGGTCTATTGGATAATAAATACGGGTTATTACAAAGACGATCCATTTAATTATTCCTATGTGTCATTTTCGCGTGTGTGAAAATTCATTGCAGTTTTATAACATTGCTCCATATATCAAATTCCACAATAGACATTTATAAAACTGTTACTCGTGACGTGTATTTCTGCACGTAAACAAATATGGCGGCGATATCGATCGTATTTCCGTCCCGTTTGGTTTATTTAAAACGCCTGAAAGTGAACCTGCATATATGTTTGTTATTTTTTGATTCGATACGAGCAAAAAAAGCTTGAAGGTTTGTAAATGTCGACAGACATCGATCTGTCCTTTCTTTTGCCCCAGTTTATTGATAACGTCAGTTTTAATTTAGTTATCTCTAATAGGATTTGCTTCCTCTTCATTAGCTGTACTTAGCGGTATCTATAATTGATTGTACAGGATTAATACTACATTCAATGTTTATGCAAATTAATACACAATATCAACATTGCAATTGTAAAGAAATAAGTACATGATTTTATTTACTGTACTCTTCCATATTACATAAATACAAATATACGTATATTAATTTAGTTTGTTGATATTTCGTATATTATTACATGTAAATTACTGCACAAATATAATAACGGTATTTAATTTACCTTTACCAGGAATTATACCCTCTCATAAATATTTGTTATACGTATTTTTATGAAATAATGTTTACTTTTATCTGTAACAAACAAATGTTTTTTCCCGCCCTACAAATGAGAATCACAACTGCGTAATATGTCTCGTGACACGCAACGGTAATTTCAATTTAACACTTTTTAATCAAAAAAGCCTTAATTCGTAATAGATATGTTTTGAAAACCTGTAAATGCCTTAAATTTTGCACGCATATTGCTCATTAACAGGGCCGGTGTATAAACATTTCTTGTCCAAGCTATTCTGCAGGTCGTTTTTGTATTTCAATAAAATAAAATTATATGTCTGGGACATAGGAAATTAAGATGGTAATCTAGAAAAATTGTGATTACTTGTGAACGATACATTTTAGAGCAAAAGTGTAAATAAAGTTGTTCAAAATTAAAAACTGCATAGTATGTTGTCCCAGATTTCTTGACACATCACATTCGGTATATAAAATACTGCGCTTGAAATCGTATCAACTACGGAACTACGCCTTAATAATACTTCCCTGATAACACTAGCCGAAACCGCTAGATAAAATTACTTTGTTCTGAACTAATCTGAATTTGTATTATATTTCATGAAAGATCAACACTGACTTCCAAAGAATATCTTTCATCTTTTTTTGTTAGATTTATATAATCACTGACAACTTATGCATTTTGTTTTCAAACAGTTTAATTAACAATATTGTGACAAATTTTAAGCTCTCTTTTTGCAGATCGTAATACACAAGGAAATAACACTGAACACTGAACAATACACACGCCTACATATGTTTCACAGTCATTAAAAATGACAGATTACGTAATAGTTTCACCTTGAACTTGGTTACAGAATGAAAAATATTCTACCGGCATTGCACGCGTTAAATAAAAAAAATTGTATAAATTGCTGATGTGTGTACAACAGCTGAACAACAACGAAGCAAGCTTAACAACAAACAACGCAATAATTTAAGTGTTAACCCATGTTGTCATTGAATTTTATAATTAAAGTGAATGTGGAAAAATGTTTGAACATAATTATTTTTTTTTTATAATTTTTTTTTTGTTTTGTTCATTGAGGAATTTAAATTCTACCTAAAACTGTATTTTATTTTCCGGGTTTGTAATAATGAATTTATGTCTGTTATGAGCTACGTTGAAATATAATATTTAACACATTTATTATACTGTAAATTTGTATGAAAAGAAGCTCCAGTTTCGTATATGTAAATTTGTTCGCGTATGTTTTAGTTTAATTACGTTATAAATCAATATTGGAACTACGAAATTTTGAAGTATTATGTTTCATTATAACCAGCTATTATTATAATGAAAGATATAAAACATATTTTCCACTCGTGTTTTTTTTTTTTTTTATTGGTAATAAATCTGATGAGATTCGATCGTACTTTTATTGGTCAACTACAAATCACATTGGATGAGATTCTCTTTTGAATTTGTGAACATATAAAGAAGACGAGGAAAGGGGAATTTCATTTTACCGCTTCCTATTTCATTCTTTATCACTTTTGAACTGTATACTCTGGTTTCACGTTCCTGAAAATATCTTCTATTGTAGTAAATATACATATTCTCTGGTTTATTTCATTGCAGTTTTATAACTATAGATGTCAACAGTATCTTCATTATTATTTCTGGAATAACTTACAACGTACAGTATTTCATTTTATTAGAAATTGATAGTATTATATTTATGATTAGTAATAGTAATAAAACAGCGATATTGATAGTGAATCGCTAATATACAATTCAGTTTGAATGACAGATACAATTGGTGTGTTTATTGAAGTTATAATTACACTTACTGAAGCGTAATGTTGACAAGTTAATTGCACATTTATATGGTAATACCGGATGTACAGAAAGAGCAGATGCGAAATCACGGTTCAATTTGTTGTAAGAGACTACGAGTAATGTCATTTCGAGTATGGTTTGCTGTTCGTGTCATAAGAACACGATTATCGCATGTGCCACGATCCGCTTCTTATCGAACCGAATCGAGTAGTGTCGTATCACGCGGAGCTGACAGTGACTGGAGATTACAGAAAAATCTCTAGATCTAGAAATCTCATGAAAACAATATACGAAATTCTGGTTAAAAATCTAACTAAACAAATATAGTACATGCTGTTAAATAAATTTACCCATATAAGTAATAAAATTATCAGGTTAATTTAACAGTTTCTTACCAACATTTTGTAAGTGTGTTTTGAAAAACAACATTCTTTTTACCACCCTTTAAAGCTTATTTGCGTCTTACAGTACATGACTAAACATTTTGGCACACTCCGTTCCCTCAATTTAGATCCGAATGCATTTGCATTCCGAAGTGATTCGTTTAAAAGTTATTTAAGGTGGGCCCGTACGTGTGACAATTTATTTTTAGTTTTGCTGCAAATTCGATGTATGATTTTGGACATCGACATGCACGTACTATGCTAGTTTTTGTTGTTTCAATACTCTTGTAAATTTGTTGACGTAAGAAACGTGACGGACATATCTATTTAGTTTATATCACTGGATAATGCTTGACTGATTTAAGCATTAATTTCAATCATAATAATATACTTATAAAATGCTACTGTAAGGACGAATAATGTAACAACTCTACTTGTCTTATTCTATTAGACAATACACATGGACACTCTTGTCTGCTGCATTACAATATCGCTGTTTTGATTGTAAAACAGTTAAATATAGTTGTCACGTGTTCCATCTGAACCATTCAATATTCTCTGGATTATAATTACAATTACTTGTTTACTACAGCTAAAGTGTACAATTCTCGTTAATTAATCTGTGTATATCAGTGTCTTAATTGGTAATTTATATTTGTCTCGTCCGTGTGCACGAGTAGAAGATGTCTTGCTGTGCCAAGACACGATCCAACCTGACAGTTTGTACATATTATATTCATGTTTCGATCGCACGCATATTACAATCTTCGATTGACGTCATATCCTCTACAAATTTCTTCAAACAAATTTATTTGAAACATTCAGCACGTAAACGTTATTTAGTATATAATGTATCACGTGACTCCTCGAGATATTATTTCCGGAATTTCCATCTCTACTTTTTTGAAGTGAATTTCCAAAATAATATTATCTTGTGTTTCCTGTTGTATCTAATTTCCGTTCTTTTGGCTTTTCGTTTCGATAATATCTGTTTCGGCAGAATTTGAAATTGTAGGCTTATTTTTGGCTCCGTAACATCGAATAAGTACATTTAATTTTCAGTTTTTGACAAATAAACCGTTGTAGTAACAAATTATTTACATTTTATAAATAAATCATACAGATTCACTGTTACTGTGCAATTTAAGTAAGTTTACAGTGGCCTCTAGGACATTCATTAGATAGTTTAAATTCAATGTCAGAGAATCTTTCCTTTCCACTAGGATGCTTATTCATAAATATAAATTTTCCATTACACAAAATACAATGCAAATCTTATTTAACTTTTAATTTATGCAAATTGTATGATGAAAGAAATACAATTAAAATTATACACCAGTGCTTTTTGCAAGTATGTTCTGTTTTCTAATTGTATATAATTAATGCAACAGATACTATAGCATAGATTAAAGTAATTTGTTCATGATTTTATATGACAAAAACATGCACTGCAATAGGAAACGTTTAAAATCAGTGAAATATCACATTTTTTGATTATATGATATCAGCGTATATCTTTGTATATAATTTATTAGTATAATTCTAGCAATGTGTGATGTAAATATAGGTAGACGTGGGATTATGAAATTTTGTCAACAAAGTAATTTCAGCTCAATTGCAAAAACATATTCGACAAGTGTTTTAAATTTTTTGATTGCCTACACTGGAATTTTCTTTAATTTTAAACCCATTTACTCCTTCATCGTTTTGTTTTCATTTTCACATTTGCGTCATTCGGTTATATTAAATTCTTGTAGTCATTGCTGAAACATTTTTTATCTGGCTAACTGCCAAACTCTATTGCGTTCTTTTCAAAGTTACATTTTTTTTTTTGCTGCATTAGTTTTCATTTATATATGAAATAAATTATTCACAATTATTAAGGAAGTACACTGGAATGACAAGGTTATATTAATTGCATATAAAATAAATTACATTGATTATGATTACAGTAAATGGCAGGTAGAAAATTAAAGATAATTATATTACGAAAAAATAATCTGATTATCTGATTATCAAGCCTATTCAATTAACCTAATTGTTTTCTAATGACCTTATTATCTGTTGATTTTATATAACAAATTTTTCTGATTAATAACTAACTTTTTAATACACATTGTTCTCTACGTACATTTTATAATATAATTATTGTAACCTGGAGAACACACGTATTTTTGTCTTTACATCAATATATACATATATTGATATGTCTTCTATGTAAAATTTATTTCAAATCGTGAGTCAAATTTAGAATATAAATTGAATATCATCTTAAAACGAAACAATTTTCTGAATTTGGAGCTTACACGATCCTAGGAAATTACCGAGAAGGACATTGCAAAATCTGGGAATACGAATTCGTTTCCTGTCACTGGGAGGGTTTATTATATTTCATTGATTCACGCTGACCTTGACGGTCAGGTTCCATATATTGCACAGTATGTATATCGATTAGTTTCAATATTTCTTGTGTGAACTTGAAAAGAGTTCAAAACAATGAAGTCTCTTGAATTACTATTTTATTGAATTAACTTGTTTGTATGCTGACATTGTCTTTTCCTAGGCAAATGGATGCTTCCATTTCTGTTGATGAAATAGTACCGCCTTCTTGACAGTCTGTCAGCTTTATTTGTCACTTTCAATTATAAATGCCAGTTATGCAATTTTAAATTCACTTTACAAAACCTTATTTTTATTCAGAAGAATGTATAAATATTTTTTTTATTTTCTTTTATAAAATATATACATTTTTAATTCAGAATAAAATAATACAGGCAATTGATGATTTCTAATTTTTCCTTTGTTAAAAATTATTTAACTTATTAAGTATATTTTATTTCGTTTGTCACAAAGATTAATTGGTATTGAATTGATATTTCATTCAATTATTCTTTGTGTACTTTCACTGACACTGTGTTACCGCACCTGTCATTGATCGTACTTCACCGCCAATTATAATTCACCAGGTACAGTTCAGTAAAACGTGACATCATTTTACATAATTGAGTTTTTATAATGCGCAAAAAAATCACATGTTTAAAAAACAATATTTGCAAGTATAATATCGAATTATTACTCATTCTTACAGGTATATCTACATAAATAATGAATTTTTTAAATTATTGAATTAATAATATTATTGTTTTTTCGTACACTCAACCCGGAAAGCGTACTTTTAAGTAATCAATAACTGATTTTATAGATTATATAAAACTATGATAACAATTGTATTGATATTCGTGGATAGTATAGAAAAATGTTTCTGAATTATTATTAAGAAGTCGTCTGTTTTGAATACACATTTTCTAAAATTATTTTCCTCTAGGTAAATCATGTTATTGTTGAACATTTGCTTGGCATCATATTACTGGTGCTGCTTATAATGTTTTGGTTTCACAGAAAATTGTGGACTTTCTCGCGAAACCTTAGTAATATTTTATTGTGAAAGTAAACAAAGTTTGTTGAGGGTAAACTTTATGCGTCGTAAATTATTTGTACCACAGTGAATTGTAAGTCTTCATACGATGTAATATTGTATTTTTGAAGCACACAATATGTTCAATGCTAATAGTCTTATAGCTTATATTGAATAACAACCATTTTGCCAATAACTATATTTTGCAAATATACACTAGTTTATATTATAAGTATTTGTTTAGTTCCGGCTATTTTTGTATTTGCTCGCCATAAAGTATGAATGAAATGTTTTGAAAATTCCAAAGTATTGGTCATTTATGTTGTTCTGTTTATTGTCCGTTCTTGCATTGTAAACTGCTGAATCACTTGCCTTCTGTACGTCATACATCACGATATTGCACTATCCAATTACTGACAATGCTAGCCATCTTCGTTTTACAAATATTCCTTTCCTGGAACTACATGAAATAAGTTTTAAAAAGCCATTAAAGGAATTATGAGTCATCAGAATCCAAGTTATTATTGATTACTCATAAAGTCATAAACAAAATTCTATTGCATAGATAAAATAAAGTGATTGAATTTTGTTTGAAATAGTCATGTTACATTGTAGATGACTTTGAAATAAAGGTGGTTACTCATTTCCTAAGCGTGCCATGCAGTAGTGGTTTGCGTTAGGTCAAGATCAGTTTTGGAATCATGCTCCGTAAATATCGCCGAAATAATTTTGTGTGGTAAATACGGGGGACGAAATTAGAAAATATGCGTGATAGTTCCAGAATTTATAGAAAAGTTTCTAAAATTATAATGTTGTTTTTTGTTTTGAGGAATATTTTCCAAAATATTTCATGAGTAACAGTAATATTATAATTGAACTTGGAATGCGGTTTGTGGTAGGTTACAAAATGAGGTAAACTACTGGGTAAATAAATTGGAAAATTAATGTACAATATTTGTGGTTTGCCAGTCAGAATACGGGTGCCCTATTTAAACGGGCCACTACAGGGTTCTCGGAAACTATAAGAGATACAAAGTCGGTTAAATTAGACAAAAGTTGCACATTTATGAGTCGATGTTAATGGCGATTTAATCTTTTAAAAATATTGCATAGCTCACTAGATAATGACAAAAGTGTGATTTTTTCGAATTTTAATTTTCCTTTGTAACTTGGAAAGTACCCAAATAATGAAAAAAAGCTTCAAATAAATATTTTAACATAGATAATAGGCTTATCGATGAATTCAACGAATTTTTTTTTGCTTAATATTTCTGAAGATGCGGCATGCAAGTTACATTTTTTAAATAGGAACCATAATTCATTTCAGTACAGTTGAAAACTGTTATTTTTCTCTTTACAATGGTGTATTCGTTTATATAAATATCTCTTTTAGTTTCGAAGGAAAACTAAAAAGAATGATAAAAATAATGGTTTTCGTAGTGCGCCATGAAAATTTGGTATGAAACAATTGCACCTAAATATGATAAGTGTATGCAAAATAATTGAAATTCAGTAACATTTGATAAACAAAAGAAAATTCTTTGTATAAATTAAGAATTATTAGACAGATTTTCGTATGAAGCCATACCTTCATTAATTATTTTTGGTGTCTATTTTTTGTTTATCAAATAATAAAGGTGCAATTGTACCAAATTTTCATGGCACACTACGAAAATCATTCTTTTTATCATACTTTTCAGTGTTTCTTCAAAATTGAAAAAAATATTTATATAAATGAATACAATCATTGTAAAGAAAAAAAAAAGTAGCACAATTTAAGCTAAATGAAAATTAAGTATCGTTCCCATTTAAAAAAAAGTCAATATGTATGAAAAAAAAAAATTCATCAAAACAACGAAGAGTTTGTTATCTATGCTGTCATATTTATTTGAAGCATTTTTCAACATTTTTAGTATATTTTGAGTTATAAAGAAATATAAAAATTTGAAAAAAATCATACTTTTGTCATTATCTAGTGTGCTGTGCAATATTTTGAAAAAAAAAAAACGAAGTCGCTATTAACATCGGCCCATAAATGCGCAACTTTGTATCTCTTATAGTTTCCGAGATTCCTGTAGTGGCCCGTTTAAATAGGACGTCCTGTATATGATCACATCATTTTAAAACACTAGCATAAAACTCATTATTATCTAAAATGAGTATTTCATCCTTTTCGTTCAAGAGAAATTCAAAATACACATATTATTCTGAATGAATATTATGTATGAATCGATAAAAAAAAAACAGGCCAATCAATTATCGGAAAATACTCTAGAATAGAGCGGCATTTGTGTTAGGCCGAAGCATTCACATGTACAGACATTTGTGTCATTAATTAGCTTCAATCGCAATTTTATAAAAAGTAAAATCATTTACCCCGTTTAAAATAAAATATGTTTCCATTGCTAATATTTATAAACAGGAAAATATATTTAGTAACATGTGTAATTGAAATAATTTGAATTTACTCGAATGACGTTGGCGATGCCGGTGTACAAGGCTTAGAATAGAACAGAATATGTAACAAGCTAATTGTGTGCAATTAGATTCGAGACTAATTATAACTAATCTGTAATCAGAGAGTACTGGATGCTAATTAAAGAACCACATCACGCTTTTGCAGGTCAAGCATTATATTTGCGACGTCGCAAAATCCACGCGAGTATTGGCGATATAATAATTAATTATTCATTGAACAATTGCAGTGAAAACTGCGTGACGATTAAATCATTGGCCAATGTCATGATGATCGTGACATGATTTAATACTGAAAACGTAATTTCATTGACCCATCTATTCTGGAATTAATATGTACTTGAATATTTGTAAAGAAACATTATTGTAGAAGAAAAATGTTTGTAATATTTTCATTTAATTATCGTTCTGATTTAATGGTCATAACATAATCCTGTGTTCCAATTCGCTAGTATTACTTGCCTCGATGTTTGCTTATGTACTGGGCATGCGTGTGTCGATCGGATTTGCCGCTCTGTTGATATTGAATAACGGAGCCGAACTGTCAGTGTTTTGACTCGGTCACCCAATCTTGCCGCCCGGCAACGCCAGCCTATTTAACGTTGAGCGCTTGCCCGTATTGGACGTATTATCCTGGGAGAGTTTTGAGGAACGACACAGTGTGTCCCCTGTTTACAAGTTGTTAGTTGTATATTTTGTCAGTTGTTGTGGAAGTTGTTAAGGATACAAGATGGAGACTAATAGAGGTATTTCATTTTGTCTTACTTCATATTATATTACGGAAATGTGTGTTTATTTACTTCAGTTTTAGCACTTCATAAGACTTGTAGTATCACTAATGGATGATTCATTTTTTATTTTATCACTTTCCAAGGACTATTGGCAATAGTACCGGTATCAATATTTAGAAATTAGATTTTTTAATCGAATACTATTTTTTAGTTGAATTATGCAATGGAAACATACTTAGGATTGATAGTTTAAATTACAACGATTAAATTGACCTTTTAGTTTAAATTTTAACCAAGATTTTAAGTTACTATACTTGAATTATGTACATACATATATAGTTATATTATTCACATTCACATGTTGGTGATTTGTTTTTAATTACAAATTTGCATATGAATTGGAATTTGTAAAATGTGCTGCTTATCTAGAATATGTACTCTTTAAAAATGTCGAGGTCACACTATCGTATTTTAGCAACCATTTGGTGGTTATGAAATAATATGTTGGTTTTTAACTGCCAGTACACACAACTTACTCCGGAACACAAACAAACTAGAACTTTTGTTAAATGCTACAATAATATTTACAATAAAGTGTGACTATTTCCGTTATCGGTATGTTTTGGTTTGAACATATTTATAGAAAATGTCAGTAGGCGTATTTCTTTTTTGTTTTAGCCAATTGTAAAATCCGTAATCGTTGGTTAATTTATGTCTCCTCCCGAACATCTGGCATCGTGTTCGTCTGCTTTCAATGTTCGAACTAATTGAACTTTGTTCGATTTCATTCTATTCTCTAAATAACGATGACCACCAATTTCATTGGTGATTTTTTAAAACCAATTTAATGATTTATGATTACGGAATTTTAATTTGTTCAGGAATGCAATATTCTGTTCATGGAAGTGTGATTAATATTGGCTAATAAATAATTGGAAAAGGATAATTGATACGGAACTGTGATGCTTACTTACGTGCTGTATTCTAATTTCACGTTTTCCGTATTTTGATTTCCGTAGCTTGTAATTGTATATTAATATAACTTGCGGACAGATTTATAGAACATTAATGGTAAATACTAGTTATCCTGGGTAAACAAGTCCATTACAAAATAAATAATGGCTTAATGTTCCAGCTTTGTTTTGCTAGGCAATGTGTTAAATTATTATTGCCAATCAAAAAAAGCAAAAAAGTAGTTGCTGGCACAGAAAAAACATTTTTTATCTAGTTTTTTTTTGCATGTTACATAATGTAACAGCAAAAAAATCCAAACTGAAAGAAAGGTAATATTATCATCTATTTTAAGCTATTATTTTTTTACTAAAATTACAGATCAATTATGCTTATATACGTTCTTAATTTAGGGACAATCAGTATTTTCTTGCCAAGTTTTTAACCTATTAAAAACTGAAGATGTCTCCAGGCTATGACATAACCACTGATTTGTCACACGGCTGTTTTAGGTACGAAGGTTCGCGTCTACACATGAATATTTGCGCAATTTGCTTACTAGTGTGTCTAATGTTTTAGTAGCGATTTAGTTTCACGTGCGTCATTTGCATATTTCCGGTACAGACTGTGCAGTCTATATTTAAAAATCCTTGGCAATCAATTCACGATGGTCACACGACATTATGGATCCCACTGGTTATTTATTTTGATTTCTGACGCAAGTTCTTTGACACTTGCGCTTCGGTATGAGTAATCCCTTAATTAAATACCGCATGATGTGTTTAAATAAATGAATTAGCATCCTGAAGTGTCGCATTTTATATTATCGGCCATTGTAACACCCGTTATCAATAAATCAATATGTACACAGATCTACATACATATTTGCACAGTGTAAGGATTTCATAGACA
This sequence comes from Carabus problematicus, assembly GCA_963422195.1. Taxonomy (NCBI): domain Eukaryota; kingdom Metazoa; phylum Arthropoda; class Insecta; order Coleoptera; family Carabidae; genus Carabus; species Carabus problematicus. Next base: position 3,611,844 of record OY728582.1, on the reverse strand, counting down.
ACTGCGTTTGTTGTGTGTTTCTATTTCATTACAACCGCTCTAAGTGAAAAATTAAACGTGGTGGATTTATTTCTAGATGCTGACAGACAACAGACGTGTAAATGATTCATTCTAATTGTTTTGCTTGTTCTGTATGCGTTTTACAAGATAATTGGCGTCACGTTTATTAACAGAATTATTTCTTTCTTTTTCAATATCAAGTTACTGTTCATTAGACATTCTTTATTTATCTTGTAATATGACGACCAACAGCACAGTGGTTTTTTATTTATTCTTGCAGTGATTTAATAATTAATTAATTTTTCTTCCGTTACGCTACGTTCACGCTAAGCAGTGTCGCCGTAGGGGTGGATATATTTTTTCGATAGATGCGATCTATCATTAGTTTAATTACAGAATGGTTGGCGCCTGTCTGATTATTTCACAGTAGCGAATCTTGATAAAGTGTATTATAAATATTATTACGTGCTCTTGACGTCATAATCGTTATTGAAAAATTGTTTTATACATCTGCCAGCTGGTGTAACTTGCAAGAATAGAATTTTCCGAGAATCTCTTTACCCGAAATTTATTTAACATTGATTTTATTTCTATTTAATCTATGTAATGTTGAAGGATAAATATGAAATTAATCGTTGTACACATTTCTAATTAAAATTTACTTAATGATTGCTTTAAAAAGTTATAGAAATCAGAAGATGAATTAGCAAATTAAATGCAAAAATAATTAATTTGTACTTTGATCTTGTTAGTTAAATACCGGTTAACATTATGACTGTACAAATTTTAATTTCTTTATAATTTACAAAGCAATGCAATTTCGTAATCTAGGAAAAAAAATCCGTAAAAAATTCTGTCGTTCTTAAAACACTGCATACTTTTTTTTCAGAATAAAGTACTAACTTTAAAGTAATTTATATAATTGTAGGTTATGACCGGTGAATTACGCTTTTTTTTTCTTGAAGCCTTAGTTTGAAATGCGTAGTTAGTTTTTGTTGTAAACTTTTTTTTATTAATTTCTTATTCAGCGATATGGTTATGTCTGCTAAATGAACCATATTGATTACTGACAATAACAAAATTGAACTTGATTGCCGAAGTAACTGAATGTTTATCAACATGACCTGACTTTGGCTACACGATATTACGTCGTAATTTAAACCAATGTATTTTTTTGCCAAGGAGCTGCTGAACATGTGTTTAAATATATTATCGCAATTTTTTACAAAATTATTATCTACATATAAACATACAAATATGTTTCAAAGTATAATACCACGTATCATATTTATTTTATAATATTTTATTACCTATAGTAATTGAAACGCATAAATGCAAATCAGTTCTCCGCTATCACACACGTACATTCCAATAACCATTTATGGACAAACAAACATTTTACTACAGAATAAATACATAGATGTATGCATCATTTTATCTGTTAAATATGAGTGTATAAATAGTAAATAATGTTTTGCAATATCACGCTGTCACCGGGGTTGGTTAAAAATAGAGAAAATGTTCGTTCCCAGTGACACGTAGACAGATCTTGGCATGACTTCTCATAATATTTATGCGTTAAACGAACGTTGGTTTTAAACGTTGCCAGAACAACATTAAACCATTATGATTTTTACACACATGAAATAGACTTCTTGCCATGACCTAATAATGCAGAAATCCTTGATGATTTTCTCAGTATTTTCTCTGCGCTTGACAATACACGTATTCCCGATAACATTTTATCAGAAATTTAGAATTAGTTTCACATTTTTCGTCTGAATACTATGAAATTATTTTATATAACAAATGTGTAAACAAATAAAACTTTTTTTACATTTTATAACTGCTACTGAAATGGCAAAATTAGGGGCGAATACCATGAATATTCATAATGCTAAATAAAGAAAACAATTGGATGTAAATCGAAATGAAAGGAAATACAAACTCACCGTTTTATTATATAATTCACGCAATGTCCCTCTAGTATGTATGTATATGTGTATCTCAAGGTCGCAAATTCTCTTGCGATAAATAAACATGCTGAATACATTAAGAAGTTATGTTTAATTTGTACTATTTTTAACTTGCATCAGTGTGCAATGCGCAGTTTCTGTATTTGTTTACCAATTATAACATGTCTGGCATGAATATTGTACAATCTGTATTAAATATTATGCTTACTTTAAAATAGCAATATCTATTTTAAAAAACGCGTTTGAAAATTGCGACATATTTTTTGTGTGTGCTAATGTCCACAAAGTGTCTGATAGTCATTAAAGTTGTCATAAGGTTTGTTTTTACAATATTTACACGAAGTATCAGTCAAAATGACTTTGCAATGACATTTTGTCATAAAAAATCTTATCATTGTATCCAAAAAAAATCCCATATAAACGAAATACAGAGCACATGCTAAGAACATGCGGAAACCAGCATAAACTAGTTTTCTAAAAGATATATTTAATAAATTTACAGTGTCAGTAAATAAACTCTATGTACATTTGAGCATTAATTAAGACATGCATTAATTCGAGATGTTATGTAACAAATATTGTATTTTACATATATACATGTTGTATTAATTAACTAATAATTAATTATAAGTGTTTACATATAGCACTGTGTAAATAATGTATATTATAACTAATATTAGTTTGTTTTGTTGTGTGTGTTACAGATACATAATCGATCAGTTTGCCATTCGTCAAGTTCATCTATAGAGCGACAAGGCACGATATTTATATTGCATTGTACATGAATCGACAGCTGCGGATCAAATAAAAGCAATAGACTAAGTACGTGTGGTGTCCGACCACATGCTAAAACTACGTCTCGTCTCAACACATTTCCTGAAACAGCCGTAGAAAGCAATGTGTCGTGATAGGGATATGAACCCTCGACTTAAGCTTTGAGAGAAACACAAACGCACATTTGCCGTCTATTGTTTATAAATAAAATATCTGAATTTTCTACAGTCCTCAATATTTATCCAAAACCATTAGTCTAACTCAAATAGTGTTTGTCAATAGTATTTATTACTGCAACCAAGTACAAGTTTGTTTGTATCTGCTAGTTAACTAACAGTATTTCTTAAATAAGTGTGTTTTACGATCTCTATTCAAACAAACGCCGACATTGAGCGTCAACTCGAACGACTACGTACACTCATCAGGTATTGTACGGTAAGTGTACTATAATTGTTATATATATATATATATATATATATATATATATATATATATATATATATATATATATATATATATATATTGTTTCCTTATTTACATATACATACTTACTTGCTTCACTATAACTTTACTCATTCACTATTTAACTATATAATATCACATTGCCACTTGCTTAGAGCCTCTGTTAATCTGTTCAACAATTGCAGTTCGTGTGTACTCTGAAACACGGGACGTACGTGTAAATATTGATCGTTCATTTGTTCTACTGTTTACCTACATTCAGTATATATACAGCAGTAGTTAGTGACGTCCGTGCACAGTACATTTGTTACACTGGTTGTTATCATGTTATCATCATTGCTAACACGGCAATCGTATTACATGCGTAATGTATCAATGTCGTCTCTCTGTTCCAAACAGTGTGGCCATATGGTCGAGCAAGAAGTGATGAGAGGACAGTTGGTGTCAGATGGTGAGGTGAAAGTTGTCGCTCCTAGCGAGCGAGAGGGTCGTCTAGCCCAAGTCAAACGTATCCTATCTGGCGCCCTGTCCAATGGCAACCATTGTCAGCAGCAAAATCATCATCATCATCATGCACAGCCAGCACCAACATCACAACAGCAACAATCTATGGCTTGTGATGAACAAGTGCCGACCAGAGAAGAAGTGAAACCGCGCAAACGAAAAGAACGCCATGAAAGTATTGGCTCCATTACGCAAGAACGTAAAGTAGTCAGATCGAATTCAGAAGAGAGACCGCTGGAAGAGAGCGACGATGGCTCGCAATATATGCGTCGTGTATCCAGTCACGAAGACTTCAAGAAGTCACATCCACTGCACGAACGCAACTGCAGCTCCAACCTGATCACTGCAGACATAAAGAACGTGAACTCACCGAATCGGCTGTCACCACACCGTGACCCGAAGAGTGATTTCATTAAAGACGATGACTATGAACACGAGAAAAGACGATCGTCCGAAAGGTTCTCCAGACCGCTGGCACCACGCGGCAGACGTTCGAATTTCGGACGGAAACGCAAAACTAAAGTTTTCATGAAAACATCACATAACAAGGAAGAGAACTATTATTGCAAGGAGAATGATAACATCATAAACGCTAATAATAACAATGACATTAGTGTGAAATTTAACGATACAAAAAGTGCGGATGACGTGAAAAAGAGTGATTATGAGAGACAAGATGACATTAAGTCTGATCTAGTGTCGAACTTTTTACAGTTACACACAACCGAACGTGAACGTTCACCAAGTCCTGTGAATACACCTGTAGCGCCCGCGTTAGATCTGAGCACGTTGCACGAACAGATAGACTGTTCCGAACCGATCCCTTCCAGTTCTAACTGGGGTTTCACAGAGAACACCGAAACCATGCCCAGTCAATCTGTCGCCTCGGTGCGGATGTTGTTATCACCGCGGAACTCGATAATCATGACGCGTCGCATATACATGGACACCGAAGTCCCCATGCCGACAATCGGCATCAACAATGACCCCAAGAATCCGGTCGAACAACGGATGCGACAAGTTTCCAAACAGATCAACAGTTTGAAAAAGAAAATCAAAAAGTTCGAGGAAGAATTCGAATCTCACAATGGATACCGACCGTCACATATCGACAAAATGGAAGATAAATCTATCAAGAAATTATGCACAGAACTTAATAAACTACGAAAGGAACATAAACAACTGAAAGACGATCCACTGTCAGCCATGTGCACGGCTGTGAGCAAATCAAATGTTTCTTTGGACAGTATGAAGAGTCGCGTTTCACAGATAAAGGAGACATTGGTAGACATTGAAAAGGTATTATTATTGAAAAGAACGTAATATGAATGGCAATTAATAATTTATTTTATTTTGTAATACAGCGTCTTGTGGAGAAACGTGTATCATGCAACCGATGTGAGAAAATAGAAGAATTGAACGGAGAAGCACTTATGGATGAAAAGGTTGCTGTTCAGAAGGCCCTACTTCATTTCGAGGGTATCTATGGACGTCCGTCAAGTAAAGAAGACAGAGATTTGGTTAGACCTTTATATGATCGTTATAGAACATTGAAGAGAATGGTTGCACGCTCAGGAATGGTAAGTGTTTCACTATTCAGTTACTAAAGCCTTGTCCACATCAATAAATATTTGCGTTGTACGTTGTATTCCACATAAATTTGTGCGTGTATTAACAAATTTATCTCAGTGTGGACGTGTGCGCCGCACAAAAACGCACACAAAAATGTTCGTGACATTCAACGCACACGATCCATCCGTTGTCGGTTTTTTAACCAAGTTCAAAGAGATTTGCGCCACAACATAGGAACAGTGTGGACGTATCTGAAGGTGCACTGATATTGCGCCAGTTCATCATGTCAGATAGAATTATAATAAAATGATATAGAAATGAGCTACATCTAATTTAAAAAAGGAAAAGTGTAAATATATTATTAAGCAATGAAAGACAGGCATTTTTAAACATTTTCTACCTATGTATTCCAAAGATTTTGAAATTCTCATAAATATAATTGGACCTAGAATTCAGAACATGAACACGAACTTAACAGAATCCATTCTTGTGAAAGAGATTGGCTGTCACATTAAGATTTTTGGCAACAAGAGATTCATACAACTTCGTTAATTTCATACCTAGCTTAGTTTTTTTTGTTTTTTAATTTATTAAAGTACTATTTATTTCTGGGATCCTATATTTTATGTTTTTCATACTTTTGGTTGCATGGAAAATATCTTCATTATTTAAATCCATTATGCAACATTAGTAATGAACTCTTATTGGTAAACACAGTGACATTTACAGAATAAGTTATAACTAAGGTTATAAAACCACGCACAGGTTGATCACTGACGCACGGCGTACAACGAAAAATTTTATGTGGAAAAAACATTCGACTTGCGGCGAAAATGTGTGTGTTGAATTTGAAAATTCAACACACACATTTTCGCCGCACATTTTTATCAATGTGGACAGGGCTTAATGTATTGTTATATTAATTTATATCTGTGTACTTTCAGACAAAGCTGAATGCAAGCATCAATGAACTGGCCACGATTCATGAACACGAAACGATGGATTTCGTGTCGTTGCCTACACAGACGGTTGAACCCGAATTCGAACATGCCAGTACAATTTGTGGCAGCACCGACAGTGACACAGACACATCTATCGGTGAGAATCTGCACGCACTACCCCTGGACGAACTGTTGGAACAGCAACGAATCACTACCGAAGAAAAGAAACGGCTGAGACGATCGCTGAAGGAATACGAGAATGAATTTCAATTGAAAACAGGCAGGAAATTACAGAAGGATGATAGACTTCCTATGGAAGGCCTTTATTTGTCATACAAACAAGCGAAAGCAAAACTGCGGTTATTAGAAGCATTGGTTGCGAAACATAGTCAGTAACATTTTACTTTCCCCGTACACATATCTCGTTCAGAGTTACATTATATTGAAACACGTGCGTTCAATGGAAATGGAAACATACATATATGGTATGTTAGTTTTGTATTAATGAAATCCACGTAGCTTTTACTACTTACTAACAAATTATGATGTATGCCATTTACACTGGAGTGTTTTTGGCATAATTGCAACGATAATATTTATATATGAATTTGATTATATTATTTAGGTATAATATAATGAATTTTATATACACCAGTATTATATTTATACATTTTGACAGATAATGTTAGAATTGGTAGATGGATGCTTGGTACTTATTCAGATGATAATAAGTATGTTTATAAAACTACATACATACACAATAGTCTAAGATAAGTTGGTAGTACTTGGTAGTCTACATATTGCTGTGATTTTCGGTCATAGTGGCCAGGAATTGAATTTAATGCGTTATATAATATATATTAGTTTATTTAAGCTCTCTTGTATACTTATGGACCAGTGTGCTAATGAATTGTTTATATTAATTACGTGAATATTAATTCATATTGTTTCATTTCATATTATAAGAACTGGTATTTACTTTATACTGTTATCATTTATAAAAATAAATTGCTTTTCCAAAGGATTACTACTATTTTAACCTACTAACTATAGTTTTATTTAAAGAGGTTATAAAGAAAATATAAATTTCTGGATAGTGCAGGGAATTTGGTATCTTCTGGAATCGAGTGTTAAAATGGAAGTGAATGAACAATCAGTATGTACATATATATGCATGTTACAGTGATAATTCTGTCATTGCATGTATAGTGTGTACAAAGATATTTGTAATTGACATGACATAATAGGTACAGCAGGGGAGGCCATTAGCAACTAATAGTGGCGGTACAATTTTAATTTGTAATGGAATCCGGAAAAGATACATAAGAAATATATTTGTTTTTTGTTATGATATTAATATTTACCGCAATAACAACAATCGATTCAGGTTGTGTTTTATTATTTCGAAGTGCAGTTATGTGGAAATAAACAGCAATGCAAATAAAAATTTCTGAATACATGTCTGTTTTTTTCGCATTTTCTACCTGTCATAATTGGGGTAATCCTCTGTTAATAATATGCTGCGCTAATCCTCCAGGAATCAATTCCAAATATCTTGGCATGCACTCTAATTATATACTAGTGAAAAGTATACACACTAACTACTTTTTACCTCTAGCCGTCATATTCTAGTCTAGTTATTCCAAGCCAAAGATTACATTATCCATTCCTAATAATGTATACTTTAACTAGTAATTGGCAATCATTGAATTTATTGCTTTTATAGTAAAAATTAAACCACGAAATACTTAAGGCTAGCTTCTCGTGATTTTGTTATTTTACATAGTTTTACAAATTCGCATTAAATTCTCCTTTCGAATTTAAATATCTGAACGCATTCTTTCAAGCCGGTACATCTCTGCCCTCTAGTGTAAGATTTTGCAATGCAATATATATGATAGTTTGACAGCTGACAGTTGTGGTTACGTGTTACGTAGGTTTAATTAAATTTTTGTGATCTTATAATAGTGACCCAGTGAAATTATATCCAAACTGAAGATGTCTGGCTGCGAAGATATTAAACAAAAGAAACTGAAAACAGTACGTAAGCATTTTCACACAGAAATACAAAAAAAAACTCGCATGTGTAAACTACTATTTGGACTGATTTGAACGCTATAGAGTATTTATATGCACTAATTGCCAGAAAAAGTTGATAGGTATAATTGTAAATCTGTAGAGTAAATTCTTTTTATACCATAATTAATGGAAATTAATAATAATGGTAGCTTCTTGTCAATTTTCACCATTATGTGAACATATTAAGGATGTACTTGATACCGTTAGCAATATTAGTTCAATTCAGTAGATACATTATTTGGTGCTAATATTGTACAAATAAACATTTCTTAAGATTAGATAAAATATTTGCAATAGGTACTTCTTTCCCTGTGTTTTCGTTTGTACTGAGACATTATGGCTTTACATTGGTTTTTATCTTGGCAATGTGACATTGGTGTTGCTTACTTACTTTTATTAATTCTCAGTCACAGTTTAACTTTTTGTATTTGCGCATGTGATAATTGTGAAACTTTATGAAGCAAAAATAACTGAACTGTTGAAAATTTCATGGACAATTCTTTTTATTTAACAATTATTATTAATTCATTTATATAATTGTCATTGAGATATTTTTTGTTGTTGATATTTTTAAAAAGAATAGTTTATATTATTTGTCTGAGATCTAAAGTATAATTTATATATACTAAAATGTATGAAAAATATTTCTACATATTCATTCTGTAAACTTTTCGAATAACTCTTTTTCTTTGAATGATATCGGAAACTTCTCATGTGCTATAATGCATTATTCCGTGATTTGAATGTATAATTTTAAGCATATTTATACATACAGAAGCGTGCATTCACTGTTTTTATTTTATTGCAACTATATAAATGTTCGTCAACCCATACAAAACCTGTGTTATGTGGGTTTTATACATACAAGGCGTCCGTGCGATTTTTGATTATAACCTTGCCAGTGTTTGATAGTAACTCATATTCCCATAAAACACATATATGATCATAAATAAATTCTTGCAAAATTATGTTGCAAAAGCCCAGACAAATCTTAGTAACCTTGTTTTTATAACAAATTCAAGTGAAATTAATGATCTCACGTGCGAAACGTTTGTTTACAACATTTTTATTTCGTCTGCAATGCTTGAACGATTGTCTTACTGATTCTTTTTTATTGTAAAAACAAATATACATTATTTAAGGAACTTTTTCTATCCTGTAAGTGTAGATAAATAGTTGCGATTTGAATTTGGGTTACAGTTACCGGGTAACATTTCGGTAGTTCTCATGAAATTATAATTATTTCGTATACACCAGATATATTCGCACACTATAAATATATTGTTTTATGAATGTCAACGAATATTGTTGTATTCACTGTTCGCGATATTTACTTTAGTGCGTAAATGCGATTCTGAATGTTAAGTTTCCTTTAGAGTGCGCCCGTACATCTCCGCTGCAAATAGAAAGCGTAGCTTCGTCAAGTGTCAATTTCACTGTACTGTTTGCCTCCGAACCGTAAAGACGGCATTTCCTACTTTTCGCGAAAACTAGCTTACCGTTTTTGAATATATGTAGTTTTCTCGTTGTTTGTCGATAAAGTTTCGTTTTTATTATGTCGAGATATCAGCTGTACCCTAACGGTGGTGACTGGAGACAGGTAAGTGTATAAAATTCGTGTTCAAAAACTCAATTAGCATTTCGGTAAAATAATTTCAGAATCGTTATACTTTATAGCGATTCTTTATTGAGTACTATATACTTTTATGTGACTAAATGATTTCTAAGAAATGAATACGTAGTAAATAATGAAATATCAATTGATTTTTATTGCTGGAATATTCCGGAATAAACCTGTGTGTTGCAGATGAAATTATTCTGTGTTATTTTATTAAAATCTGTATTTATTTATTACTGAAGCTTATGATTTTATAACATTTCAAAACAAGTAATTTCTGTATCCTGTTGCTAATGTTTACAAAAAGTTCGGAAGAAATAGAGCATATTGTTATTATTGTCGTAACCAATAAACATCTGTTATAGTTACAATATTACAGGTGCAAGTTAACTGAAACACAACTCTGCAAATGTTTTAAAACACAGATGTTCACGAAGATTAATTCCGTTATAACTTATCGATTTAAACTAATTACAATAGAGTACCTTTATTAAAATCCAATAATAACTGAATAAGTTATATATTTTATTTTGCTGAATAAACAAGTAAAATATAAGAATTTTGCTGTTTCTAAAACTTATTTTTCTGTATAGTTTCATAGTTGCGTTACTTTTCCTTTAAAATCGTAAGTAATGTTCAGCCAGTAATGATGCAATTCTTACGGATTAATTAGTCATAAAATGTTTTATTTCATTGTTCATACAGTTTATTTAAGCATTAAACAATAGGTTTAAAAATTGTTAGTGCTTTTTAATGAACTGAATTCCAATTTGTAGCCATTATTTTTTTCTAATCAGAATGTGTGATATATATCATATTAAGTATTATTACCTTATATTATCGATAACAATAGAAAATAATTCGCATAAATAATGCCACAAATCGATAATTGTAGTTTGTTGTTAAGGTGGTATATATAAATATGTAATTTTAGTTTTAATATATTTTATTTGAGTTTTTCTCTAAAGCAGCATGGAAATACAAAACGTATAAAAAATTAAAAGAACAAACACAGGTGAACAATAGGAAATTAAATAATGTTTATGTAATATCTGATATAGATAGAAACTCTAAAAACCTGTATTATAATTTAATTAAACAATGTTGCTTATAGTAATTAACAATGTGCCGAATTCTGCTCTCGTTCTTAACTTTAGGATCGACTCTAATTTCCATGGTAACGGGTGATATCCTTATTCAGCTAATATAAAGACGAATAAGTTCATCTTTTTGTTGTTACCATTTAGAATCGAACATAGTTAAGTTCGAGCGCTGAATTCGGCCCAATATTTTCAAGAAACACATCAAGTCTCTAGACTAGACAATCTCTTTAGTACAAATCTTATTAATAAAACTGGATCTAGCAAATTTAAGTACAGTACTTATCTTTAGATAAAAATAATATTTATTATGTTATAACATATTCCTAACGGATATATAATACGTTTTGATTTGATCAATAATTAAGTTTTAGTAGAGATCAATTTTTTCTTTTACGAATGTAACTATAATTAAAATCAATAATATGCTCATAAAACAATCGGTAGCAACATTACTTACTCAGGTCTTGACATGTCTTGAATCCAACGATGTACTGGCGATGACATCACAATATCCCTGAGTTTGTTGAGCAAATGACCGTCGTTGTTAGTGCAGAAAGTGACCGCTACACCATTCCTGCCTGCGCGCCCTGTACGTCCGATTCGGTGCATGTAATCTCCAATCGAGTACGCCATGTCAAAGTTAACAACCAGTGAGACATTTAAAATATCAATACCACGTCCGTTAATATCGGTGGTAACTAGTATATCTATATGATCCGATCTGAAATTAGCCATCGCATAATTTCTTTCCGCCAGGCTCATATCACTGTGGTATGCACACGTATTGTACTGAAAACTCTGTAATTTCGAAGCCA